>JAOXYF010000018.1:7186072-7237282 GCA_028565775.1 Sternarchorhynchus goeldii | reverse complement strand
CCTGGTGCACACTAATCCAACACAGCCTCTGTCCTGCATGTGGGAATGTTAAATGTACACATATCAGCTATTTTCTAGGACCTCTGCATGTTTAGACAAACAGGAAAGTGATGCCAGTGTTATTTAACTCTTTTAATGTAATATTGCTGTGATGTTGCTTCCATACATGGCTTTTACTGATATTATTATCTTTTGTTGGAGTGAATGGGTGATTTAGACCTGAATCCAATATGTAATTTCACACTAAAATGAAGAACATAAAAAGAATCTAGACAGAATATGTCACCATCACTGGTTTGTCATTGTTTGTAGAGTTTGTAGTGGATATAAATGCTTTCAATGAATATAGCATTAATAGAAAGGCAAAAGCCAGTAGAAAGTAAGTTTTCCAAAATGGGTACATGCTTTGCTAAAGGGTAGGTTTTCAGTGAAGTACACTGGCTGTTTTTTTTTTTTTCAAAATTCTCAAGTAATGTGATTGTTACCATTTCCTTTGCAAAGCATTAGCTGTTCATTAAAGTCAGTTTAAAATAATAATTCAATTGTTTAATTCAATTGTTTAAAGGTTTTTTTGGTGATATTTTCCTTCAGTACTTAACTATTGTTATTGACTTTCTTCCAGACCCACAATCCACTGTTCAAAGGTGCCACAACAACAATACTTAATCCTTTACATATACAAGATGGTGAAACCTCACCATAAAAACTGGAATGAAGGAAATGGATTAAGTTAATGTAACCAAAATGTTTGTGAGTGTTGGATCTTGGATATTATGAATATAATATATGAACCCTGTCATACCATTTATCTTTGTATTTATTTACATTTTTGTGGGTGTAAACTAAAGTATTTGTGAATATATTTTTTTAACATCAAATGTTAAAACATAACAAACACAATTATGAATCTTTGTGTTATACATTTAACTAAATTCAATGCTTTGTTTTGTTAAGTGTTGTCATATGGCAGTGAGCACTGATTCTCTGATCACATCTGAAGTTTGGTAGCTGTGTATTCGGTTATTGGCCTCGTTCTAGTAAGCTTAACATTGTTCTGTGTATTGAATAACACCCCACTCCCCAGTTCACTGAGGGTTACAAAGAGCTTTTTAATACATAAATGCTTTTTTTCTTTCATGTTGATGACTAATTTGGGAAAAGTCTTGTTTGTTGACTCTTTTTTTCTTTCCAGTACTTTTCTGAATGGAATAAAGTTGTTTTCACATTTGCGGTTATTGCATATAATTAAACTTTAAAACTATATATATATATATGTTATGTATGTGTATGTATATAGAGTTAATAAATTTCAGCATGATGTGAACCATTATATATATATAATGGTGCTTTACTACACTGCAATTGTGTGAGTGAGCTCTCTAACCATCACCCATGCAAAACTGGAGCAATTAGTAGTGATTATTAGGACCGAATAAATCAGACCCAAAGCCAGCTAAAGCCAGTCTATACTGATTATATGAGCTTTTACAGAATATTAAAAAATAAACTAACGCATTCCATACTACAGTACCCAAAACACACCTCGCAATTTCCCGACAGGCTATGCGTTATTTTGAATAAGTGCGCGACGCCACGTTCTGATTATAGATTGTCATTTAAAATACAACGCCGATATCGACTTGTAGGGAACTTTGTCAACACCGTAGTCGTAATTGTACCAGGCAGCTAAACTTGCTATATAAAAATTTTTGCATAGCACATGTTATTTTATCGTGGTAAGTAATCGAAAGTGATTAACGAACCTAGTTATGTAGGTTATGCTTAGCAAGCTAACGAACTAATATCGCTCGGTTCTCAATCTAAGCCGTTTTCCCGTCTAAAAGCCCGGTACCGTTAGACGGTTCTAGTGTCGGGTATTAGTTTACACCGGTATATATGTAACTGGTATAAGAGACTACAATGTAAGTTACTTAAACTTAATTATACTCATAACCAGTTGCAACTGGGGCAACATTAGTTACTGAATCTAGCTACTTAGCAAACGTTATTGGCTTATGCTAGCTAGAGTTAGCAAAACAATCGGAAAATGGTTTGTTGATCAATGTTTCAAATATTTTTTTATCAAGCTTGTCGGTCAGTTGTTTCTAGCGACATCAGACTTTATGGGGAATTACTTTGAAATATTTGTTGATATCACAGATCGTTGTATAAGACTTTTCAGGTCCAACACATCTTGTTCATGAACTGAAGTGACCTTTTTCGTATATTCTTGTTCTCTTGGCAATAACAACGCGAGGGATGTATAAAGCCATTTTGTCGTACATCTGAACAGTTTGCAGATTGAAGGCACAGAAGAAACCATTATGACAGTCCGACGTTCAGCTTGCAGTACTTCTCTTGGTTTAAAAAAATGACTAAGTTTTGTTCTGTAGCACTCATTATGAATGTGTGATAAAAAAAACTAAGTTATGTACATAACTAACGAAGCAATGTACATTTACAGAAAAAAAACAGTGTAGAGAATGAAATGTCTAAAAACAGATGACTACGTTCAACGAATATTATGTGTAAAAGACACGGAGGTTCTTCACGATGAGTTGAAGGTAAGAAAAGCTTAATGACTGTCCTGATCTTATTTTTTTGTCAAATGCACTGTACTTCAATACAAGTTATCCTGATGTCTATGGTTTACTATAGAAACAAGTCAATGATGGACTCGGCCTGTGGGGCAGGACTGTATGTGATCGGATTATTCGAGCCTGCAACCAGCAGCTTGCTTCTGGGGGCTTGGAGCCGGAGCATTTAGAACTTCTGGTGGATGTGGTTGAGCTCGCCATCCAGGGCTATGGGCAGGTCACAGATGCCAGGGCCCAGGGCTGCCCCTTTTATCTGGAGAAAATAATCTTCCACATCCTTCAGAAGTTAGTTACTCATGGAGCTCATGGTCCTGCTAGTCGACTTGGGGATATCATGTATAACAAACTGCAGGACTCATCCACAGAGGTACAGAAAAGGCTCGTCTCTCCCACGACAACTTCATTGATGATGGGGTAATAGGGTTGTGGCTGTATTTCATGAGTTGTTTACTAAACCCATGTGCATGTTTTAAACTTCATGCATGTTTAAAGACTGTTTCTGCACCAGCTTTCCTTACAGCAGTATGGATGTTGAAAGGTGCTTGGTCTATCTTTTAATCCTCAATGTTTCTTTTGGCAGGCTGAAGACTTCCATGTTCTAGTTCGGAACTGTTACGCAGTGCTGTGGAACAGTCTCCTACCTTCAGGCTCTCGTGCCTCCAGCATCCCTCCCAGAGACAGACTCCGCTGGCAGCTCCAGGCCCTGCGCTTCCGTCTGCTGGAGGACACGTCCACCTCGCCGGCCACCCTGTCCAAGTTGCCTCTGTTTGTAGAGGAGGCGGTGGGCGAGTATGAGCGAGCCTGCGGCGGCCTGTCCCGGGACGATGGTGCGTTTTTGCACTCCGAGCTGTGGGCACGCTTCCTCGGCCCTTCTCTCGGTGAGCATGCCGGTGTGGACGTCGTCCTGCCTCTGGCCTCGCTGGCTGTGAGGTTCCACATAGTGTTAAAGGCGAGCAGGCTGCTGTGTAAGAGCAGACTGTGGGCGGAGGCTACGCGGCTGGTGGATGGAGCTCAGCGGCGGGCCTGGCGGCTCGGCGGTGCTCTGTGTCCGTCGCTGGGCCTCGCCAGTCGGGCGGTACGGCTGCACTCTGCCCTTAGCTCCGGGGAAGAATGCAGCGAGACTTTCACAGACTGTGCGCGTGACCTCAGAGGGCAGCCCGCTGCTTTGGGTGATGCGGAAGGCCGCCTCCTCCAGGAGGCGTGTCAGTTTGTTGTCTGGGCAACAGAGGCGGGACAGACAAACGGGATGAGTGGGACGTCGTTGCTGGCCTGTTTTTCCTTCTTGGAGGAATATCAGGAGTTTGTGCTGAAACGGCAGCAGGTACATCTGTTTTCAAGGTCTAGCTGAATTCTGATGTTGGTGACTCTGTCTTTACCTTTGGGCTTGTGATTTCCAGAGCTCATACTCTCAGCAGCTGCAGTACTCTCTGTGCTTCAGTCTGTACCAGGGCTTCAGCAGCACCTATGACGGTCTTCGTAGCTCACAGGTAATGCTCACCTACTTCATACACAGCAGGGATTAAGTGCTTCAGAATGATTTGTGAATGAATAATCCTTGTTTAACTCTATCTTTTTTCCCTCTCTCTTGTATTTGCATATGTCTGCACTTCTGCCTTGCAGGAATCACTGGGGGATTCTCTCGACAGAGTTATGTTATACTGCCAGGGAACATTAGGATGCATGATGAATGAACTACACAAATTGTCAAGTGACAGTTTCCTACTTAAATCAGGTAAATCAACATTGTAGCTGTTTTTCCTGGTTTGATATTGGATCTGTCGTAATCTTATTTTTGTAATATAGATTCAAATATGTTATTATTAAAATAACCATTAATTATGCATTATTCTCTCTCTCCTGTCTCTCTAGTGTGTGCGGTGAATAATGTAGTGTATGAGTTATTTAACAGGAAGTTGTATAAGGAAGCCTTTGGACTTGCTGAGATCATATGTCAGGAATTGAATAAGGATTGTCCTGCCTCTCTTCCTGTGGACAGGGTAAGTTTTGCCCCCACATCTGCTCCCAGGGTCGGACTCTCTGGCAGCTGAAGGTGTGCACGCGTTTGTGTGTTCAGGTGAACCGCTGCTTCATGCTGGTGGTACAGTGTAGTCGGCGCGTTGCCCGGCTGGAGAGCGCTCTAGACTGGGTGGTGCGCTGGATTCGGGTTCTAGGCACCCGGGTTCTAGATCACCTTGCGGAGCCGGTCTCGCTGTGGGTCAAAACCAAGTGTGACGCTGCACGCGCCGGGGAAGAAGACACGCGGCTCAGGTAACGTGAACACACGTGTGCTCCAGATGTACCCAGAGAGAAACCAACCCCATGTAGTGGTGCCACAGACATTCTTATTACGCCTGTGAAATTTGTTAGAATTTTTTTGATGGGTTTATTTAGAGTGGATTGAAGTAAAGCTAGACCTTACCTAGACCTTACCTAGTGGTCTCCTCCTTTGTTAGGACCCTGCGTGATGGTTTGGGAGCATCGTCTGTGGAAGAGGAGGTGTTGCTGTGTCTGCTGGAGGAGGAGCTTCGTGTTTATAAGGAGCAGACTGGCGACACGGCGCAGGAACGCTATAACACACTCTGTGACCTTCTGGATATATGTCATGAAGACACCACACACACTCTGAGGCGTGCCTCATATCTGTGTGAGATGGCACAGGTGGTGTGTTACCAGGACTTCAGTCAGCAAACTGACTGGTATGTTTGTTTACACACACACACACACACACACACAGTGTTAACGTCCACTTTACATGCGCTCACAATGCAACATCTAAAGTGGTTTTAATGCGATTTTCACGTTTAAAATTTGCTTTATCTTTTTATGACTTTTTATTTATTTATTTATATTACTCAGCTCTGCAGTTGATTTTACCCATGAGGCTTTGCGCTTGTTGGAGGAGGAGCCAGAGACACCTGAGAATGCTGATAGGCTGAAGGATGAAAAGGCACACGCCTCCCTCTGGCTCTACATCTGCACACTTGAGGCCAAACTACAGGAGGTCCGTGCTGCAACAGTTTTACTAGGCAATGATGAATATATTCAAGAGGAAATCTGCCCTCTCTGTTTTAATTAATATTACTTCTCATTTTATATACATTTTAACTGTTCAGATAATTGAATGTTACAGCAGAGGACGCCCAGTTTTCCCAGTGATGGGCTAGTGTTTATTTAACTTTGTATGGAGGTATTTATTTACTTACAATGCCATTTTTGTGTCAGGCCCTCGATACGGAGAAGCGTCTGCGTGCAGTGCAGGAGGGCAGTAAGACGGGCGGGAGTTTGGAGCCGGTTCCCACCAATGATCTAGAGTACGAAGACAAGCAGAAGCTCCAGGAGAGTCAGCTGGTGTATGACGGACTACGGTTCAACCTGGCAGAGCACAATAGTAAGGAGAAGGACAGCGGAATGCTGACACACATTCTTTACGTTCATGAATATCTCTTTTTTTTTTGTTTAATGGTTTGCAAACTGTGTGTGTGTGTGATCGTGTATTAGAACATTGTGAGCCTTTGGATAGGTGTTTATCTCTCTGGGGGGCGTTGCTGAAGGAAGGGTCAGTTCCTGCAGTGAGAGATCCCAAACACACAGCCTCCTTCATCCTGCTTATGGCTGCCCATTACTCACTGATGGCCAAGGTGAGAACGCTCTCACTGGGTTGAGATTACTGCTGCTTTTCACTGTAATCAACCCGGAGCTCCAGATCATCTTTACACTGAGCCCTGACTGCTCTCTTCTCTCTGTCTGTGCTCTAGCCCCTTCAGGCCCTGCAGGGCTACCAGCTGGCTGCCTCTCTGCTCCAGCTCCTTGGCGATGGTCAGAGCAGCGCTGGGGCTTTCTGCTGCTCTGCCAGACTCCTGCTGGACCTGGGCTCGGCCCAGCTCGCTCAGGTACCTGCTGGAGAGTGATGTACTTTTCTTTATAGTTATCAGCAGTATCGCTTTGAATGCAACGTTTCAGATTTTGTGTGTGTGTGTGATCAGGTGCAGCTGGAACAGGCAGAGCAGTGCTTGGCTGGAGAGGCTCACTCTGAGGGTACCACGATCTTATCAGTTACGACCAGACTACTGAGAGCTCAGCTTTGCTACTCTCTAGGAGAGGTAATACACACACACACACACACACACAGAGGGTGGCTGAAGTTCTTCCTCTGTGACACATCGGCACGTTGCTTCAAGCTGGTGCTCATGCAAGTTCTTAGGACAGAGTAGTAGTACTTGGAGGATAGTCCTGTCTAATCTAATAAACGCCTGCAATTAGTTAGAATCCATACCATCCTGAACTCCCAGTAAAAGCACTTCCCTAACCCCATGACGTGTGCCAGTGCTCATCGACTTTTACTACAGACCGTGTCGGGCCAACCACGGTGTCTCTGCCTCTGTCTCTCCTCCCCCCCCCTCCCTCAGGTGGAGCGTGGTTTGTCCAGTCTGTGTGATGTGTTAAAAGAGACCGCACAGCATCACTCTAAGAGCTGGTACATGCTAAAAGCTCGGGCGCTGCAGACGGCCAGTTTCTACCTTCGTCTGGACACGGAGACGCTCCACACGAACCTGCGCCAAGCCCTTGCCCAGCACGGTACGCGCCTTCAGAAACTCGGTCCAAGACGTAAAGCTTGCTTGGTCTTGGTGGGTGTAAGAGTGTCGGGTCTGCCAGTATGAACCCATGCATCTCTGCTGCAGGTGTGAAAAACCCAGACACGGCCCAGTACGAAGCTCTGAAGCTGTTGTGCAGCCTGGTGATGATGTTGCTGGGAAACGGCTTTTACGGAGCGTCCGGTCCCAACGTGGACACTCGCTTTGTGGACCAAGGTAAAGATGTGCCCTTCTGGAGTCGATCATTTATACACGAGACCATCGCGTGTGAAGGACGGGATGTCTGAGAGCTTTGCTTCCAGGACTATAGGAACGTGGTTTGTCTCCCTCTGCAGGAGACGCCGTGCTGTTCAAATGGCTGCTGTTGAGTGAAGTGTTGCTCTGCTCTGAGAGGGTGGTGTCTGTGAGGAGCAGCACTGGGGCAGCACATGAGGCCAAAGCTCAGTGCCTGGAGGCTCTTAAACTCGCCACCAAGCTCCAGACCTTCACTCAGTGAGTAGCCCAACTCTGTGTCTGTGTGTGTGTGCGTGCGCACGTGCATGAGGGTATGCGAGTGAGTCACAGACAGATGTGATGGAATAATTGTGAGGAAAGCACTGTGACTACATGAGTCTTAATCTGGTGTGTTTGTGTGTGTGTGTGTGTGTGTGTAGCTGTGCTGAGATGTTGGTGTTGAAGGCTGAGCTGGAACTAGTGAAGGGAGCAAGTGAAGCCGGTGCTTTAGATTTGGAGCAAGTCCAAAACTTACTGGATCTTTGTACAGGTAAACCTTCCCTGTGTGCAGAGTTGGGATAATGGTGTGTTTGTGACTTGTGAATACCAGCACTTAGAACTTGTGAATTAAAACAATGCAGTATTGTTAACCACATAAAAGCAGTTAGATTTTGGAATTTATTTTTCACTATACGGATGAATGTAAAAGTTCTAGATAAAAAGTAGCCTACACTAAGCTAAGTATACTTTATGACTGATGATTGAAATGGAATCACTGGAAGTTCATTTTTTCTAAGATGGGTGTTTCTTTTCTAAGCCCTTGATCTGTCCTTTTCGTAGACTTTGGCAATCGGCATCCGCAGAAGTCTGAGCTCAAAATAAAACCTCGCAAAGGCCGACCAGCCGCTCAGACTCCTGCCCCTGCCACTCCGGAGGGCGAGGAGGAGGATCTCTGTGACCTCCTGAGGAGCCGTGCGCTAGGCCGGGAGCCGGTGGAGGAGTTGTCCGAGCTATCCCAGGATGCTTCACCCCCTTTGAAGCCCAAGCAGCGGCGGGCGCTGGCCTGTCTGAGCCACGGCGACGCCTGCTCCTGCGCCTGTTGCGCCGAACCCGGCCTGGGCCGCGTGGCCATCCGCTGGGCCCTGGCGCAGGCAAACCTCCAGGACGAGTCACCCAGCGCCCAGCGATTGCGCCGGCTGGCCAAGCTGCGCTGCCGTAGTATTGCCGTCAAGCTTCACGCTCACCTGACGTCCCTGGTGCCCGCCGAGGGGCTGGCCGGCCCGTGCCCTGCCCCGTCCCTGCTGAAGGCGGAGGTTGGCAGGGCACATCTGGGTTCTGTGCTGATGCAGCTTCGCTGTGGGGTGGGGCAGAAGGGTAAGGCTGCTGCCCTGTGGGAGGAGATCGAGGCGGGGCTAGAGGCCGTGGAACCTAAAGGGGCCCTGTGTCCAGAGCTGGCCCCTCTGAGGGCGGCCCTTCTCAGGGCTAAAGCAGAGGCCTGCTGCCTGGCCCTAGCTGGGACAAAGCAGTGCAGCCTTGGAGACCTCTTCTCCTCGGTGTGGGGCTGGACTCCACCACTGACACCAGCAGCTCCTAAGATCAAAACGCAGTCCAAACCCAGGACGGAACAGCAGACCCGGCCAAAATGCTCCAGCGGTGATGTGCCTCTCCCAGCAGTTGAGATGTCTACAAACCTTGATGACGGTGGAACGGCGTCTATAGAGCAGTCGAGTAAAAAGACCAAAGAGGGTCCCGCTGCTTCCTCAAAGAAAGCCAAGGATCCTGGGCCTAAAAGCAGCATTGCAAAACATGGAATGGTCCTCAAAACGCCGCGTGCAGCTAGGACCCCTCGCCATAAATCCACCTCCTTGACAACTCCTGCTGGCATTGCTGGAGACATGCGTGCGTTTGACTTCACCAGTGAGGTGCCTGAAATCTCCACCCCAATGCCAGGCTCCAAGACTGTGCCAGGCAGCCGCGGGCCTGCAAGGACAAAGGTTGCCCCTAAGGGTTCATTCCAGGTGTTTGAAGACTCTTCTCCTCCACAAGAGAAACATGTAACTGTTCCAGCTGCCCCAAAACGGACCACACGCTCACGATTTAAGGTTTGGGCAGTGCATATCTTTTTGTTTGTTTGTTTTTTTTCTCCCCCACTCACTGACTTTGACCCTTTGACTTTGAAAGAATATTGATGAGATGAAAATTAACCTTCAAACCTTCTTCACCTTTGTCTGTCTTGTTTTGTACCAGGTTGACTTCAGTGATGAGAGCGATACTGAGACGGCGCCCCCTGCTGTAATGGAGAAGTCTGAAAAAAAGCGCTCAGTCGCATGTACTTCTAGAACTCGCTCGGCACCCAAACCAGCCTCTAAAGTGTCTCAGGAAGCTGTGGAGCAGGACAAGCCCAGAAGGACGAGAGTCGGCAAGAGAAGCACGGCCCTCTGTGCCAGCGGCCCCTCCTCCGAGGACGAGACGAGCGCGTCCACGCGAAGCCGGTCACAGCGGCAACGGCCCAGGAGAGGTCAGAGCTCCACGGATCTCGAGCAACCAGAGAGAATGAGGATGATTGAAGAGGATGAAGATGAAGGTGGTCTAGATGTCAGCCTGGAGGACCTTCAGGAGTCGAAGTGTCAGGGGCGAAGTGGTGCGTGAGTCACAGAATGGGACATATAATCAAAGGTCGGTGTGCAGTTGATCTTTATCTTTAAAAATGCCTTGTGGATTTTTGCGCAGGCAGTCCAGCAGGAGGCCCAGTCGCTGACTTTGAGGTCCTGAGGAGAGACTTGGGAGCAGATTTGAACAGAGATTGTGTGAATGAGCTGAAGAGCTTGGAGCATCCAGGTTCAGGCACACACACTCCACCGCTCCACACACACGTAGCACCAGGTAAGACTCACTAATTTCCTCCTGAAAGTGTGGAGGGATTCTTGGGCATTAAAAGTATGCAAAGCTAAGTTTGATAAAACCGTGTTCATTAACCAGTCCTGATGGTGTCTCGCTTCGGTGAGATCTCAAACTTTGATGTGCTATTTTCACCTAGCAAGTTTTTGATGAACAGCACAGTGTGATTAACTTGAAAAGCATCGTAAAGCATTACCTGTACTGAAGGGAATTCTTAGATAACGGATAAAACAGAATGTTTTGCAGTTGATTAAAGTGCCAGATTTTAATTGTCTATTTGGTCATTTTTGAGTAATATTCACTATGAAATCTCCATGACACGTTTTCGTGTGTGTGTGTGTGTGTGTGTGTGTGTGTAGGAGAGCTCTCTCTAGATGTGGTCAAGTCATTCCTATGCTCCTCTTGGCTCCTTCTCCATCATTTTCCAAGCCCCTCCCTCTATCCCCATGTGTGTTCACTGCTGGTTCAGTTACTGGGCCTGTCTGATCCCATCACCACGGCGATGCTTCATGCTGAGTCGCTGGGCGTGTCCACTCGCCATCATATGACGCGGCACCTCGCTAATCGGCTGAGGTATGTTGTCATGAAACGGCAAATGAAAGCTGCTTCCTTAATGAAGATCTTTTAGTGTCGGTTTGCCATTTATGTTTTGGGTATTTCTGGATACAAAGAACATATTTATTTGATTGGATTTAACCAGAATGATGACTTCTAATCCCTCACGTTTGGGAGTTTATGGGTTTGCAGTATGTAACATCATGCCATGTCTGTTTTGGTAATGTGATAACAATGTTTTGTAACTTAAACTGTATACCAGGAACAGAGAAATGTGATGCTGCCTGGTCCTGCTGTGTATGGAGTTTCTGCTGTGATTGATCTACGCCTCAGCTTTGCTCTAAAGCCTCTCCTTCTGTCTCAGAAAGCTGAAGAAGTCTGGTGGGGATGTTGCAGAGAGTCTGGGTGCTCTTAGTCTGGAGGAATCTTCCGCACAGTCACAGGCAAAGACACTGAGTGCGCTGGAGAACATCTACACCTTCACCTCCACCCAGCCAACAGCGTTCCCTCAAACGCACTGCCAGGAGTTCGCACGGCAGCTCGGAGCCTTGCCGGAAGGTGGCCAAACGCACACTGCTAACCAGAGCCCTCGAATGCCGTCTTACTCTAAGTGAATGGCAGTAGTTTCCTAGTAAGTTCATGGTTTACTGGAATCCCCTGTGCAGGTGTGATCGTGTGCATGCTCTCTCTCGTGGGCGTGCGTCCTGGTGAGGTCGGCAGTACCATCCTTCTCACGCGACTAGAGCGCGGCTCTGCCCCCATCACCATAAGGATCCCGACCGCGCACACGCAAGTATGAGCCCAGCTCTTCGAGATGCGTTTCCGTAGCAGCAACTGCCGGCCGCTCGGTGCGTTTTGACGCCCTGTCTCTGCTCCCCTAGCGCCCGATGGCTGCGCTCCTGGAGGAGATGGACGCGGTCCTGCAGGGCCAAAAGCAAGTGAGCGGAGTGGCAGACAAGGTGCAGTGGTGGGACGGTAGGAAGGCCCTGGATGCCCGCGTGCAGGTGAGGGCCAACTCGGTCACCGTGGCTACTGCAGAGTCTGGTGGAACTTTTGAAACAATCTGTGTTTGTCTTTGTTTCAGAAACTTCTGGAGGAGATGGAAGAGACTTTAGGAGTATGGCGAGCGTTACTGCTTCCCTTGACCTCTGACCCTGAACTTTTAGTTCACCTGAAATACCTTGAACCCTTATTATCGGGAACAAAGATCACTATTGACATGCTAAAGGTGTGTGTTTGTGTGTAGAACCCGTTAAAGCTAGTCTGCCCTTCAACGGCGCGAAGGTAACGGATAACATGAAGCCTAACAGGCAAACGGCCCACTTTCAGTATTTAAACTGGGTTCATGTAACCACTAGTAAAGATATTCTGGAAAATATCCTACCCATAACATGAGTAATGATATGAGTGGTTAAAGCTTGGCGATTCCCTAAACAAAAGCCACCTTAATGTGAGACTGTTGCAGCTTCTAGACCGACACCAATTCACACAGAGCTGAAACATGAGACGCTGTATTGTATGTCATCTGTCTGTGACATGCTATACCTGCATGGATTTTCTCTCTCTCGTTAACTCGGGCCAACTACTTTATCATCTACATTTTGTGTTTCAATTTATTGTGCAACCGGTGAAGTAAGAGTATGTTGACACTCACTTTGGCTATTCTGTTGAGTTAGTGTAAAAGTTTTAGATAACGATACATCGTTAATGTAATTTGGTAAATTGAAGCTTTAGAGCTGAGGAATGCATGTGTAGTTGAGTCCCAGTGCTGCTGTTATATTATATTTCTCTCTCTAGGTAGTTCTATCTGCGGCTCCTCTGCTTGCTCTCTCAGACCTGCAGTCTCTGGCTGAGGGGGCGGGTCTGCTGGAAGGTGACTTCCTGAAGGTGCTACAGAAGGGTGTGTCTGTACTGACGGGGAGGGAGGAGCCTAAAGGACATACAGTCTTAATTTTAGACAAGGTATGTTGTGTCTTTGTCTGCTATTTAATATCTATAATAAAATGAACAAAATCATTGCATACGATGCGAATATATGTATATTATATGTATACATATTGATATGACCAACGTAAGGATTGTACATCAAAATAAGTGTAATAGTTTAGTGTTCTCAATTTTATTCATTTCTGTTTGTCATTCTGCGAGTGAAGCTCAAACACCACATCAGACCATAATACTTCTAGATCAAGCTAACTAAGGCTCATCCTTAAATGTGCTTAAAATCATTGTGTGATTTGTGCAGTACCTTCAGAGGTTACCATGGGAGAACATCTCTTGTTTGAAGCCTCGCTCTGTCACACGTATGCCTTCTCTACCTTCAGTACTGGGACACGGTCATCTTCAAGAGGTACACAGAGACCCATCTGCTCACCCACCTATTCGCCTACCTACTCCGTTTTAATGGATGAAAGGTTTCACCAGAGTTTCTCTCCCTCCATCTCAGGTGGATCCGGGCTGTGTGCAGTCTTGCGGCGTGGATCCTAAGCAGGTTTACTTTGTTCTGAACCCAGACAGGAACCTGCCTGAGACTGAAAAGCGGTTCAGAGACTGGTTTACTAGGTTTGTGCACCTCCTGATCATGCTGCCCGTCTGGCCTCAGTGTGTGTACATGTCATTTTGAAGTTTATCTCATCCGTGGTTGTTCAGTGAACCGGCCTGGCAGGGTGTATGTGGAGCTCCTCCCGATCCTGATGAACTACAGGAAGCTGTATCCACCAAAGACCTGTACATGTGAGCCTATGATCGCCTGACCTATCCAGAGCTACGTCTTCCAGAAACCCATCTATTACCCATCATTTTTCTTCAGTCAGAAATGGCACCTCACCCTGTCCCCGTTCGTTCTTTTCTTTTCTCTCTCTCTCTCTCGGTTTGGTTTGTGAAGCTATGTGGGACACGGAGCAGGAGCACGCTTCCTGGACGCCCAGCGACTGCAGCGGGGGCGCGTGAGAGCCGCCGCGCTGCTCTTCGGCTGTAGCAGCGCGGCGCTCAGCACGCAGGGCTGCCTCGAAGGAGCAGGCATCGTTCTCAGCTACCTCACCGCTGGATGGTAAGAGATGGGCCGTTTACTACTACTGACAGTCTGGAGTTGGTGAATGTGAACAATGTAGTAGGATGCTACCCCAAGCATGATCCTGCAGCACATGCAGCAAACACCTCCATGGTGTCTAATTTTAACAGCCTTTTAAATGAAATCTCCCATTTCAAATGTTTTTCTTTCAAATGTCAATTGAGGAACTGATATGTTCTTAGCAGGTCCCAGAATCATTTAGCAGACAAATCCTGTTTAACACTTGAAACCCAGGAAGAGCTTGTTAATGAATGAATATTCAGATGTCTTGTAAACACTCTGTAAAAATAATTCTTCGTCTTTATCTTTGTAGCCCATTAGTGTTGGGGAATCTGTGGGATGTGACGGATCGTGATATAGATCGCTTCACCTCTGCCCTCCTGCAGTCCTGGTTTTCTGGTGGCTCAGGGTCCTCACTGTTGCACCATCTTGTCCAATCCCGTGATGCCACACACCTCAAACACATGATTGGAGCAGCACCAATCGCATATGGCCTGCCTGTACACTTGCGCTAGGACAATTTTCAATAGTTACAGTATATGTCCTGATTTTACAGTGATCACTCAAATTAGTTTTACTACAAATGAGCCTTGCTATAAAGTTTATGGTTAAAATTTTTAAAGTTAAAATTTTACCTTGCTATAAAACACATCACCTGTCGTGGGGATTAAAAACTCCTGCCCTGGGGCAATGGAGAATAGCAAAACACTGCTCCAACAATTTCATATCATTCATAAGTGTATAGTAGGTTTGTTTGCATAGGCTAATCCTATGATGGACTCGGGCCCTCCAGAACTGGGATTGGCCACTCTTGACATAGTCCATACCTATTACTGCCTCATGCGATAAGAGTGTACAGCAAGTTTTCCATAACTAGTTCTAGCTACATGTGTAATTCCTTTCATTTTAACACACTTATGCAATTCCTTAATTTTTTATTACTTTTGCATTCGTGCTTCGTTTTGTGTAAACATTTGTTTTGGAAAATCATATCTTTGCTTTTAATTTGAGCTGTTCCTACCATTTTAAATTGTGGTGTAACAAACTTGTAATTTATATTAAATGTATTCACGGATTAAAAAGGTTTGCAACTTTATTTATTCTTAAATTACATTTGTGTTACAGCATTTAGAAAAAATGTGGATTAAAGTGGATTTGCCCCAAATAAACTTTTTACCCAAATGATTGATTTGCATTTTCTTTTTTTTATGTGCCACATTTTTCAAATTTTGTGTAGATACTTTGGAGTAAGGACAATAGGATAGACTTTTAGTATAATGTAATTAATTGTCATACTAGCTAATTTACACATTTAACTATGTTTATCCATTGTCTGGCTTTTATTTTATTTGCTGCACTTTGTATAGTTAAGCATTAACATTTTCCACTCCTGTGTTTTGGTTCTGTTCCACCTCGTGAGCATAGACAACCTAACCCATTAAATGTGGCCTAGAACAAAAACGACTTACCTGGGGTTCCCCGAGGACGGGAACCTCTACCTAAAAGCGGTATCAAATTCACTAAAGAACCTTCTTGCTATTATTATGCCAGGTGGTAGCCTATTTCATTAAGCCGAGCCATTTTCATTACTTCTCTGGTTGCCGTGAAACATAAGACATTGTTTTCCAACCCCAGTATTGCGGTTTGCCATGACGGGCTTAATCGTCTTGAGTGGACTTTGGTGTTACAACAGGCTTATGTCAAGACCTGGGTTGTAAGCAAGAAAGGTAATAGTTTTTAATTTAAGTAACGAGACCGCGCTAGTTGCAGTTTTGTGCACACTCGACTTCCGCAAACACCTGATGTTTAATGATGTACTGTACATCAGAGATGGGAAATAAAACGTAGTGTGTTGTTCACCATTCCATTGCTAAATTAGAATGGACTATAAAGGCAGCAAAAATAGTTGCTCAGTTTCCGGTTAACCCGGAAGCGTTCATTATTAGCCTTTTTCAGTATGGCGGTGAATCTTACCGAATTGTCTCTTCCACAACTGGAAGGTTTAAAAGCTCAGCTTGAGCAGGTAACTTGATAAAATTCATTCATCGTTTTCTGATTATTACTTCAGCACCTTATACAGACACTTAGTCCGATACATCACCGTTAAACGTTAAGTAGCTAGCTAGCACAGTCACGCTGCTTCATTCGTCTGCTGGTATTGGCTAGCTAACTAAATGGGTAGCTAAGCAGAAATGGGCGTGATTTCAAGAATTTTTAACATTAAAATATATCATCTTATACTTACGATAAATGTACAGATATGCTAGATATCGTTTCGTTATTTAGCTAGCTAGCATAATGACTGAGCACACAGCCATTATCTGTCAATAATTCTGATTGGCAACTATTAGCATACTGGCATATGCTTTATATATATATATGTGTATGTGTATATGTGTGTGTGTGTGTGTGAGAGATTATATGACCTCTTATGGATGTACTGTCAGTCTGAGTCAGTATTATACCTGTGTTATAACTTAATGTTTTCTTAATTTTGCTTCTTAGGAGACAGAGTTTCTGTCATCATCCATAGCTCAGCTGAAAGTCGTCCAGACAAAATATGTGGAAGCCAAGGACAGTCTTAATGTTCTCAAAAAAAGTAATGAAGGTGAGGCTGTAAAATTTGTATTGTTCATGTAATAATCAATCATACATCGTTTTCGTTACGTTACTATGAAACTAAATTGCATTTTCTTTCTCTCAGGTAAAGACTTACTTGTCCCTCTTACCAGCTCTGTATCCTTCAACTGAGTGACTGACATCTTGACAGCTCTGCGTAGTTCTATGAGTTAAAAAATAATTACTATGTATGAGAGGGAAATGTTTATGTATACTGTGAAGTTTTCTTTAACTGCTTTGTGTAGATGTATGTTCCTGGAACTCTGAATGATGTAGAACATGTGTTGGTAGATGTGGGAACAGGTTACTTTGTAGAGAAGGTGAGTGAGTGAGAGTTCCCCATAGATCTATCTTTGTTTTCATGTATGTAGGCATAGCTGAAAATTGTTGTTATCTTTTTCAGAATGTGGAAGACAGCAAAGAGTTCTTTAAGCGAAAAATCGACTTCCTCACAAAACAGATTGAAAAGATTCAGCCTGCTCTTCAAGAAAAGCATGCCATGAAGCAAGGTATTTCTATCCTTTAAGTCTTTGTATGGTTATGACTATTGTTTGTGTTCCCTCAAATTAAGAGTAGCCTAGCTTGTGTATTAGCTGTTTATTAGTTAAGTCAATGGGCAGGGAGGACAACATTGTGTAATAGTGCTACATGAAACATTTGAACACCTCTGACCATTTTGCCTCACTGCTTTACTAAAATGAATCTTTAAAGGTGTTTCTAGGGATGTATGTAGCATATCCTGTGTTTTCATTTTATGAGTTGGGTTGGATGATGTTAGCAGTGTGTTCCCACCAAAATTCAAACCAACATCAAACCGCTATATGGACAAATTACATTAATTGGCAGTCATCACTCACTGACATACTGTTAAAAGTCTGTATTTCAGTTTTGAAATAGTATTTCATAAATAGGTTAACATTGCCTGGTGTGATAACCATCATTTTAATGAACAGTAGAAGAGCAGATCTAATAAACTCAGTTTTGTGTCTCACCCATGCAGTAAATCAATTCACTAAAGCAATGTATTACCTTTTAAAAGTTACATTTACTGATTTCTCTCTTTTGTAGCTGTAGTGGAAGTCATGAACATGAAGCTCCAGCAGATGCACAGTCAACAGACCTCACAGTCGGGCACCACAAGGGCTTGAAGCACTCCACCACACTCACTCGGATATAGACTCTCTCTCTCTGTCTCTCTCTCTCTCTCTCACCTGATCTGTTATAATGCAAGGCATCTCTGTTATCAAACTCACAGTTCTGCAGTCATCTTATTGATATGTCATAGCATTGTGCTTTGGTGTTTTGTACTGAATAGTTCAGTGATATGGCAATTAAACTCTAAAGTCTTGTTACCCACGTTGCCTCATTGATGCCAGTTTTGTTTCTGTAACTTATTTTTAATAGATTTCTCCTAGGCACTGCTAGACACTACTTGTTACATTTCTATTGCTTTCTCAATAGATATGACTAAAACTTGAATGGATGCATATAGAATGAAAAGCTTGTTTAAAAATACCTTGTTTTAAGTATCTTGTTTTTTTTCCGAAAACATACTTCTAAAACTTTGGATCATTTCTGTATGCAAAATAAGTAAAAATAATTGCATGAGTCATTTAACTTTAAGGGTACTCATAGATCTTTTACCTACTTTCTAATACTTTCTCATTCAGTATGATTAATGAGAGTATGAAAAGGGGGTTAATTACCAGATTGTTCCACTATCGCTTTAAGAGTGATATAGCGTTTTCTAGAACAGTGTTGCTTTGCATGGAAAAACTTGGCAGTGTTGACAGGAACAAGCCAATTCTGGATCACTTCTACTGTGCTAGCTTGCGAGTACTGAACCAAGGCTTTATCCCTAACAAGCCAACATCAACTGTGCAGCTTAATGAGCTGTGAAAAACCTGACACTAAATACAAGGAAATTTCATGATTATTAGGAACGTCCAGAAGTTTCTCCTCCACTGACGATCATTCAAACAGCCAGTCTATAAAAATATCCGCAGTGGTTCTAAATCTGTTCTCTAGTTCTGGGAAGGTTTATGCATGTGATATCAGAGAGGAAATTAATTTCATTTGTTTATTGGGTTGTTTATATACATTTCCATGCACCTGTACATATCCAGCCCAAGACGCTCTTGCTCCTGTAGTAGTTTTAAACTGAGTCACTGAAATAGCATGTTCCATGTACTTCTGTGTGCTTTCCCCGTTTATATGTGCAGGTGCAACAAATTACTTATTGCAGCTTAACATTTTTTTTTTTTTTTGCTTTATAAGCACATAAACAAACGATAGTCATCAATGAACTCTTTACTACAGGATTTTTTTTTTTTTGCTGTGTCATGATTCGCAGGAGTTTCCCAGCTGCAGTTTGTACTGTGCGTCTGTCGTTATGCGGAGAGGGCGCCCGCTGGTTGCTATGCGGCGTGTTGCACACTGTTGCCAGGGAAGGGAGTGAATATGCTGGAGTGAATATGCTGGAGGGGGTGGTCGCATTGTCTGTCGGGACGGTGGCGGAGTGCGAATTGCTGTCAGAGACGCCCGGTGAGCTCGGTGTTAAATGTTGCGGCTATTTTAAGCATATTTTTGGATATGAATCGAGAAATAACTCTACAAGTGAACTATCTGGTGTAACCTTATGTCAGGCTCTTTTATTCTGGTTCAGTTTTGAAAGGTGAAACAAACCGACGCAAACTAGTCAGAGCAAGTGCTTGTTGCATTCAGACGGTGAGGAGAGGCGTAGGGAGAAGGTGAGACTGGGAGAGAGACCGGCCGGGGGAGCGTTAAAGGCGGCTGATGACTTCAGAGAATAGTAGTCCAGTACAGCAAGCGGAGGAGGTCGAGTCGGCGTCTGTCATCCGAGATAACAAGAACATAACATCTAAAGCCGGCAAGGACCAAGACAGCATGGTGAGTTTGGGCCTGGCGTGTGCTGAATCTGCACTACCCACCACTAACCCTCCCCTTCCATGCCGTGCAGAGCCGTGACATGAGAGTAGGTAACGTTATCGAGCCGACTGGAAGATATTCGTTATGCTCCCACTTCTATTTTGGGGAGGAATATTTCTAGCCTGATGGGTAGTTTAGCTAGTTGGCGCATACGTGCGTGTGCGAAGTTAGCTTGAAGGCGTTTTTGCAAGAGTGACGTAATCGATAAGCACCCGTGTGTCCCGGGTCCTGGGTGGTTGCTAAGCTAGCGGTCCACGGGTTGGTCATCACGTTATCGACCTTTTATAGGTATCCAGGTTAGCTGATCTACCACCGTTGAGCGCACAGACCGGGCCAAAGGAGCTAACCGGAGACGTAGCCTAGCTGTTTCACCAAAGCCTGGCCGCACCAAGTCCGAGCTGGTCATCTGTAGTGCCCGTTTCCACTTTTCTAGTTGTCAAACAGATAGACAAGCTAATTTGTTATATGCTGGCAACAGAAATTTCGAAATTTCTGTCTAGCCCAGTCAAGATAGCTAGCTAACAAGAAGCTAACTTTGCTTCTCGTTAGCTCATTAGCTAGCTGGCTATCTGACCTAGTAAAACGACTCGAGATAGCCAACCAGGCTTGCTATCTGGATAGTCCAGCCCATAGCTATAAATTACACTGAGTATTTTAATGAGTCAATTTATGTGGCGTCTGTTTTCAGTTACTGGAAGAAAACAGCTAATGTTAAATTGCAACGTTTAGTGAGCTGAGTTAGCTAAACTAAGCAGCTAGCTGTGAAAATATATGAAAGAACTAGTTTAGCTAGCTGTGTTTTTTCTTTTTTTAATCCCGATCCAGTCGTTTTCTATACCTGGTCTTTTCGCTAGACAGGATAGCTAACCTAACTTGCAAGCTGAGTTAGGAGCTAACGTTACTTATTTAGCTAGTTGTGATTATTATGTGGCCAGCACACCTGGTCGTTAGTAAAGTTTTGTTAGGCTCCTGTAAAAAGGACACCAACCCATGTCCGGGCAAAAAGTCAGATTCTTCAGCCTTTACATGAATTTAAAATGCATTTAGATTTTTTTTTTTTTTTTGATGAGTCAAACTGTTGGTGTTGAATTATGGGAAACTTCATTGGTATTTCTCTTGTGCACATTTCTCTTGTAGTTACATACTGCAACTAAACACATGTTAATTAGAAAATTAAGCAAAACTTCATTAGAATGACTGGTTTCTTCACTGACCTATTTCAAAACCCCCTAACTTTGGTCATGACTGTCCTCAGCCTCAAAATCCCCCTTTGCAGCTCTGACTTTGTTGCACACCTCTGTGAATTGTTAAAAAGGAAAAGAAAATGATGTTTTGTCAGTGAAACACTTGGGACGGCCACAACCATTGTTCTTTCTGTCTGACCATCACTGTGACGTGGAAGATTTTGCATAAGAGCATCCAAGAGTTCACTGTGGTTTCTCCAAAACAAATAACAACAATTCATTAACATGGCATCTTCAAGTTCCTTAATCTGTGTTGTATTTAATAGTTTACTTTATATAGTCTGTCTTTGTGTTATATTTAATAGTTTATATAGCGTGATAACTAAATACCAAGAATAATACTGACTTAGCAACATATGCTTCCTTGACTTATGACTTATATATATATATATTATATATAATTTTTTTTTTTTTTACTTTATTTTTCTGTCCTGTTGCAATGATACTCTGACCGTAAGGACTGGTGGGAAATGAAAATAGTCATCACCAATGCTGGCTTTCTTCTGGCCTTTGTGAAATCCCCCTTTCTAGTACAGACTTGGGGATGCACTTAAACGTGGCAAAGATTTGTAGGAAAACAAAGCCAGAGGTGGAGGATGTAGGATTGAAGTTGATACAGCACCATAGAGTCAGCTAAATGTATGCTAGAGGTCTAGGGACCTCATGCTCTGCACAGTTTCGTATTTTCATTACTCCCATACCCAGTTCAAGTCATCAGCTAATTATCAAGCCAGGAGCTGAGTCAGACGTGTTGGGTTGGGGGAGATACAAACTGCATTGTATAGGATTCACAAGATAGACTGTGAACCTCTGATCTAATCACTAAGCTGTTTGTAAGATAAAGTTGTTTGAATTGTTTGAGCATGGTAAATGCTTTGCAGTAATGTGGCCCTTCAGGCAGTCTGACACCCCTGGCTCAATAACATTACCTAAACAATATTAAAATGTTTATTTCCTCTGAGTACATTAAGTACAATTTCATGCATCAAGTTCCAGCAAATTTTCACTGCTATCTATCTTTTTTTAACTGTTTTATTTCAGGATTCAATTATTTTCCACAAAACTTGGTTAATATTTTTTTAATAGAAAATGCATACATTTGTTTTTGCAGTTTATTGCATATGAATCTTGGTCTAATATAGACGTATTAATTTTGTTACATCTTTTGGAATTGACCACATAATATCAGACTAAATATCTCCACAATGTTAAATAAGTTTGGCAGCATTTGTGAACCAGATTTTATTCAAGTGGAGAGAAAATGGGGTGTTGAAATATGATTGATTTAATGCAGATTTAGACTTATTCAAAAAACAAACACCTCTACTGCTTGATTTAAGAGCTGAACTTGCTTAAACATATTTATTACATTATATAGCTATATACTTTAGGAATGGCATGAGAGAGTTGCTGTATCAACACCTGAATAGTTAAAAACCTAAAATAATTTGATTTGGGTTTTTTCAATTCTCGGGCATGTTAACACGTAAATGGGAAATAACAGTGCTGTTTTCTGACTGCAGTGAAAGGGGCCTGTATATGTCCTATAAAAATAAACATTTGATGTTCAAGTAAAAAGACTGGCCAAATCCATACATACAGTTTAGGGGACATTACGTTTGGTTGTTCGTTACGTTGTTGATAAATTTTGTAAACGTTCTTTAGTAGGCCAATAACACAACCATCCGTAAATACTGAAATTGGCATGAACCTGCCGCGTTCAACCACTTCATGCAACTGAGGGTTGTCTCGTCAACCTTCAGCGTACAAAGGGTATCAGAATACTACCATTTTATAAAAGGCCGACGCTCCTGATCAGACCCTTTCAAGCCACTTAGACCAGTGTTCAGTATTACTGCGTTTATGGATTCCTGTTATAACCGAATGCCAGTGCGAGGAATCAACCGACTTTACACACGTACTAAAAAGCGAAAAGACTCTAATAGTGATAAAAGTCGTCTAATTCTAATATGGTACGTAATTCCTTATTGTAATTTGAAAGTTCTCAAATTGTGCTGCAAAAACATATTCGTTTCCTCGCCATGTGCTTAATGATGAATCATGGAGTTTGCACGCAGTTAATTCCGGTTAACTTAAGGGTAATGGACATGGACGAGCGCCAAAGAGAACGCGGCCTCGCGTGACGTAAATATGGCTTAGACGAATCTTTCAATGGGAGGCGGGAAATATTCAAAGTGTTCTGGCACGTGACTATAAAGGGGTGGAAGAAGGACTCGCGCTATGGCCAATCACGTGCGTCGTAAGGTTTTTCGCCGCTGTTTCGTCGCTTGTCATGCCGACGTGAGTGGTACTGGAGTCGCGGCTTTCTGTGAAATCTTTTGAGGCTACAGCAGAGCTGCTTTTTTTTCGATAGGCAAAACCGACTTAAGTCTGCATAATTGTTCTTGTTGGAGAGCTGTCTGTTCCTAGTTACTTGTGAGTGATACCGGGAGCGATACGAAGAAGACGGATCATGCTGCTATTTGTGGAGGTGAGATTGCTGGGTTGTTAGCTTGCTAGCTAAAAGTGACACGGCGTGGCTTTAAGTTTGGACGAGTCAAGCAGCGCGAAGGCCTAGTTACGTTCTGGTTTCCATCTGTACGAATTTACGGTGGATTTTTGTTTGTTTATTTTTAATTTTTGCTTGTTTGTGGGTATGAAGTGGTGTTTATGCATGTGGAACCTGAACGTTATATATGCGCCCATATGCTTTAAACGTACTCTCTAGTTATTGCTCTTTGGAAGTGCAAAACGAGAAGGCCACGTGAGAATGGGACGCTAGATAGCTGCTAGCCGGCATGTTTTAGCGTAATTTGGAAAATGAGCTAACTAGATGGATATAGTATTGCAAAAGATGTAAAGCTGCTAAACATTCTTACGACCACACATTAGCTAGCTAATTGAACCACTACAGTTTAAAGTGACATGAATCGATTAAGGTTCTGGTAATGTCAGACAGTTAACGTATTTAGATGCGGTTTTCTAGTGCTTTGGTAGTCTCGATTGTGCTTCCTTATGAATGGTGGAGTAGGCTAATCAGCTTAACACGTGTAAAATGCTATTTATAACTTGTAACCTAGCTGGACTGTGCGCATGTAAAGTCAGACCTGTTCATAACCCGGCCTTTTGAATGAAAAATGTTCAGTTGTGTTGCGTAGCCAAAGGTGAACTCCAAAAGCACTTGATTAAATAAAGCTCTAATCGGTTTGTTCAATTTGCCGTCTGCTGCCTTTGCCTAAAGGACGTGCTTGCGTCCTTTGTCAAGGTTACAGAGTGATGCGTCAGGCGTTTGTGACCTTTTTAACGAGTTTGTACGTATCTAGCTTTTGAAAAGTTTTGCTGACTTGTGGCGTGGCGCCTGACGCTCTTTTAAGCGCACGATCATGGAACTTGGACGTTCGCACCTGTTGAACGCGTGCATTTCCAATTTCGCAATTGCACTGCACTTTCAGTTGGTTCCGGAACCAAGTGTTTTGAATTTCCATTATCTAGCAACGTAAAGTTTTGTAAAGTAACACCTTTCACGTTTGCTTCCTATCTAACGAACTTTAGTCTCATTGTATTGCAGGTTTCTTCAAGAACCGTCACTTTGCTACTGCCAATCTGTACGTGTTTTAACCTTAAGGGGGGCGAGGTGTAATGTTCTTACTAAGTAGTGCCTCGATAAACTGCGTCTATAGTCAACTTGACGACTAGTTTCTAGTCACCCAAACAGCCCTCCTTATTAATTTTATATAAATATTTATTTTTTTCTTTTCAAGGTGACCACAAAGGGGGCCGGTCTGAATCCTAATGCCAAAGTCTGGCAGGACGTTTCTGCTCCTCCCACCCATAACCCTGAGGAGATCACAGGGACCTCTCATTGGCCACAGGCAGACCACCCCGCCCCTGAACACCCAGATGGTAAGGCAGTTTAGTGTTGTTGTTACTGTGTTGTAAATATGTAGTTTTGATGCCACCGTTTTAAGTGTTAAGTGGCTGTTGCAGGCTTCCTTTTCAGGGAACTAAAACAAATGCCTACTCACTTCCCATAGTATGTGGTAGGGTTGTGCAGTTTTTGTTTTCAAAATGAATGTCTCAGAATAATGAGTAGAAATAACTGGAGGAGGGACAAACTATACTGTTATGAAAAGAAAAGAGAAGTTGGCTTGAGTGAGTAGGAATTTACTCTGCTCTAGGCTCAGGCTAGAGGGATATAAGAAGAAAACTGAATGTTATATTCCATATTACTGTGGCTGTACCACGTATTAATTGAAAAGGTCTTCGAAGTCCTAAGTATTATGCATCTGTATTACACTCTGCACTTTCATTTTTAGGATGTAAGGGATACAGTATTGTCTATGGCAATTCTGAAACTGCCTCTCCTGTAGACGGTAGTGTGTTGAATGGCTTAGACCCAACAGATGTCACCTTCCCTCTGTATGAACCAGGTTGGTATTCATCCCTCACTTCCACTTGTGTGAATGCACATGCATGTTCAAATAAGTACATACATTGTTGAGTCCCAACACCACTGTGTGTGGGCGTCTGTCCGAATGTGAACAGTGGAGGTTGAGGGCGCTGAGGAGCAGCAGCAGCCACTGTCTGAGGAGAGTCTGAAGGAGTCCCTGAAGAAACAGCTGGAGTTCTGCTTCTCCAGGTATCCACCACCCTCTTACCAACTGCAGACGACTTGCACACGGTTCCCCCAGATTTGCCAGCATTCTCAGTCTTGATAGCTTTGTGCATATTCATGCTTTGTGGATGTCGGGTAGAACAGTTCATCTAAACGTGATCCATGTTTGTGTTTTTAGGGAGAACCTCTCTAAGGACCTATACTTGATGTCTCAGATGGACAGCGATCAGTTTGTGCCCATTTGGACCATTGCCAGCATGGAGGGCATTAAACTCCTCACCACTGATATGGGTTTGATCCTGGAGGTTCTGCGAGGTAAAACATGCACGTTTGGAGCTTCGTCACTTCATTTGTTTCTCTGTGCCTTTAGTGTTTATATATAAAAACGCGTCCTGTTTTTCCTGCTTCCTGATGGACAGCTTCTCCCATGGTGCAAGTCGATGAGAAGGGCGAGAAGGTTCGGCCCAATCATAAGCGTTGTATCATCATCCTTCGAGAAGTACCTGAGACCACACCTGTGGAGGTTGGAACGCTCGAGTCTTGTCTGATGATAACGTAAAATTATTCGTACTTTATCAGTGTGATGCTTCCTGTCATGCTGAACTTGATCCAGTGCTGATCGGTTTCACTCCGTTTTCCCTCCATCCATCTCTTTTGTTCTTTGCTTCTCTTGTCTGTTTGAAGTGTAGATTTTGGCTTCAGGCAGAAGGGGAGAAGCTCTTAAAGGCTTAAGTTTATACATTCATTTCTTTCTCCGTCCCTGTCAGGAGGTGGAGACACTGTTTAAAAGCGACAAGTGTCCACAAGTCATCAGTGTTGAATTTGCTCACAATAACAACTGGTACATCACATTCCAGTCTGACACTGATGCTCAACAGGTATGGAGCAGATTCTCTTTAGGACATTCACTCTCGCAACAGATCACCTTACAGACTGCAATACTCCAGGGGTGTTTCTCATTCATAATGCTAGGGTTATTATTGCTCTTAACAGGCCTACAAGTACCTGCGTGAGGAAGTAAAAACCTTTCAGGGAAAGCCGATCATGGTGAGTTTTTGCTGTGCACGTTTCGCCGGTCAGTGGTTTACTTAAGGGTCCTGTTTCTGTCTGATAAGCATCATTTGCACAGCTAACAGTCATGGTGACTGAAATTTCTTATACGCACTCTGAGACTTGATTGTGGTTAAGGGGAAGTTTAAGATGTGTACACGTGGGACTTGCTGTGCTAATTTTCACACCGTTTAACATTTAATCTTTTGATGAATGTGGTCTGGCTCTCTTATTTGTGAAATTTGGATATTATAGTAGTAGATTTTACTATGACTGCAGTGCCACTTGGACAAAAATGGAATTTTAGAAAGTGAATCATGAAATTTATAGAGAATTAAAGCACTTGGCTAAAATGTTCCTATAACCTATAAATACCAGAATTCTTCTGCTGTTTTGTAATATACAGGAAGTCCCACTGTCTGCCTCTTGTCTAGTCCATATTTGACATGTTTTGTCATGGCCACATTTTTGCTATTTTTGCCATTTAAGTTGCTTGACATGCTTCACTGCATATATGTGTATATATAATATTATACACACACACACACACGTACTGTTTAATGAGTATTCCTCTTCCCCAGTGATGATCAGTATCGCGCTTGGAAGGACCCAGAGCCACTGTTGCTACAGAGATCTGCTTCCCACATCTGTCTCTCTCTCTCTCTCTCTCTCTCTCTCTCTCTCTCTCTCTCTCTCCTCCTCCACCACTGCCCTCTTCCCTTCCCTTCATCTCTTCTTTCACTCTTCCTAATCTTTGTCAGCACAGTGGCCTCTGCCCTAATGACTGTGAGATTATGAGATCTGAGGGGATTGGAACTACCTTGACAGTAACAGGCTTTCATATATATATATTAAAAAAATGAATGAACGTGTTCTCTGGGCATGTTTCCCTCTTATTAACATTCTGGTGTTAAACGTGTGTCTGTGTGTGTCTGTGTGTGTAGGCTCGTATCAAGGCCATAAACACCTTCTTTGCTAAGAATGGCTATGGTGCTGTGGACTCTGCGCTGTATGCAAGCAGCCCCCAGTCTCAGTACTCCTCTCCAGTGTACCTGCAGCAGCTGTACCAGCCACCCCAGCAGTACCCACTGTACAGCCTGCTCCCACAGTCCTGGAGCCCCTCTCCTACACCCTACTTCGAGACACCGTTGGTCAGTACTGCCTTCATAGTACTTGGTCGTAGCATTTTTTTCTTAATTTATTTAGAAAATATGAATGATTTGATTAAATATGGAGTTTATTTTCTGATGGACCCAGTGATTAAAGACTAAGGCGCATTAGAGGGAACTGGAGGGGGATGGGTACTTTGGGAGATTCTAGCACTTTCTTTCTCTCTCTTCCCTCTTTTACTATTACACTCCTAAGTTCCATCTCCTACCTCTGTCCCAGTGAGCGGTAAGATTATGAGATCTGAGGGTCCCTGCAATTCAGAATAAATTGGTTTCAATTACTTCTCCTGTATGTGACCCTGTGTGTGTGTGTTTTCTGGGGGTCGGGGGTGTATGCGGGGCTCTCTGCAGGCTCCATTTCCCAACAGCACGTTTGTTAACGGCTTCAGCACAGCAGGAAACTACAAGACTGGCTCTTCTCCCCTTGGCCTCGCGCGTCACTTCCCCCGCAACCGGTAGGAGCACTCACGAGCTAAAGGGCTTATGCTGACCACTGACTCCACCCACGTCACGTCTTGGTGCTGGGCAGCAAACATGTTCAGCTCTAGTGCTGTGAGAACTTATGGCTGATTTTCTCTTAAGGTAATGCTGGTAATATTTAGTCATTTGGCAGACGCTCATACTGATTGTCCTCATGTGTATATACACACGTAGTGCATTGTAATGAACAGTTGGTAGGGGTATCAAGTTTGGGCAGAGATCGGCCTGAAAAGGTCAGTGGTAAGGGAATGAATCTGGCTGTGCCGTGGTGAGACCGACCACTACACTTTCCTTTATGAACTTGATTTATTTCTTGGGCACATGGCAAGTTTAACTGAAGTTTTTGTTGTTGAGAGTCGATCCATGTTGGAGTAATAAAACTATATCAGATTGGGCTAAACTGTGGGGGTGGGGAGTGGGAGACAGAGTTCAAGCATTCAACGTGGTCTTCGTTCAGCGTATAAGGGGCCTGTTGTGGTTGATGAATAGGTCGGTTTGCAAATGACTGTCATTCATAACATGTCTAATGGCTCTCCATGAAGTATGGAAGTTTGTCCTTAAGGCAGAAAGCAGCTGGACTCATTACCAAGATGCAGTGGCTCATTTGAGTGCAGCTTTCATTTTCAGTGCCGTTGGCACTGATTCAGTGACTGCATTCTTAGAAAAACAAACTCGGGCGTTTGTGTTACTGACCTCTGTGTTTTTGCTCTCCAGACTTCCACTTTATTCGAGAAAGAATGTTATCAATGCCTTCAGGTAGACATTTTATTGTGTATCCTGATCCAACCATCTTCAAGAACATCACTCCATCCCTCACTTGTAGACTTTTTGCTTTTCATACATGATTATTTTATGCTTTTCTATGCCATACTGACCATATCTGTGACATCTTGGACAAAAAAAGATTTTATTTATTTATTTTGTAACTTGTTTATAAGCCAAATTGAATCGGCCTGAGCAATATAAAAGTGAGAGTGGCTGTGAGAACTGTGATGTCTCCTGCTCGATGGACATCCTAACATCAGTTATGCCTTTACATGTTGCTTGTTCTTGTAGGCAGCATCAATGTACTTTTTGTTTAATGAGTTTTGTCTTTGCCCGTTTCTTACCATCACACCTGAAATAAAGCATGGGGTTAAGGAACTGGCATTGTGAGGAAACCTCATAGTGGCTCTACCATTCATAGCTTTTCCATTACCAGCCATGCCACACACATTCCTGCTTTCCCTAGGCACAGTAATATACCAGTGTCCTGCTGGCTGTGATTAACTGTGGTAGTTCAGGTCAGATTGACTTAAAAGGCTTGATTAGCCCCTTGCTGTTTAAGTAGAGCAGAGCATGCCTGTGGTCTAACACCATTTCCTGTCCTTGTTTGTTGTAGAAACCATGTAAAACCTCCATCCCGTGGTGATGGAGCTCCCCAAGTGGAGGCTCTTTCGGGCACCAGTAGCCCTCAGGGCCACCGAACCCCTTCCTCGTCACTGAGCTACGATGTTCCCTCCCTCTGCCTTGGTGACACCCCACCTTCTCCTGGCGAGAGCAGTCCCTCTGACCCTGCTGGCAGCAGCGGTCGGACCAGGTCTGTCCTCATGCCGTCAAGTATCGTGCTTTTTTTTGGCTCGCATAATCTGCAGTGTGCATTCATGAACTTTTTATAACTGTACTGCGAAGCCTTGACCCTTATGTACATTCAGATGTATCCTAGAATTATTTGAAAGATGGTAAATTTTAGGAACTATATGAATTTAATAACTCTCTTGCTTTAACTGACCCAGTGAAGACCATGGAGCGCACAGAGAGATAGCAAGTGTTGAAGGAATAACTTGTCCTGTTTCTTCTCATTTTTCTGTACTCCTCTCATCTCCTTGAAGACACTCTTATAAGCATTTAGGATTGAAAACTGAGGGTCTTGACATGAGAAGCAATCATGAGAATGTTCTTGGCTACATTTTATTAGCTTTACTTACCCAGAAGCGCTGTGTGTGTGTTGACATGTCTCGTCATGCATCTTAGGAGAGGAAGCTACAGAGGCATGAGGCGTAGGAGGGAAGACGAACGAATGGTAAGATTCTTCATGTATGTGTGGAACCTACTGCTTTCTTTCTTACTGGTTGTTGGTGTGTTTATTTTTCTTATTATTTATCCCCCACTAACCTTTACAGAGGACCCTCCCACTAACTGAGGTCAAAACCCCACCTCCCAAGTTTGACCTTGCAGCCTCCAACTTCCCACCACTTCCTGGGGGAGTTGCTGGCAGGTTGCCAGGAGGCATGATCACACCAACAGAAACAGTCCTGGAAAATCGCATGGCTGATGTTGTCAAAGGCATTAACAGGGACAAGGTACAAATTCTGCTCCTGGCTTATTGAAATATGCTTCCCAAAAAATTCCAAATTTAAATTGCATACCGTTTTCCATATCAGCTAGTATCCACAGGCGTAAGGTTTATGTGAATGTTTCAATTTGTGTTCCAGTTGGATGCCAATAAACAAGATGTAAATAAGGATTCACAAGGTCCACAAGTGGATGTGCTTTCTCCTGTCCCAACCACACCAACACCAAAACCCACAGCTACACAGCAGGACACATCTGGCTCCAGGTATGAAAACGGACCCACCCATCAATTAAGAAGTGAAACTGATTGGTTTAGAAAGGTCTGTGATTCCTTTGGGAGCGCATACTTGGCATAAAAATAATTTTTGAAAGTATGTGTTTTGAATATGTTGAGTTTGATTGGAAAAAGTGCATCTGCAAACAAGGTTTGAGAGTGTATTTGACCAGTGCTCCTGTTTTATGTAGTTTCATGGTCCTGTGCACGTTCTCTCAGCCTACGTGTTTGTACAAGTTGTGAATGTTTGACCGGATTGGATTTAAATAAGAATAATTTGTGGAATGCAGTTTTTTGTTTGTTTGTTTTGTTAACTGTTCCATAATGCAGTTGACCAAAGGTCTGTGGATGTATTAACCATAAGAATGAACTGTGGAAAATCAATTTATGCATTTTCTTATTTAGCGTTGGATGTCAAGCAAAAAGACCCATCGGCGAGTGTCAAACCTCAAAAGACACCATCCTGAATCCTGCTCCTGTCACCACTGACCCAGCTCCAACTGTGTCTCCTCCCAAACCCTCTCCGTCTACTCCATCTGTCTCCAACACACCTGTACAGGCAAGTTTAGCTTCTAGTCATAAGGGATAGCCCATGTAAGTCTTTCTATATGATTTATACCAGGCTTAGTGAAGACTAACTGTAAAGCATGGAGGGAAACCAGGTGGGAAGATGGCTTTCAGAGCTCTCTTTTCTTTCCACCCTCTTCCCTGTCTTTTCCTCTCTCTCACTCCTCCTGTGCCAGTGAGCAGTAAGTTTGAGATCTGACTGCCTGTCAGCTTGTTGATGTGGGAGCTTTGGGACGAGATTGTTAACCCATGTCTGATGTCTTCAGGAGCCTCGGAAGCTGAGCTATGCTGAGGTGTGTCAGAAGCCACCCAAAGACCCGCCCCCCCCACCTGTACCATCTCCAAACCCCGGCCCTGCCCCTACCGCCAGCCAACCGCTCCGTGAGCTTCGTGTCAACAAAGCAGAAGTCCCAGAACTGAGCAGCCTTAGTGAGAAGGTTGACAAAGCAGGTGAAAGCAGGCCTCCCCGTGAACAGGCTAGCTATCAGCGTGGCAGTGCGAGCAGGGGCGTGGGCTTTAAGCCTAGAGAGCAGCAGAGACGGCCCCCTCTGGGTCGACGCTCCTCCCCCCCAGCAGGATATGGCAGACGCAGCGGAAAAGAGCAAAGCAACATCCCCCCCAGATCGCCAAAGTAGCATTGCGTAGGATGCCTTTATACCGCACACCAGTACACTTGGACAAATTTACACATCTTACAGATATATATGTACAGAGAGTATATAATTCTATATATAAATCTACTTAACGAAACTGCGCGAAGAGTTGCACTACATTGTTGACAGACGGACGTTTCTGGCCGGTAAAGCATGATCTGTCTGAAGAAACGAGGGGGGAAACCCTAATGAAGATGAGAGGGGGGGCCCTCAGGACTCGGTAACGGTGATGACCGCTGTGACTGCAACAGTAGCTTCCTGTGTATGAGTGACTGACCTTCGATGGGTGTTCCTGAGCACCAGTGTACAATGCTGTCTGGTTCTTATCCATATCTCTAAGAACTTTAGGAGTGAGAAATGTCACGAACGAGTCAGCACAGCTTCTCCATATGCAACAAGAGACAGGATGATCTGACGAAGCCTGCTCCTCCCCTGGTCCAGGTGTGCGCGTGTGCACGAGAGGCAAAGTTGTTTAGGTTATTTTGTGTAAGAAAAGCAGATGAAACGGATAAAAATGAGTGGAATGGACAGATTTGAATGATTTAACTCAGGGAGAGGGTGAACTGGAAGACTGTCAGGATTCAGGGAAGAAGTATGAATCACCTGAACAAAAGTGAGCACTTGTAAAGTGGTTTGTTGTTTTCAACTTTTGTCTGTTTCGTCTTGTGCCGTGGAGTATTCTCCGAGACTGGGCTCAACCGTGGAAGAGGTCAGGATGTAGCTCTCACTTGCGCTCTCATGCTGGAAAGAGATTTCTGAAATGATGCTGTTTTCAGTTCTGAGGAAGAGATGGAATGTCTTCCCTGCTGTGACGAATGGCTTACAATGATCAGGTGTTATCTGTTGGATTTAGGATGTACGTGTTTTGTCCTCTGCTGTAATATAGTGATGAGTACAGAGATGGGTGTGAATTTAATGCCTGCTCTCATATCATTATACATGTCCAGTCTAACTGTGATTGAGCCAGTACATGTGTTCTTGAATGGGTATAAAATGTGTGTAAAGTACAGCATCCCTGTACGTTTGTGGGCTAAATAACTGCCTGTGTGCGTGTAACAGTGTAGCATAACTATGTGATATGTACCCTACTGTCGGCCAGTCTCATGGTTTAGTTTATGAATGAAAAGCTCAGGATTCGGTGGAGAAAGTAGACACGTTACAGCGTTTTTGCTTGCATCAGTCAGTCAAGCAGGACATGTTTGTGTCTAACATTTTTGCTCCTTTAGTTTTCCACTGGAGCTATGAAGCAAACGTACCCAGCAGTGGAAGTCTGACTAGAACTCGCTTTGGAAGACTTGAGCCTAAATCTCAACACCCTTTGCCTCAAGCCACATCCAGGTTAAGTGATGTTGCACAAACTCGATGTGGTCTAGGACACCATATGACTTACTGTTATCAAAATTTTATATAAAACATGTATAAAGCTGTAATGTTATGAGGGCAGCCATCTTGGACAACTGGAATCACTGTTTTCGTTAGTATAGAATTTGGTATCATTTTGTTATTGCAAGTTATTAAGAAGCATTATTGCTTAAATTGGCATAAAATGGCCAAATCTGGTCTACAAAAAAATGTAGGTCTGGTATTTATTTTGCAGAGGGCCCCTTTTTTGTATTTTCCAGGAAGGTCATCATTAAACACCTGGAGAATTTGGATCTCTCTGATCAACAGCTTTCATGCAAGTCGATGGCTAATGGTCATAAGCCATTGTTTTGCCCTATTCACCATTTTTAGGAAGTCTATGGTAAAATATAAGACTATACAATTTTCAAGTTTTCAATGTTATGTTCTGGAATAAAACAATTTATTGTAGATGCATCATTATGATGCATAATTTGTAAGAACATCAATTTGTCCACAAGCCTGACCTAGCACTGTGCCAACAAATTTGGCCATTTGGTTGTTGGATATTTACAGTAGAGAATACATGGTCCTAGACCGTAGCCTACCAAAATCTGAAGGTGGATTTGTTCTGGAAGTCTTGTTCTGAAAAACTTGTGTGAATGGATACTGTAGAACCTGTTTGTAAATATAGGCTATCAATGCTTTTTACAAAATTACATATTTAAAAATGGTTTATCATATTTTTTTTTTTTTTTTTTTTTTAGTATACCAAGATTTGAGTGTTTACAGAACATGTCTTATGAGGGATACCTAATGTAATTCTCAGCTCTAATTTCAGTAGAAAACTAAAGCCATTAATGGCATCAAATGTGTTGGCTGATTGACTACATTACTGGTAATATTTTGTGTTAAACTCACTGAACCCTTCCTTTAAAATATAAGCATTGGTGTTTGTGTGAATGCTAGTTTCTAATCATTTTGTCTGTGGCTTCCTGTATGAATAGCATTTTTTTTATCATAGTCTAATGAATTCAAATGTTAATCATTCAGTTCGTAGTTACTAAGATGTATTTGAATGTGTTCAGATGTTTCAGCAGTATCGTGTTGCTCTTTTTCCCTTTCAAACATGTATGATCATTTTTTTCATCTTTCTTGTACATGATTTGTGCACAAATCCAGACCAAAGTTGAATAAGCAGAGAGACAATCTCAGGAAGTGCTGTTTTAACACAGTAACTCCCCTCCCCCATTCTCACCCTCCACCTATGGGCAGTGCTGTTGTCAAGTTATTGATGTTTATCTGATATGTTTGATGGATTGACAAATGGACTCAATCATGAAGCGTTTATTTCTGTGGTTTTGAATGTTACTAAAAACAACTTTGATATGTAACCTTCTGAAGGTGATTAAATGTGTCCTAACAAGTTTTCTCTGAGATTTGTAAAAGGAAAAGACCTCTGCTGTTTTTCTTCCTCATAATACTGTCAATTCTGGTTTTCTTTGAATATTTACGTTGTCCCTTGCCCTGGATGTGAGGGTTTTGTATGAATGGGGGGTAGAGGGTGGTCAATAGCTCCGGTCACAGGCTTTGTAGAGAAAGTGCCACTAAATAAGCAGTGAGCCTGTTTTCATTTTATTGTTTATCCTCAAGCAGCTTGTAGTATTGTAAAATTAAATGCACTAATTTGTTTAAACTTATGTGCTGTGCTGTAAGCTTTTTAGAAATTACCGAGACCTGAGGTTTCCATTAAGGACTGCTAGAAGCAGAGAGGTGTCGTTTTGTTTGTTTGTTTGTTTTTTTTCTTCCCCTGCCCCTTAGGTTGTAGAGTATGAATGAAATGAATGGTCAGTGACTAGTGAGTATAATGTTTTGATCAGCATTGTAGATGTCTAAAGAAAAACGTGTAAAAGGCAATGGGAGGGAGATGAAATAAATATTAAATTATCTGCTTTTTTTCTGTATTTGTTTTCCCGTTTTTGCAACCCTAAATTGCACTCAAATTTACATGCAGTTGGAACTGACAGTTTTATGAACTGACGAAACGTGGAACCGATGGTTTCCTACATGAATGCTTGCGTGATGTAAAATGACGGAAGGACACGGGCCTCTATTTACACGTTTGAAGACCAGAATGTCTCGTTTACTTAATACTCGACTTTTTTTTGTTTGAGCTGCGCAGGCAGTTTAGCATTATAAAAGCAGGAGACCTGCACTCCTGGTCGCCAGAGTTCTGCATCACCATACCCAGTGCACACCAATATAAGCACGACACGTCTTCTCACGGCCCTATTGTATACGCTACGTCTTGTCCGACATCTCTTAGGCTTACTAGTAATATTTGTATTTTTGTGATGGACGTACAACACATTTAAGAGTCGGGGTATTGGGTCTCTAAACTCTTACGTAACATTTCTAATCCGGTTGGTGTGTTACCTCAACATATCGCGAGATTGTTGTTGGGATGCAGGAGTTCCAAAGGTAGCAACGGAGTGAGCAAGTGATAGAGAGGGAGGAGCAGGGTAAGTTTGTAAACACCAATACTTACACGAGATCAGCTGCAGTACATGGCAGTATTTTAACACTGTCTGATTAGAGCGTTCCTACACCGGCGGCTTCGCCAGCTCCGTATGTCAGGAGAAGGGGTAGTATTATCGGGGAAGCTAGCAATTAGCATTAGCTTATTAGCACAAGCTAGCAGAAGCCAACACTATCCCAGCAGCTAACGGTGGTTAGACAGGCGTTGTTTATGTTCCAGCTAACTGCATAACTAGCTACCTGCTTGTAAACATTCAACGAACGTCTGTTCTGTAGTCGATATCTGGGCTATGTTGCGATATCACGAACTTTCCGTAGCAATATTTTTGAGTGTCCGAGTACGTAGCTATAATACAACTGATCATAACTGTAGCCAAGGCTGCTAGCGAGCAGGCTAACGTTAGCTAGCAAATGTCGTCAGGTCATCCTGCCCGGGTAAGACAACCTACATGCTTCTGTTATTTAAATGTTTTGATTGATGATTGCATTTTTGCAAACAGTTGAAGTTTTCGGTTTTTGTAAGAACAACAACATTGGCTAGCTAGCTCGATAACATTCACACCTATGTTCATCCTTATGTTGGTATGATACGACATAGCTAGCTAGCATCTTACTGTACAGTAGGCTTAAGCGGAAATGTGATGTGCGCCGATATATGATCTGAAACTATTCAGGTTAAAGGATAGCAACTTGTATAGTATTAATCGTTGCTGTTAGAAAGATTATTCGTACCATGTTTTATGCGAGACAAATGAAATGTGGGTTATAAAATGCAATATCCTTCTAAAAGGACGTTATACGATATTTTTAGTTGGGACAAATACTATTCATTTCTCAACGTGGGTCTTTTGGGGGGGGGGGCGGATTTATGTGTATGTGAAACACATTCCATAAGATTAACGATGAGTTTGATGAAGTCCACTGGTATTACGTGAACTGTAACTGTTAATTTTCTGGATAGTGTTGAAGTGAAACAACTATTTGATGTAAAATGGGGGACGATCGACCTTTTGTTTGCTCAGCCCCAGGCTGTGGACAGGTAAGTGTTTCTCAAGTCTCTGACTGTCTAGCTACTTTCATTTTCGTCTACCCTTCTTTATAAATGATCTGTCCATCATTAAGGTTCTTAACTGAGGTTGAGGACATGACTAGATTTTTTTTTATCACTAAACCAAATCGCGACTTAGTCCTCTTTTCTGTACTGTTTTCTAATAGGGCCACATTTTGTGGTACTATTTGCTCATATTCTTGATGGTAGTGGTAACTAATTGTAATTTTGTCACTGGCTTTCTTGTATTAGCGGTTTACCAATGAAGATCATCTAGCAGTACATAAACACAAGCATGAGATGACTTTGAAGTTTGGACAGACTCGGACTGACACTGTTATTATTGCAGGTGTGGTTGATGTATCCATTTTTAAACTGCAGATGGTTACTTTTAATGTTTAATATTTTTGCATAATGTGATTTGCTATTGCATTACGTGAGTGTGTGGTTAGTTTACATTGCATCACATACTGGCCACTTTAATAGGAGCATCTGTACACCTGCATATTCATTGGATTGTCTAATCAGCAAGTCATGTGGCAGCTCCACACTGCATAAAGTCATGCAGACATGGACCGGGATCTTCATATAATGTTCACTACAAACGTTAGAATGGGGAACAGTTATCTTGGAGTGGAATTGACCGTGGAATTGTTGTTCCTAGATGGGCTAGTTTGAGTATTTCAGAAACTGCTGATTGCTTGGGATTTTTACTTGTCTCTACATCTTACAGAAAATTGTGCAAAAAAAAAACATTCAGTAAAGAGCATGGATGAAATGCAGGAATGTATGGCTGGTGAAAAACGGCAGAGTGGTTCAAGTTGACGGGAAGGCTGCGATATCTCAAATTTCCACATAATCTTTATACTGCATGGTGAACATTATAGAGCATAGATTTCAACAACAGAAGAAAATATTGGGTTCCACACCTGTTGGCCAAGAACAAGAACCTGAGACTTTGGTGGGCATAGGCTTTCCAAAACTGGACAATTGAAGTTTGGAAAAATGATGCATGGACTAATGAATCTTGATTTCCTCTGCAACATACAGATGGTAGGGGCATAATCTGGTGTCGAAAGTATGTAGGTAGTCTGTCGTCCTGTTCAGGTTGGTGGTGGTTGTGCTGTTTTGGGAGATGATATTTTTGCACAGATCGGACCCCCTAATACCAGTCGAGTATGAATGCCCCAGCATGTCTTGGTAGCCACAGTTGACTCCTCTTAAACTGCACCGGAATAAATGGTTTTAATGGTTGCTTCAAGTGTGACAGTGCTTTGTCTTACAAAGCATTATCATCTCAATCTGTTTCCGTGACAATAAGTTCTATGGTCACAGATGTGGATCCAGTAGCACACCTTTGGGATGCGGTAGAACCAGTAAATTTAGAGCAGAACTGTACAGCTGATGAATCTGCAGTAGATGCACAACTCGGTCATGTCCACATCTCAAAGGCATGTTTCCAACACCTTGTGGAATCCATGCCATGAAAATAATGGCTGTTCTGGAAACAAAGGAGATCCTCCCCTGTATTATGATGTTCCTAATAAAGTGACTGGTAAGTGTATACTGGTGGCCAAAGATGGCTGAGATTCCCTATTTTTATACAAGTTCCATAGTGTTGCATTGCAGCATCTTCCTGAACAGCCTAGGGTTGAGTCCGTTCTGCCGGTACTGATGCTGTGTGTTTGATACAGATCAGACACCCACTCCCACCCGATTCCTGAAGAACTGTGAGGAGGTGGGTTTGTTCAGTGAGCTTGACGGCTCCTTTGAGCAGGAGCTGCGCAAAAACCAGGAGGAGGAAGAGAGGAGAGCCAAAACTACAGTGAGTCACAAAGAAAATAACAGTAGTGCATAGATCTTTGCATTCTTATCAACTGATATATTCATGGTACTTCTTGGCTGAACTGTTACCTGTTCAGTTTATGGATGTGGAGTTTGACTATCCTGTATACTCTCCTGCTTTTTCAGCTTTCTGCTCTGCACACTTCTGACATGAAAGAGAGAGAAGGACCATTGGAGATTGACTCCTCCCCTCCTGACAGCCCTTCTTCTACTTCCAGCATGTCTGAGAGCAAAGACTCTGTGACTATGCTGAAGGAGCCGGTTACCATAAGGAACAACAAGGTAAGCTCAGTGGCTAAAGTTGTGTGTTTGAAATCATGGAGATTTTATCTTGCACATGAATTTACAAGTGAAATAACAGAAGGAACCATCAATGGAGGACTTTTGTAAGCTGTAGCTTGTCTTCAGGGAATGGCCCATTTGTTTCCCCTCCCCTGTAACAGCAGGAAAACCTGCCATCAGAATTTCACCAAAATATTGGGCATCGCCGTTACCACCATGTACATAACAGCAAGGAGCTCCATGCTGTTTAGTTACAGTTATTTGTTATCACACCTGGTTTGGCATCCAGCCAGAAATCTTCTTACATTGGCACAAACCATTCTTCACAGCTTTTCTTATTAAATCATGTTGTTCAAGGTATTGTCTTTCCTCTAAGATGAGTTTACATTCGCATGTGTTTCTTCAAACAAGAACTATGCAAATGGCTCAGAATCCTTTATGAAACATTTGACAGGTCGTAGTTGCTAAGTAACCATTCAGATTTTACTGCCCAGAAAATATTTTAGCTGGGTGATTCACAAAGAGGACAATATGAGAAATAGTGCCTGGGATGTTTTAGTTCGGCCATTTTACAGTTTCGACTGCTGAAGGGTTTGGTGCTCCTGTTCTAGCAGCCTGGAGCGAGTGTGAGCTGATTTCCCCAACCCCCGACCTCCTCTTTGCCCTAAGGAGCACAGCAGTCCCTCTTTCCACCTGGACTAAAAATGTACCATCTGGTATGGTGTGGTACAGCGTGCAGTGATTGTTTTGTTTGTAGACATTTGCACAGTAATCGTACATTTTCAGGAACAATAACGTAGGTCTGCACGTAGCCCTTTTGAGTCAGCAGTGAAGCTGCTGGGTAGTTGTTTTCTGTTGTCTGCTTTTGAACCTCCTGAAGAGTATTTTTGCAAAATACTAAATCAAATTCATACTGACTGCTAACTAAGAATACATGCACAATTTCACTTTGCTAAATTGTGTAAATGTGTATATGTTGTAAAACGTTTTTATGGTTTAAATAGGATATGCCTTCACGCACAGCAGCAAGTTCTGCACATACACCTACCATAGTGCGACCAGGGTCCCTTCCCCTTCACCTAGGATACGACACTATGAACCCAACTCAACCCTCCCCTACATCTGTGATCACCAGAACCCCTCCCTCCAACAGACTCAGGTACAGCACACACTGCCCTGTGGGACACTTGTTCTCAAGCTGGGGGATCTTCTGGGGACCAGAAAGCATCCTAAGAAATACAAACCGCCTTAACCTTAAATCGTTGAGAGTAGAACAGCAGCCTAATATTTGTACATAGTGAGTTCAGAAATATATATTTTTGAAGCTTCATATGCAGTCTCACCAGGCATTATAATGGTGCAATGGACGGATCTAGCTTGCGTGAAACTTATTCACAAAATCTGTTATGCAGTTTTTGAGTGGTACGCAGCTGGTTGATCTAGAGAGGTTACCATGAGCAGGAAACACAGAATTAGATTGTGTGTGTGTGTGTGTGTGTGTGTGTGTGTGTGTCTTGCTCTCCCCAGTTCCCCCTCTGCTTCCTTTCCTATGATGATGCAACTTCCAAATGGTCAGACTGTTCCTCTGCTTCCCAGCCCTGGACAAACGTCGGTAATATCAGTAAGTGAGAAACATGCTCAGCCTGCCACATCTTGTGTGTTTGGTAGTCTAAATTTGTGTATGTGCGTGTAGTTGGCCAGGTCATCAAATACGGTGCCCAACATCCCTGGGATTCCAGGCCCTCCTATTGGTGGAAACAGCAGTGGCTCCTCCTCTCCATCTGGATACAGCTCACATAACGATGCCAAGATGGTGAGAACAACACGTGTGTACACACCCACACACAAGGCTAAATATAAACATTTCAGCTAATCATTTTAATTTAGACTCTGTTCGTTGCTTATTGCAGTTAGGAAAGTAATTCTTTGTTAATATTTCTATGGGCTGGTATTATGTTAGAAGGTATTGTCCCTCAGTTTTTTTATGAATGTTTTGTCTCCCTCTAGAGGTTAAAGGCAGCACTGTCACCACAAAGTGTTAGTGGACCAACACCAACCCAGAAACCTGAACCTAGTGAGACGCTTTCACCAGCTCAACCACAGGTGCACACACAAGTTCAGTCATACTAACCTGAACACATGTATCTACTCAGAAATGTGTGTACTGCCACATACAAGCACACACTCATAAAGTATAGTGTTACTGAATGATCAGTATGACCGCAGTAATCCATGCTGTTGTTTTAAAAACTTTACCTTCTGTAATAAAGGCAGTATTATTATTTTTACGATGTTCCCCAGTATATCAGTTGTGTTGATGCTTACTGATGCTAATCCGTGCTCTGCTAGCAAGCTTTGATGCATAATTTTGTCTCTAGGTGTCTCCAGCGCCCCCGAGGGGTGGGCGCAGACGCCGGGCGGCCGAGACGGAGCCTGACGAGCGGCGGCGGCGCTTCCTGGAGAGAAACCGAGCCGCTGCGTACCGGTGCCGGCAAAAGCGCAAAGTGTGGGTCAACGCTCTGGAGAAGCGCGCGGAGGAGCTGGCTACATCTAACGTTACGCTCACGGTGAGACGCGCCTCAAGACACCAAAAAGGAACAAGAATATCCTCTAATCCCTGTGGTAACATCTTGTTGTGTGCGTGTGCGTGCGACGATAGAACGAAGTGTCTCTCCTGAGGACCGAGGTGACTCGTTTGAAAGAGTTGCTGCTGACTCACAAGGATTGTCCTGTTACTGCCATGCAGAAAAAGGCCTATCTAGGTAATATTTCCATTTATCTATCCATCTGTATAGCAGTATATCCTTCCAACGCTCCCAGAAACCTCCCCTTGTCTGGAAGTGTTGGAATGGCCAATCACCTTGTCACGCTGCCTCTCCTGCCTCTCCCAGCCATCCAACCACCAGTCAGTCAGTTCATCCCTGTCCTCTGTGTGTGTCAGCATAGTTGAACAGTTCTCTCTCTCCGTCTGTCCCTCCCACCCTCCCCACAGCCGCAGGTGTGGATGAGAGCGCTGTGACGGCCCTGGTGCTGCCAGGCTCCACTCCCGCCCCCGTGTCCGTTAATGGTTTGAGCGTGCGAGCGGCGGAGGCCGTGGCCGTCCTCGCTGGCATGGGCTCCGGCCAGTGGAGCGGTTCGTCTGGAGACGTGCCCTCCCAGTCACAACCCACATCCAGATGATAACCGTGTGGCTCAGCCAATGGGAACTGGGTATCTGTTCTGATGAGGTGGGCCTATCAAAGTCCAGTGTTGGCTCTTCCCTGGAACTGTTCGTCACAGTGTCTTTGAACATGCTCTTCGTCTGTGACTGATGGGATCATCCATATAACCTGGTCATAACCCCCCCCCCCCCGAGTGTAACCTGTCGTGTGACGTCTCTGGCAGACTACACGGACTAGGACACACTGCATCCTGTTGTTTATGTCCTGATGTCAGTTATATCACACACACACACACACACACACACACACACACACACACAGTCGATGAAGCCCCACATGTAAAGCACTTCAGCATGGCCACACACTGATGTGCTCAAGTGATATCCAGACTTTGTTGTTTGCAAGTGTTTGTCATTTTATGTTTTAATCAGATTCTCTAAAAATATTTTTCTGTTACTTCATAAATGTTTGAATGCATGATTAAGACCACATAAGATAGATCAATATTATATTATGCAGACACTTTTGGCACTTTCTCTCTCTCTCTCTCTCTCTCTATCTTTTTTCCCTTCTTTCTTACTCGTTTACTCTGCTTCTTTTTTCCTCAGTGTCTTGGTTTAAAAAAAAACAAAACAAAAACAACAACAAAAAAACTAAAGTTATTTCTCTCAGGTCTCTTGCTCTGTGGCTCCTGGGTTGAATGTGGAACTCCTTTGCCTCTTATTAGAGTAACTGAAAGCCACAGAATGGGTTTGTCTGGAGAGAAAAAGAAGAGCAATATATTTTTATATTTGAATGTCGTTGTGGGTCTGTCTTACAGTCTGTATTTGAGATGTACGGGTAGCATAACCACAAGTGTGTAATTGCTTTTATCATTAAGAAAATGCTGAATCACATTTTATCTCCTCATCTGCAAAGCCAAGAAAAGTCCCTTACCCTAGAAGTTTAACCCAAATGTTTCAGGGTGTTTTGCTTCTAAAGTGGTAACACACACACACACACACACACACCAAATTGAGCCCACTGTTTGCATTTCATTGATGCATTCTGTACATGTGTATCATTAATGTGTACTGTACATGTATATGAATGTCAGGGTTCTTTCAAAATGGTGGATGCTTTTACCATATATGAGCACATTTCTTATTATGGAGTGATTATCATAATCAGAATGCCTATTACAAGTGTATTTGTTTTATTAAACATGGGAAGGGTTGCCAGGTCCTCTCCATTGAATCTTTGTGATTGACTTGACTGTATATGTTCAGTGACTGAAAAACTTACCCAATATCAAACTTCCCTGTGTTTTAGTCCGTTTTAATAATCGTTTGAAGAATTGCTAATCGCTGTTTCAGCAGTTATGGTCAATGCCTGGTTAAAATACCCATCTGAATGCTTAGTTTTGTTCAAAATAATTCCCTCTAACTGGCTTTGTTTGTTTCCTGACATGCATTGCTCCCTGTATCGGGCTCTGTGAGGCCTAGTCCCTCTCATACTCCCTCAGTGTGCTTTCTCCCCTTCTCCACGACTTTATGAATGAGTTTTTCTCGGTGCACATCACTCACTGATCTGCAAATGTGTAATTGGTCAGGCAACCCTTTAACTAGTGCTGTAAATATCAGTAAATATAAAATTCGCATATATGTCCATTGCCGTCTGTATTATATTAATTAAATGAAATGGTCCTGAAGATATATTGTAATAATTAAACATTAATGGAATTCAAGAGTGTGGTTAATTAATTGGTTTGGATGTTGGTGGATTTTTTTTGGTTGTTTTTGGATATAACTTGGGGGAATAATAACTGTATAAAAGTAATACCTTTTCACTTCCATTGAATGAAAACCACTTTGTTGCATTTAGGAAATCTAGGCAAAATGCTACATGCCACAACTTGGAAAAAACTATTACTGTTCTACAATGGCAGACTTGTGGATAGACATTTAGCCTTTGGGGTTGAGCAGTTTGTCACAAAAGATGCTTAAGATTTCCCTGGCTTTACACCATTTCACTTTAACATATCCTTAGACATGTGCCTCCCTGTTTCGCATGTAAGTAGCATAGCACATGCATATTAGCGTGCCTGTAGACTACCACAGTCTTTGTTTCCAGTTATGCGTTTATAAACGCGCTTATGAACACCTTACAAATATTGTTATACCTTCAAATATGAATCATGAAATACTATCTTGTTGCCTGTTCTCGGTGTAGCAGCTCTCAACAGAACAGCAGAGATTCCAGTTGGGGGTATCTACCTTTTCAACGGCTGAATACAAAACCCTTTCAGACGCACTGAAAAACTCTTTACCACACTCTTCGCTATCCAATACGACCAGCAGATCCCAAAGAGCCTGGAGGGAGAGGAACAATATCAGATTCAGGATACACAAACACCCCAAAAGCGTGACACCAGAGGGAGCAAAAATGCCACCGATCCAGACCCCGTCACAACACCCCTCATCCAAGCCGCGGTCATGTGACTGATTCTATTGGTTGGGAGCGCTCTCTCGGCATGGCGGAGATGGAGTATTTCACCGATGGAGTTCGTTCTTCTATCTAACAGCTGTTATTTATTGCAAGCTGGAACCGGGGAATCTGTGTCTATTTTTGGCAAACCGTACTGCACTGCTGTTTCGCCGGTACCGGGTCAGGGATGGCCGACCGAGGCGTGGAACTGTCCTCTTTGCCTGTAGAGGTCCGGGAGCAGCTTGCAGAGCTGGATTTGGAGCTGTCGGAGGGTAAGCTTTCATAAAATTAGTTAAAGAGGGACTGGACGAATGAAAGGAGCAAAACTGAGAGTGCCGTATGTTTGAACAAGTTTCACCAAATGTCTAAATGGTAAATCCCCAATTCTGACATCTCTCCACCCTGTGCCGCGGAGATGCTACGGTGAGATTGTTCTGCGGTCATCGCAGCGGTCGCCTCTATTCTGTCTCTTAAAAATTAAGATTTTACCAAATATATTCTGACGTTTTATCTCCCTGCTTAGCGTGTTTTATTCAACGTGTATTTTAATGTACATACATTCGGCGGTAAAAGCCTAGAAGGCCTGTAGTCAGTATGTGGATATGGAGACATTTATTTATTTATCTCTCTAGCTTGGATTCACAAGTCAGAATTTTGTTGTCCAGTTTTATATCCAAGCGACTCGAATCCTTTATGAGTTAGTCTTCGTCGTTAAGCTGTCGACTCATCTGGTGATGTTTGGCGTGTTATTTGCTAGTTAGGTGACTCACAATGACAGACAACAGACAACATAGGAAGTCGATGCAGTGTGGCGGTGGCCTAACATTTGTTTAAAACGACTCCGTTCTGTAATTGTTATCAGTTAAGATTACATGAACATCTGCCAAACGCGCGGCGTGTATTGGCAGACCTATGAGCAGGGCGAGCCCCGTGTATTTTCCTCCTCAATAAACCAACCATCAGCATGGGTGTAGTTGCTCTGGGAGGTCGGCCACGTCGCTCCCCTGTCGGCACTGCGCGCATAGAATAACCTCTGAGCAAGAAAACCTGTTGTCCCGAATGAAACTTAATACGCCTAGGCTAACTGTTAAGTACCAGGTGTGTGGATATAGGCTATCAGGTGAGCAGCGGCGCTTTGTCACCCGCCAGTGTTTTCACCTAAAGCAAGAAAACATCTTAAAAGTGCAGGTTTGTGACTTTTATATAAGACTCATCTAATTTCAGGCATGATTTCTTTATGTACTAGGCTAACATAACTCATAGCACCTGAGCTGAGAACTGATCAATAGAAGTGGCCAATATTGTGCATCCCCAGTGTCTTATTAGATAATTCAGTTTAGAGTGCAGACTGTAAATTTGTAATAATCTTTCTTTATTTACATGACACAATTATGAGCTGTTGACATGGTGTGACATGCTCTTAGATTTTCCACAATATGTTGAAACCTCCTTCCCTCCAGGCTAGTGTCATGTTCTTCTATAGCTCTCTCTCTCCCCCCACCTTGTGTCTCAGCCTAGGTCTTTCTCTCACTCTCTACCATGTCATAAATAATGTGTGTGTGTGCGCGGGTGCTGTCCCCTGCTGGACACGTGCAGTGTTAGCCATGCCGGCTGTGTGTCAGTATGCCGTGTTCTTGTTGCTGAGCTCAGAATGTGCTCCTGGCACTGTCCTCAATCTCCACCTACAGTCTTGATATTTTGGACCTGAAACAGAGAACCGCAACCTTCGGAATGCAGCCACTCACTTCCTCAGCCAAAGAAATAATCCATTTAAGTGTATCCTTGATTTCTTTAGAAGAGTACTTGGCCTCCAGATCGATGAGTGTATGTGATTAGGAGGTTCTAAAGTCCTTTTCCTTGCGCTGCTGGCAGTTAGCAGGATGAGGAAACATCTACCTGGAGGAGAGGAGCTGTGGCTGTGGTAGGCAGGGTCTATCCTGAGTCGCCCAGAGTTCTGCGTTCATAAACCCCTTTCACTCACCCTGGCCGACATCTGCATCAGCACACATTCCAGGCTAGGGTGAGTTCAAGTCCACAATCTGAATGTCTGTACAGTAATCTCCAGTTAAGACCCAGTGCTTTCAATTCAAGGACCAGTTTGTGTAGATGATCCAGACGGCTGGTACCGTGTTCTGTTCTGCGTCCATGACAACACAGCCGATTGGTTTGGACAGAGGGGGAGTGCGGTGTATGCAGGTGGTGTATGCAGAGTTCTGGGTGCATCATGACGACTGTATCAGGCATGTGCCGTTCCTCAACTGCTCGTCAGTCTTGAACTGGAACCAGGTGGTTCTCACGTAGCATTTAGGGCTAAGATATCACGGTAAGATAGCAGGACATGCAAACCTTTGAACGCTCTCTAAAGTAGTGATGACGACTGTAGCACTGTGATGCTGTAAGAAAACTGGCTCTGGCATGTTAAACTTCACACAAAAGGGTCTGCTTAAAGTCTCCAGATCCTAATTCACAACACCATACTTCAAATACAGAGATGCTCAGTGAAGTGTGGAGATGCTGAAGAATGAGGTCCTAACTTTAACACAAGCGAACATTATAGTAGAGTCTTTCTCTACTCGAGACACAGATCAGTGCTGTCAGTGAAATGAAAGAAGCGATATCCCGTACAGTAGCTGCTGTGATCCTGCAAAAACCAACGTGGAAGTGCTGAATGCCTTTTGTGTAAAAAGAGCTGCTGTTTCTCTCATAGCAGACAGTCAAAGGCGAACAGCTCCAGAGAACAGATGAAGGCAGAGAACCGTGAACGGGGGGAGAAAATACCAAGGGTCCCTGACCTCACAACCATATGGAACTCACTGGTTAAATATAGAAATGATAACTAACAGGAGTCTGATCATGGGTTCTCATGGTAGAAATCAAGAGAGGATCAGGCATGTGGCATTGCTACTGCAGGTCCCAGAATCCTCTTACTCTTTTAGTAGGACTTGCTGTCATTGTGTCTTGAAGACGGTGCACCCAGAGAGACTGCATAATCAGCACATTCACTGTGTTTGTGTGTTCACAAGGGAGAATGAGTGAAAATGGGGATCTCACATGCACACACACACACACACACACACACAATGAGTGCTATTGAATGATTCAGGGGCAAGCTGTCATGTTCTCTACTGGAATTCAGAGCACAGACCCTGCTGCCTGTATGCACTTAAGACGATCAAATGAGCACTGTGTGTGTAAGTTTTTGCATGTGTAAAAGTGTGTGTGTGCATAAGTGAAACTGAAGAACCTTGGGGATGGTGTGTTATTAAGTGTGTTTTTGTGTGTTGAGTGAGTTTTAATGGCTTGGTTTTCTTCAGTATCTATGAGAAGACAAGGTGGTTTATGTAGTTGCTGGTGGTAGAGAGAGAGATTACCCTAATCTAACCCTAACCCCAATCTAGGTCACTGAGCGTTAAGGAGCAACACCTTCATTTACCCATAATTCAGAGCAACTATGACATGGTATGGTCTGTCAGTCTGTTTAATTCTTGTTTAAGTCTCTTATTTTTGCTCTCTCCTTTCTTATGTATATATACTTAGACCGAATCTCTTTACTGCTACAGTTCTTGAAGGACTTTACTTTGCTACTGTCTTTGCTTTTCCAACACACTCTTTCTTGGTCACACAAACGTACACACATACACACACCCATTGGGTGGGATATGTGAATAAATGATGCCCCCTGCAGTGTGATAAAAGGCTGAATAATTCACTTCTCTCTCTCTCTAAGTGAGTTAGGTGAACAAACACTGATACACAGTGACTAGAAACGCCATACAGATTGAATAGTTTAATGCCTTTTAAAAAATATCCTGTTACCTTTAGTTGTTGAGCATTTAGTTCTTATTTCCTTTAATTTCTTTAATTTCACTCTTTCTGTCTCAAATTCTCTCTCTTCTCTCTCTCTCTCTTTCTTTGTGTCTCCCTCTCTCTGCCTCTTTAATTCAAACCCAAACACAGTGCATGTGACTGTGAGTAGGTAGGAGTCATGTACTGGTGAAGAGTTGGAGTCATGTACTGGTGAAGAGTTGGAGTCATGTACTGGTGAAGAGTTGGAGTCATGTACTGGTGAAGAGTTGTCACTCTCACTTGAGCGTCTATGTTACTTTAGTTACACTGTGACACTGGGCTTCTGCATGACACTTGGATTATGAGAAAACACTATCAACAGATTACAGTGACATAGATAGTTGTTCTTAAAGATCCAGCACTTCTCACATGGATGTGTCAAGGTTTTTTAAACACTGAATTTTCACTTTCTGATCAAACATAAAACACAGGATGTACTTAATGAACATTTGTGAACGTGTGTGTTATTACTCAAAATCTCACTATTCTAAACCAGTGTGAATTTGAAAGCACAAAAAGCCCTATCCATTATAATAACTGTTGAGTTCATATTTGACAGTGATGTAACTAATGTGTTTTTGCAGGTAAACAATTTCATTGTTTAAAAAAAAAAAAAAAACTGTAAGAGAGTCTAGCTGAGGGAACTGGTTTGACATAAACCCCTAGTGCTCTGAGCCACAGCCCTATCAGACGTCACTGTCAAGGATTGGGAACTTCTGGCCCACGAACCAGCAGCACCTGCTCCACATGCAGCCAGCGCTCATGGACTCCGCCTGCGTGGCCAGGTTGGTTTGTCCTGGTATCTCATCGTCTGGACCTGATGACTTTCCTCTGTAAAGTTACACAGAATCTGGCCAGATTAGGCTCACTGTGATCCTTTTCTTCAGTGATAAAAACATAGATGATATGACATTGTTTGATGTTTTCTATTTAAAATAAAGCAGTTTCTAAAATGTTTCTTTTGTTTATTAGGTAATATATTTAAATTTAAATGTGTACTCACTTGGAAAAAAACATTGATCTCTACCGCCATGAATTTGTTTTCGGTTAGGGACAAAATAATATGAAGAATTAGTACATATTATTTTTAAATGCTGATATGAATAAAGTAAGTTTTAATAAAGCATATTTTAGCATTTTAATGTAAAAGGTAGTACAAAATCAAAAAGAGGAGAAGTGGTAGATATATATTTTCTCACTGGATGGACTCGACCCTCCTTAAAACACTTATCCAGCAGTTCTGCGGCTGAAGTTGGTCTCTGGGTAAGTTGCCTAATAAACAATAAATATAGTTTTATATAACAGCAGAGACACTGGAACAGTGCAGACCGAGTGAGTCTCACTGCCAGGGTGGAACCAGGATACTGGCTCAGCAACGTTCCATCAGTCATCCATAATGAACGATGGCGCCCCCTGTCAGCCAGGTGTGCATTGCTCTTCTGTGCGTTCTGAATGGTTACCCAGACTGTATGTCTTCTGATCTCTGACACAAACATGTACCGTGTTGTAAGCAGTTTCTCTACTCTCTTTCACCATGTTTTTTTCTCTCTGTGTATGACTTATGTGAATCGTTTCCACCCCTGTGGTAGTAATCGTTCAAGTTTGCTGGGAGGCGGTTGACTAAGTGTGTCCCAGAAGTGCACAATGGGAATTGCAGTCATGTTGGCACCTGCACACTGAGGCTTCTCTGCAGCCCTTGTTGCCATGGCTGCACTGGGACTTGTGGGAAGTGTTGAAGACAAGTTCGTTTGTGTTTTGGACTTGTCGAGCGCTGTACAGTTCTGAATACAGTCAACATGACACACGTACATGCATTCAGAGCTACAGGTACATTCTCCTGGCAGAACAGGAAACTGTCAAAGAACAAGATGGCTGAGCAATGGAAAAACTGACATATGTAGGGAGAGGAAGCACGTGTTTGAATGTCTGCTTGGTGTCTGTGTGTGTGTGTTAGCATGAGAGAGGGAAGAAGGCAGAGAGTAGAGAGGTACAGAAATGAAAGAAGACTTTTGTAAAGTGTGAAATTGTTGACAGTTACAGAATGATGAGTCACCATTTTGTAGGGATGAGCGTGTGTGTATTTCAACAAATGATTTCAGTGATTGAGCTTTCTTTCTGCCTCACACTTTCAAAAACACTCTCTTTCACTCACACACACACACACACACACACACACAGCTCCTCATAGTCCAATGTTCCCACAGTCAGAGCAGCTGGTGTTTGGGAGCACGTGCAAGGATGTGTTGTGTGAGAAAGAGAGAGATACAAGTGGGTTGGGACTGTGCAGCATGGTTGAGCAAAGACATATGTCTGTTTTCAATATATTTTTATTACCCTCACGGCATAGACAGGACATCATTTATATGTTGTAATGACAAGTTAATGAATATTCTAGGCATCTTAGCATAAACAGTTCCGCTGAGATAGAGAATTGTTTTGGCTCTTGGTCATGAACATGGAAAACACTAAGCGAAGTTTGTCTGACATTTCAACTTCCTGCGGACTGAGTGCTAGACCCTGGCAGATATACGTACTGAATCATGACTGGCTTCGCACCAAATTGGGTTGCTCATATTGGAACTGCATGGGGAGTTCTGCTTGACTTAAAGTTATAGTTAAAGTGCATGGGGAGTGCTGCTTGACTTAAAGTTAAATTCAGGATTTCACACTAAACAAAATGTGTAAAATCCAGTACCCTTAGTGAAAATCACTGCCTTTTTCTCCTCTCCTCTCCTCTCCTCTCCTCTCCTCTCCTCTCCTCTCCTCTCCTCTCCTCTCCCCTCCCCTCCCCTCCCCTCCCCTCC
>JAOXYF010000018.1:7154832-7173581 GCA_028565775.1 Sternarchorhynchus goeldii | reverse complement strand
ATTTGTGATGTCTGAGCGTTTATGAGTATTATCTGAGGGTATTTGTGATGTCTGAGCGTTTATGAGTATTATCTGAGGGTATTTGTGATGTCTGAGCGTTTATGAGTATTATCTGAGGGTATTTGTGATGTCTGAGCGTTTATGAGTATTATCTGAGGGTATTTGTGATGTCTGAGCGTTTATGAGTATTATCTGAGGGTATTTGTGATGTCTGAGCGTTTATGAGTATTATCTGAGTGTATTTGTGGTGTCTGAGCGTTTATGAGTATTATCTGAGTGTATTTGTGATGTCTGGCCTTTGTGTTTAGTCGGAGTTGGTCCTGCTTCTATCATGGTGGGTAACCTGGTTGCCGGGAAAAGAATTGCTCAAGCAGCAGGTAGAGATCTGGGAATGATAGAGGACCAAGACCTGGTCCGAAAGGTACGAACACACACCCACCACTACCGGGCAACCAGACACAACGACCAATCAAACACCACTGTCAGACAATCAGACACCACAGTCTGCTTCATGCAGTTATAGCCCCGAGAGACTGAGAGTCTGATACTTTATGTTAATCAGCTGTGTGTTGTGTGTTAATGCCTTCATATGGATACAGCTGTGCATGTGGCCTACAATGATGGTAAGAACTGCCTCCAGTGTTGTAGAACTTTCTGCTCAGAGGCCATTGCTCTGTTTATCAGGCCCTTTAGAACTGAGCATCCTGCTTGCTGGCCTGCACTCGATCTTCAAATGTGATGATGTTTCTGTCGTGTACTTTATCAGATTGCTTGGTGTTTGCTCTTTAGATTGCTGTATATCGGGGTTATTTAAATCACGCCTCTCAAGGGCTGGACATGGAAACCTTCTCTGTACTGACAAAAGTGTTAAAGAGGTCAGGCAGTAATGTGAACTGTTCAATCAACTGTCATTGATTACAAAAAGTCCGGGATCAGATTTGCGTTTGAGGTCCAGATTTAAATCCCCTGGCAGCACGTAGCTTTTACACACACCAGTGCTTCTGCCCTAGACAGAGGTTAGTGCTGGTTACAGCTGGTTGATATGACAGGTCTCACTTTCACTATCCAGCATCAGTTCCTCACTGAGGCTTTGCAGTGGAGGGCACAGACAGATCCTGACCACGTGCTCTACGTGCTCCTGAATGCAAAGGTAACACACACATGCACACATTCAGCATGCACACACATATGCATGCACACAGACACTCCAGCACATTCAGCACGCACACACATGCATGTAAAGCCTTAATGTAAAAATTCAGGTGTTCCCAGTACAGGTGTTCCCAGTACAGGTGTTCCCAGTACAGGTGTTCCCAGTACAGGGAACACCTTTAACCTCCTTCCCCTTGCCCTTGGCTTCTGTGCCTCTACAGGGGGTGGCAGTGTGTACAGCCACATGTGTGCAGCTTCACAAAAGAGCCGAAAAGATTGCAGCCGCTCTCATGGAGAGAAGTGGCATTAATACTGGAGAGAACATTGTGTTGTTATACCCACCAGGTGAGAAACACATGCATATATACACACACACACAATCACTCACACACTCACAAAGGCACATGCACTTTAATTTCAACCATGCATACTAGCTGAACCTAATGCAGAGTAAATGTTTTGTGTGTGTGTGTGTGTGCAGGAATCGATCTGATTGCTGCGTTTTATGGCTGTTTGTATGCTGGTTGTATTCCCGTCACCGTGAGGCCACCACATCCTCAGAACCTGACAGCCACACTCCCCACAGTCCGCATGATCATCGACGTAAGACTGCACGAGCCTGCGAACTAAAACAACAACTTTCCTGTGAACTTTCTTAAACCGTCTGAATTATTTTACTTCAGCTCGAATATGTTTCTCATCAGAAATCTAATTTTCGGTGGTTTCTCTATTTCCAATGTCCTTCCACTTTCTCCCAGTCACTTCTCTTTCTGCTTCTTCTTAGGTCAGTAAGGCGGCCTGTATCCTCACTACTCAGGTTCTGATGAAGATTCTCAGATCAAAAGAAGCGTCTGCTAGTGTTAATATAAAAACATGGCCTATCATAATAGACACAGGTACAGAGACGCAAGCTGATACGTTCTTCCAAGGTTAACACAGCATCAAACAGTTCAGCACCCAGGACTACAGTAACTGCACTCTTTAAAGTCTTTAGATTATGTTGCAGTAATTGCCTTCTCTCGCCCCTCCCTCTCTCTCTCTCTCTCTCTCTCTCCCTCTCCCTCTCCCTCTCTCCCTCTCCCTCTCTCTCTCTCCCTCTCTCTCCCTCTCCCTCTCCCTCTCTCTCTCTCCCCCTCTCTCTCTCTCCCTCTCTCTCTCTCCCTCTCTCTCTCTCTCTCTCTCTCTCTCTCCCCCCCTCTCTCTCTCTCTCTCTCTCTCTCTCAGATGATCTTCCTCGCAAGCGTCCCCCATCCATCTACAAGCCTCCATCTGCTGACATGATTGCCTACTTGGACTTCAGTGTGTCCACCACAGGCATGCTTACAGGAGTCAAGGTGAGGCAGAGGGGACTGGAATGCTTGTGACGCCCAGAACAATTAATATAACCAAAAATATCCCACCATGCCCACGGTCATTATTTGTCTCGGACTGTCCTAGTTCATTGGCTGAGTTCCTCAGCACCTGATTGGCCTCGGTCTCTGATTGGTTGTCTGTCAGATCTCCCATGCGGCGGTGAGCGCTCTGTGTCGCTCCATAAAGCTGCAGTGTGAGCTCTACTCTTCGCGCCAGATCGCCATCTGCCTTGATCCCTACTGTGGCCTCGGCTTCGTGCTCTGGTGCCTTGCAAGGTAGGACACGTCACACAGGCCTCGCATAGGCAGCAGGACGCTCGACCATTCCCACTACCTCCAGCTTTAATGGATTAGGCTGGGGACCCTTTATTTAGGAGTCAGCTGTTTTCTGACAACTCCAAAAAAAGAAAGAAAATGGTCAACCAAAAAGTTTGACCTTTTTTTGACTTTTTAATGAAATAAAAGAATCACTAATAAAATAATATTTGAATAGTTAAATATTAATGTGATAATATTTTCTCAAACTGTGTTAGCAATAGTCCTTTTGAGGTTTTCCCACAATTTGTGCTTCTTCAATATGACATCATATGACTTTTTTGGGAAGTCATTACTTCCTTTCTTTTTTGTTCACTGTTAAATTATTTTCATTTCTATTTTGATTGGTCATGGTGATGAAGCTTTTGTAGACCAGTGAGAAATGGAAAACATTTAAGGTCTGTTCAAAGTGTACCTTCACCTAAATGGACACTTCTAGAAGGAAAACTACTGTGGTACACTTTACAATTACAGTGTTCCTTAAAAGCGTATGTTTAATATTATAAGTGTTGCGTTTTTTAGTGTGTACTCAGGTCATCAGTCAGTCCTTATCCCTCCCACGGAGCTGGAGATCTCATTGGCTCTGTGGCTGAGCACGCTCAGTCAGTACCGCATCAGGGACACCTTCTGCTCCTACTCCGTCATGGAGCTCTGCACCAAGGGACTTGGAGGACAGACTGAGATGCTGAAGGTACACACACACACATAAACGAATATTCACTTATATACAGACTGTTCCAAAATTAACACTGGCCAATTGCCAAATGCGGATAAAAATTTGCTTTGGTGCAAAAATAAAATCGGGTCACACACCAGTTCCCAGTTGCTAAAGTTCTTTTGGATTTGCAGAGCATGCTAATACATTTTGCAGTAAATTTTGAAGGTTTATGATAGGCAGAAATATTTTCATATATTTTAATTATTTCTCCTTTTTGTTAATGCCGGAACATTATATTGGATTCAATTTACAGACATACTTATATACCAACATACATAACAGTGCAAGGGTGTTTTATGGAGCTTTTGAGATTTTAATTGACTGGGGGCGACAAACGTTGAGAGAAACTCCTAGGAATGAGGCCAGACTGGTATTGAACACTGAGCTCAAGGGCACAGAGCCCTGTTACTCCTGGTTCCTCAACCATGGTTTGAACTTGCACTGTTTCCAGATGTATAGAATCCATAACCACTGAAATGTCCAAATGTTAAAGTAACTGTGTAGTTATGATTGATTATTGCTTCCATACCAACACATACACACAATTACACACAGAAAAACATGCACACACATCGTCACCAAAACCTTCATGAAGTTGTTGCTGCCTGCCTCCTGCAATCTCCACGTGTGTGTGCAGGCTCGTGGCGTGAACTTGTCGTGTGTGCGGAGCTGTGTGGTGATAGCTGAAGAGCGGCCCCGCCTGGCTCTCACGCAGTCCTTCTCTAAACTCTTCAAAGACCTTGGCCTGTCCTCCCGGGCCGTCAGCACCGCGTTTGGATCCAGAGTGAACCTGGCCATCTGTCTACAGGTAGTCGAATGGAACCCCACTGGCTGCTCATGATGGACATATTTACATCTCTTTAGTAAATTTCGCATTTTGTGTGTGTGCATTTCAGGGTACCACTGGACCAGACCCTTCCACTGTTTACGTGGATATGAAGTCCTTAAGACATGACAGGTATGATATACCCAAGCACAGATGAAAACAGTTAAGACTGGCAATGTTTGTCTCATTAGACTCATAGTCCTTTTGCTGTAATATCAATCAAGTATTAATGTGTCATTTTCATAAACTAACATGTATACTTGAACTGTGGGGATATGAATACAGAAACACTGATCTCATTCTGAACTCATTTGGTTTCCATGAATGCTGTAAGCTCACACAGAACTGGTTAATGGTTTCTATGTATGTGTTTTGGGGATTTCTAAACAACTGGAAGGAGTTTTGTTTATGAATATGGCTTCACCACAGTTGAACGGATCATGGTATGTTTGCGTTTGTCAGGGTACGGGTGGTGGAGAGAGGAGCACCTCAGTCTCTTTCTTTGATGGAATCTGGAACAGTAAGTCAAATTCACCTTTTACAGCCATGTCAGATCAGGCTATTAAGATGGCATTCTCTACAAAATTCATATTATATATTCTCTGTTTCAACCATTTAGATACTTCCTGGAGTGAGGGTTGTAATAGTGAATCCAGAAACAAGGGGCCCACTAGGGGATTCTCATCTAGGAGAGGTGAGTGCCTGTGGATTTGTTTGTTTGTGCTTGTGCGCGAGTGTTGCCTATGGTTGTGCTTGTGCGCGAGTGTTGCCTATGGTTGTGTGTGTGCGCGAGTGTTGCCTATGGTTGTGTGTGTGCGCGAGTGTTGCCTGTGGTTGTGTGTGTTTGCGTGCGAGTGTTACAGACTTAGGAAACTGAATGCTTTAGTTTTTACATCATGGCTCTTTCTCAGATCTGGGTACACAGTCCTCATACGGCGACTGGTTATTACACCATCTATGGAGAGGAGAGCCTGCAGGCCGACCACTTCAATACCAAGCTCAGCTTCGGGGATCCACACACACTCTGGGCCAGGACGGGTTACCTGGGCTTCGTTAAGAGGACCGAACTCACAGACTCGAGTGGAGGTGAGAGGGAGAGAGATGGAGACAAAGGGAGAGATAAATAGAGAACAAGAAAGAAGGAGAAAGATAGAAACAGCAAAAACAAGAGCAGCAACGAAATACAGAGAACTGTTGTGTTTTCCTGTTCCCCAGAACGTCATGATGCTCTATTCGTGGTGGGCTCTCTGGACGAGACGTTGGAACTGAGGGGTCTGCGGTACCACCCCATTGACATAGAAACCAGTGTATCGCGTGCTCATCGCAGTATTGGAGAGAGGTAAGAGGCACGCGAGAGTGAGACCCTAACAAGTCTGCAGTTCTGTTGTGCCACCTTTGTAAGATCCATTCCTCTCTCCCAAAACTCCACCTCTCTTTCTCTCTCTCTCTCACTCTCTCCTCAGTGCTGTGTTTACTTGGACTAATCTACTGGTGGTGGTGTCTGAACTATGTGGATCAGAGCAGGATGCGTTAGACCTGGTCCCTCTGGTGACGAACGTGGTGCTGGAGGAACACCACCTGATCGTTGGGGTGGTGGTGATCGTTGACCCTGGGGTCATCCCCATCAACTCCCGTGGAGAGAAGCAGAGGATGCACCTGAGAGACTCCTTCCTGGCTGATCAGTTGGACCCCATATACGTGGCCTACAACATGTGAGATGGTCCAGTTCCCAGGGCTGGAACAGAAGAGTGGACTGGAGCACATCTCGAGGCCAGAGCAGAATCATCTGCCCTCTGGCCCATATGCTGGGTTTCAGTCTTCATGGTATTGAGAAGGCTTTGGTAAAATATCGACTATAAGAGCAAACCTCCTGGCGGACCAGTCTTTGGGTAAGAGGTTTATACAGCTTTCTTCTTATGAAACAACATTTTTCATAGCAACTCTGACATTAAAACGATTCACCTTGGTTACTGCACCACCATTCTCTCAAACCCACCCACCAGCCCTCAATGAGTTAAAGCGCTTAAAAATGGCCTGGGGCATGTTTTAAAAGATTTAGTAATCATTTCTTAAAACATATCCCAAGATATTGACAAATTCATGATTTTGTAGATCATTTGTTTCATTTATGTGTACATACACCTACTACCATTTCCACATGTGGAATAAAGTATTCACTTTTGTTTTACAGAAATACCCAGCAGTCTTTAATTAAAGGGCTGCATCCACTACAATTCAAAAATAGGTTTTGTATAAAGATCTGGATCTTGAATTATATTTGAATTATATATACTTGAATTATATCTGCAAATAGTCCAATAGAGCTTTCTTTATTTGAGTTCATAACTCAAACTGGCTCAGTGGGCAGAATACACCATTTTGTTACAAACACTGAACTAAAATCAACTTTTATTTGAAACACTATTAGGTCTCGTGTAGAAATTCAGTTTTTTGTCACATAATGTTATTTTTTTGTCATACAGTTTCTTTTCCATCTGTGTCTTTAATGCACATGTCCAATAAATCTCAAACATGAGGAAGGGCAGGTTTTATGTGGATGCTATAAAGGTTAGTGATTCCAAGTCAGTGACACTTTTTAAAATGAGTAAGGATGTTTCACTTTTTTAATAGTCAATATTTGAAATCGTTTGTCATATACTTGAAAGTATCATTTTGGAATGGGAGAGGAGAAAAAGTGTCTCACTTTACTCTAAAACTGAACAAAAATGAAGAGAAGATACCTGAAACTCTACAAAAGTATGTACCAATGACTATAGTTTGAGACTGCAGCCTATCTGTTGCATTTATGTTCGCTATCTTTCGTCTCTTCAGTAGTCAGTTTTTGACCTCAGGCCCCCTGTTGGTTGGACATTCTGGAGTGGAGGACCACTCTCAACCAGCAACACCACTAATAAGTGTTCTTACTCCAGCACCTCTGCTGTTCTACAGGCGTTTCCACCAGCGCCCCACCCCTAACCCAGCTCCTGCCATAGCAACGTCCCTGCTGTGTTCAGAATGGTCTCGCATCCAGATCATATCCGTTCAGCAGTGGCTCCTGCTGTCACACACTGAGCAGTGATGAACACGGTTATTGGAGGCTGATAAATAGGGAACGGCAACAAATATTTTACACCTGAAATTATCTGACATTTTATACCAATAGTTAGTTTACTTAGTGAGTACAGGCTGTGAGTGTAGGTGCTACGTAGATGGTACTAATAAAGTGGCTGGTAATGTTTAAATCTGCTGCAGGCCTTTCCAGCCCAGTGCTTCAGTATAAGGATCAGATTGATTTTTTCCCTTCTCATCCATGTATGCACTTTATGAAAAATAGGAGAACTATTAACACAAATCAAAAGGGCATTTTTGTAACAATACTGTCATGTCCTTATAAACCATAACTGATTATTATAATATAGGTACCGACAGACTGCAGTCATTGGTCACAATGCGGATGAATATGCAGTTATTGTTACATACATAACACAGCATGTCCACATGCAATAACCTTGAAAAGCATATATGTAAAATGGACACGTAAATGAGATTATTTATATTGGTAAGTAAACAAACATGTTTACATGTTAGCCTACCACTATCCACACAGTACCACAGAACAAGACAATTCCCAGACAATTCCCAGACAGTTTGGTAGAGTTTAGTGGTTCTTGTCACCACCCTTGGTCATGTATATCTACACACCCACTTAACCAAATAATCCACAACCAAAACCCAGTCTGAAGCACCTGTGCCCTCTGGGACATCACGCACCTTTTCGACTCTCAACTTGAGGTGTTTAGGAATGTCAGGGCATATTTTTATGACTCAGAACTGGCAGGAATTAAAACATTGTACATTACTGTACTTTACGCCACTATTACTGTAAAATAACATACTGTACAAAAACAGATATTTTACACTTTTAAGGACAGAAGGGCAGTGGACACTTTCCGTACTACAGAGATTTGTAATGAGGTACAATACAGATGTCCTGCAATGATAGATATCTGTAATATACAGACTTCTGTACAGATAAAAAAAACATTGAAATTGTACTGTATGTCCTTTGCTGTTCTCTGTCATATTCTTGGTTAATATGAAAATGAATAACTGCTGTCAGTCATGATTTTGAGATTACATACACCTTTGCCTGGTTAAATGGAGGATTTGCAGTGAAACCATCATTTATTGTAAATGGCTTCTTTTAGTTAGTTCATTTACAATTGTGGGCTCAGTTCACATACAGTGTAAGAGCAAAAACTTTCACTCTTTGCTTTGTGAGCATGAAAAACCAAGCACTGTGGGATATGGAAAGGAACTATGTATTAATAATTCAACCTTGTAGATCTAAACCCACCAAGATATTACGTAAACCTCAATCTCTATGGTATGTGTGTCTACACGTGTACACAAGTGTATCTGAGCATGCGGCGTGTGCATGTGTGTGGATGCCTGTATGTTAATGTGTGCACGTGCAGTTTTTGGTTTCCAAGGGATAATTCTATCACAGTGAGTACACAGCTAATCATATTTTCACTGTGTTGTAAGCTAAATCAGTTACATTCTTATGAATGGTGTAATTTGGTTATTTCCATAGTGAGACTGGTTGTAGTTTTAGTTTTAAGCACAAGTCTCCATGTAAAACATGGAGACATTCAGGGACAATGCATTTCCAACAGCAAAGGAGTTTACTATATATTCACAAAGATACATATAGGAAACAGTATGTTTTAATAATAAACTGGTCAATTGCTGTTTCAGTGCAAACAATGGCTGCCTGCTATGAAAAATAAAGATGCTCAAATACACTTCCAAATGTGGAAGACGCCAAGCAGAGAAGCCAGGCGGAGTCTAAGAAACACTTTTCTCACTATGCAAGCAGCTAGCCCACAGTCATAGCTCAAACCACACACACACACCTTTACAGAAGCACTAACGAGTGAAAACAGACCTGGACTACTCATAACCATGAATATAGAATGCACCCCTTTCTTCTGTTCTGATATATACTTTTGGTAAATTTCAATTAGTAATGAATACAGTAATAATTATAATGTCATGCTATAGTTAAAAAGGGGTTGGTTTTGCGATACTTTATTGTCATGTGTGAATATGAATTACATCATAATTATGCAACACTTTCCCCATTAACCTGTTTGATTTTGTACATTGGTTGATTACTGTTTTATATTTAAATGGCAAAAAAAAGAATAAAAGGCTTTTATTTTGCGGCACTGATGGGTTTCACCGCACTGATGCCACATACATCTGTATAGGGTTTATTGCTGTAGGGATGTGCGGTGTAGAAGACGTCCATCTGCACTCTGGAGCGTTGAAGGTAACTTGGTCTGTTTCATTCATTACTGTAGAATACGGTTCTGACCAATGGCAATGCTCGAGTGACGTTACGTCATACATCCTAGTGGGTGGTGCGTTACAAACAGCCTTCTGGAAAAAAACAAGCTAGCTAGCTAGGTTTTTTTTTTTGTCAATGGAAACCGCCCAGATTTATTTGTAACGTTAACAGACATTTTTACATAAGATTTAAATAAGCGGCGTCCACATCGTACCTGAGGCTGTTTGAAGGCGCAGTTAAAGTGGGCAGAAGGTAAGTATTTCCACGCTTTCTGCGACAGCTAGCATGCTAAGTAGCGATGTCCATTAGAGTGACAGCAATGGCGCCTGTCCGCTTGGTTATTGTCGTTGTCGTAGATGAAGGAGTATTAATGGCTCCCCGTATCGCTGACGTCTGTTGACGCGGGTACTTGCGTGCCAGTGACTAGCCAGAAACTTCTGCAGGGCGCAGCGTAAGTCGCCCGTGGAGTTAAAATACTATACTGTGTGACGCACAAATTGGATATAGCTAGCTAGCTAATCAGTAAGGCGAGGGGGTTTGGATAGTAGCGTGAATGCCGTTATTAGTGCCTCGCAGTGTGCGGGGGAAACTTAAATGTTCGGGCACAGCTAGAATCTGCCCTGCCGATTAGCGAACTAGCTAGCGAAATTAAAGAAATCATGACTACAGGTCTTGCCCTTACTATTTCCTTATAGCTAGCTAACGTTAGCTGGACTGGATGGTTTGATGGGTTGGTTTTCTGTTCTGACTGAAACCTAACCCAACAGCTAGATGTGCTCGTTAACTAATGCACAAGGACACAAGTTGCGAAGTGGCGAGCTAGCCGACGTGGCTAGTTACCTGTGTTTAATCATGTTCACGAACAATCGACAAGTGGCTAACTTGGCTAATAACTTAAACACGCGTGCACAGATGCAGACTTTCAGTAGCATTGGCTGGCTAGCTAACTATTGAGCTAGCACGCTCAATTTAGTATATATTGTTGGGTTTTTTTTACTTTTGCTCGCTTAAACATAGTAAACTAGCTAGCTGCTAGCTATGTAGTTAACTTGTGAGCGACAATAACTTGCTAGATAGATTAACTAGGTCGCAATCAATTCAGCGACGGACGTTTTCATCAGTTTGTATTTATGTGATGGTGGTCTTTTACTATTTTTTCCACGTTACCTAGCATTTTAAATGATATTATTAGGGACATCGTAGACATGCGCTTAAAGAAGTTTGCTAGACAGTCCACATATCAGATTTTTATCAGCATCATCAGCGAACAGTTTGGTTATCGCTGCGCGGTGCTGAGAGTTGAGAGGTCATCCCTCGTAAAGTGTGTTTAGTGCGTGACTCAGTGCGTGAGAGAAGCTTATTCAGTGCCTGAGGGGCTGAGTGGGATCGCTGACTAAAGCTGTGCTCTACAAAATTAAGACAGAACAACTCCGTTACGATTCTACTCTGAACGCACCCACGCTCACGCACTGAATGTACGGAACTTCTTGGAGCATATGACTCATAAACTCCTCCTGATTTCTCTGTGGTTATTGAGCATGTAAATGCTAGCACTGGGGGCTGTTCTTTTAAAGAGTTGATCAAACTGCTAATGAACAACCATGATTGTTTGTATTTGCAGTGGCAATGGATGAGGTGCACCAAAATAGCAGTAATGGTACTGAATCACAGACTGTTACCATCCCTACCACTATTACAGCTTCTCAATTATCACAGATAACTCAGGTATTTTAGTGTGAATGTGTGTGTGTGTGTGTGTGCGCATGAAAACAATTGATATGATGGTTGTATTTTGAGACCGGGACAGTTATATTTGATTATTTTCTTGGTTGTGTTTAGGACTGAATAGAATTACATTAATGCATGTGTTATATGCATTATGTAGATGTCTCTGGGAGGGTCTCCAGTGACTGTGGTACAATTGCCTGGAGGTCAGATTCAAGTTCAAGGAGTGATCCAGTCTGCCCAGCCATCTGTTATTCAGTCTCCACCAGCACAAGTTCAGGTGCGCACATCTTGGACCTGACTGGTTTTCTAATATGTACCAGTAGTTAGGGATGTAAATTAATATTCAACGAAGAGGAAAATCCTAATGTCCTTTATGAAATCACATTGCAATTTTAAATCACCCGAAGCATTACAGGAACATCAAGCTATTAGGCTTCAGCAGGCTTGTGTAAGTTTTGATATTTTTTTCTCCCCATTTTAGGCAAAAACACGTGTAGTAACAGTCTTGTAGCTGTACTTTTCTTGTCCTGTTATTTTTGGATAAAAATATGAAATTCTACTTGAAGTAAATTTAAAATGGATTAATGAGAATAATAAGCCTGTAACAGCTTTATACTAAACCTGAAACCATAGGTTTAAAGACTCCAGTTTCTGTTTACTGTAGTCATATCTGTGTTGTGAACCAGGGTCTGTTTTCATTTTGACACATTAAAGAACTGCACTGTGAACATGCATCTGTTCTGAAAATGTTACGGTCTGATGGACTTATTCCACTTTTCTACTAACAAAGTTATTGGAGCTGGTCCCTGTGAACTAGTGAACCTTTTAAATACAGACCGATGTTTCCACTGGTTCGAGAACCTTTTAAATACAGACCGACGTTTCCACTGGTTTGAGAACCCGACAATTACGTATTTGGAAGTGGGCATTTCCTGATTCCAAAACACAGAAGAAATCGTACAAACCACATTGTGGGAGTAAATTTTGCTTCTTTGAGTGTATATCTAATTGTCCATAACTTACTTTTCCAGGACCACAGATGGTTAATTGTTGTTGTTTTTACTGTGGTTCTCCTTATTTTAGTTGTGAATGACTATACATGAAATCACTGTACATGGTGACCCCTGGGCCTTGACCTTCACCTGTATGCATCACAGTACAATTATGGGGCCAGAACTGAACCAAGCTAGAACTTTTATTTTTTTTAATGGTGAAAAAGTATGGAACCGTTCAAGAATTTGGCGCCAGCCCCATCCCAGTGTAAAACTGCTTTTACTGTTTACTAGTAAGGTTAAGCGAAGATTAAAAAAAAATTATATATCAAGTGAGGGTGTGGCTCATTGACATTGAATTTAATAAGGGTAATTATCTGTCAGTGATGAGAACAGCATACATAATTCCATTAAAGTGGCATTTTAATTAACTATTAATGCTTTTACTTTAGTCCTGTAGTTTATCTTATCAAACAGTGACGATGCACTTCTCTTTTCCACTTAGTGTTTTAGGCCCTTCCAGGTAGCAGTTAGTATATTTAGCACCGACATATTATTATCAGAAAACTAGAATCTTCTTTTACTAACCTCTGGCTGTTATTACATATAGAATCCTCTTTAGTCAAGTTAGTTTCATTCTCATACAGTGATGTATTGCCATGATACCATTAATACTATATAGGAGTTAAGGCAAGTAAGAAATTTAAAGGTGCATCTTTCTGTTGCTCAACAGAACGTATTCTGTAGAGAATCACTAGACAGAATCAATAGATTTAGGAAAAGTTTAACGTAATGTAAAATTGCTTGGCAGAAAAATCAGCATTTCTGTGTTTCTAAAATAGAAATTAATCCTGCGTGGTTCTGAAATACAACCATAAATTCAGTAACAGGATTGTTTATAGTATAGAATAATTTACAGAATACAGAATGTTTTCTGGAGTCCAGCCAGGAGGATTTGAATCTGAAATAATGCCAGCAGTATAGCACAATATTGCTTGGCATCCTTGCACACGTGTGGCGTGATGCATTATAGTTAATGTGATGTGATGTCATTGTACAGGGTTGTATCATTTGCACTGATGAGCAAACATTATTCAGCTATTTAATGTGGTTAACCAAATAACAGTATACCTGCACCTTAACGCTGTACCAACACCTCCACTGGCAATGCCTGCTCTCCTGCAGTGGTGTTTAACAGTAGTGAGTGAATGTTTATTCACAGGGTCAGGGATCTGATAGTGAAGATTCTCAAGACTCAACAGACAGTGGAGCTTCAAACCAGAAGACGAGGGAGATTCTGGCCAGGCGGCCATCATACAGGTCCATATTCATGTCCTCACACTGGGGTTATCTGTCAGGAAAATGCACCTCCTGCATGTGTGTTGGATGTATAACACATTTACCAGGTGCAAATGGACAGCAGGTCGCCAGCTTTGATTGGACACCTTGGCCGTACCTTGCATGCTGTTTCATTTGTACCTGGTTTTTGTTCTGCTTTATTGGTACTTTACTACATTTTAACCATGGTTTCGTAATTTATAAGTTGTTTAACTTTCTGGTTCCTTTTTGACTAAACAACATTCATGAACAAGAGCAAATCTTTATGGGGGGGGTTCTTGCACTTTAAACATTAATATGCTTAAGGTGAATGGTTTAAGGAAGCTCCTATTTCAGTGTGTTTACTTTAAATTAATTCCTTTATTTATTTATTTATTTTACCAGCATTTAGATCCAGTAACTGAAAAAACAGATTTACTAACAACTACAGCAGACAAAAGACAAGTTTGCTTAAATTGACCAAAACACACCCAGCTTTTAGTTGACTTTGAAAATAAAACCATGGGGTTCTGGTCTGCAGCTATAGTGCCGTCTGTTGGATAAAAACTGTTAGACTGCTTGAACAGTCACAACTGGTTCTTAAACCTTTATTATATGTCTTGCAGGAAGATTTTGAACGACCTCTCGGCAGAGGAGGTGGCGACTAGGAATGAAGGAGAGGAGGAGACCTCTGTGTCATCTACTATGACAACTGTGTCTGTCCCTACACCAATCTATCAGACCAGCAGCGGCCAGTACAGTACGATATACCTTAATAATACACACCTTAAAGTGGTACTGAGTGAAAGTGTTTTGTTGCTCAGTGTAGTTGAACTGTATCCTACTGCTGGGACAGAGCAAATCTATGGACTGTGTGTTAGTTTTTAACGACTATTGGGGAAACACTACTCATTACTGAATAAACAAATGCCTGAAAAATGCTATATTAGTGTGTAGAGTTCATGTTGCTGAACTGTACTATATTTGCAAACACGTTTAGCAGAAAGATGTAATTAACGATTAATGTTTGTGGGTAATTTCTACAGTTGCAATTGCATCGAATGGCTCTCTGCAGTTGGCTAGTGCTGGTTCTGAGGGGGTACAAGGCCTGCAGACGCTTACTATGACCAATACCAACCCTAGTCAGCCTACTATTCTGCAGTACGCTCAGACTGCTGATGGACAACAAATATTAGTTCCCAGCAACCAGGTGGTGCTACAAGGTTAGTCTGCATAGTCTCTCTATCACAAAACACACACAAACGTACACAGCCACCTGGAACCCGCACATCGTTGGTGCACCTATCAGAGCTACGTTCTCTGATAACGAATGAATGAGCACTAGCGGTCTGTAGAAAAATTCTGCCTGTAGTTTACTCAACACTAAGGCATGCTAAAGCACTTGCACTGGGATGGTATCAGGGACACTTATTTATTCTGTTATGTAGGTACAGGTGGTGAAATGCAGGCCTACCAGATCCGCTCCTCGTCCTCCTCGCTGCCTCAGACCGTGGTCATGACGTCACCTGTTATCAGCTCTCAGGGAAAGAGCGATGACCCCCAGTTAAAGAGAGAGATCCGCTTGGCCAAAAACAGGTGTGTGTGTTTGTGAAAACATTTGTTGTGTCTGTGATTATCGCTGCATAGCTGTGAGTGTTTTGATATGCGAGCATGGAAAACAAGCTTCATCAGTGTGTAACCGTGGTGTGGAAATAACTTCCAGTTGAGCAATTAAATGTTCATCGTTTGATTTTGTGATTATGTGTACAGGGAAGCAGCTCGTGAGTGCCGCAGAAAGAAAAAGGAGTATGTAAAGTGTTTGGAGAACCGTGTGGCTGTGCTGGAAAATCAAAACAAAACACTGATCGAGGAACTCAAGACATTAAAGGACCTTTACTGTGTCAAAACGGGCTAACACAGCCTCAATGACAGCACAAAGTGGACAGTACTTGCAACTCTGCCTACACACACACACCCCCACACTCTCTCTCCATCACACACACACACACACGCGCATACACAGTTCTTAGACACAAGGAAATTGCAAATTCCTTGTTTTTATACTACTCGTTTTTAACTAACAGCTTAGGAGTGGCAGGCCAGACAGAGAGAAATAAATGAGTTATGGACTAGAAGGAATTATATGTTATTTTGTTGTTATTTTTCTCTCTACATTTTTTTTAAATAACAAATATGAGCAGATGTATATATTTGTGCATGTATCCTGTGTGTACATACACACGCCGTGAATTTTCGCGTTATCAATGATCGATTCATTTACCAGGGAATTTTTGTGTTTCCACAAGTGCTTAATTAAAAATGTTGGGAAAAAATGCAAAAAAAAAAAAAAAAAAAAGCTATAAGCACCTGCCATTTAAATCCTCTCTCAGATGTACCTTATTTTTTATGATAATTTTTAAACTGTTTTATTTGCATTATTTTGTTCTCTCCCCACATTGACCAAATGTTCTAGTATTTCCCTATCTATTCCATAGCTTAGCATCAAGAATTGTAGGTTTTGGTTGAGCAACACTGCAGGGATTCAGAGACAGATGGGCTGACTCAAAATCATGTAAGATTTTGTTGTGAAGAAAACTTTTTGTTGTTGGTTTTTTGTCAATCTACAGCTAGAGAGAACCACCCCCACAACTCGGCACAATAGCAGACTGGAAAGGGCTTTAAGAACCTTCATTAACATGAATGCATTTGTATAAATTGCCTATAAGCCAAGTTTGTATTTACAGTAAGAACTTTGGTGGAATTTCAGCAGAGGAATGGGACATATGCCTAATACTTAAAGGTACACTGTGTGTAGGAATTAAACTTTAAATACTTTAAAATTGGAATAAAATATTCGTAGGTATTAGTTTTAAAGCGAACTGGCCACGGTCTGGTCAAAAGAAAAGCTTATCATACGTCTGCAAATGCTAAAGAGTAATTAAGCTGAAGCAAACATTCACCCCCAGAATGGTAATACTATCAACTATCAACAGTGTCTTGAAGTAAAAGACTGATTAGTTGTTTACTCCTACAACATGAACCTTTAAAGCAGTTTTTTTTGTTTGTTTTGTTTTTTTGGCTAAAGCTGTTACAAGGACAGATCAGGGAGCACACCTGCACTTGAAAATGTAGGTGACATTGTTTATTGCGAAAAGCGAAAAAAAGGACATCAATTGTTTTGGTAAAGTGAGTCTAAATAAATATTTTTCCAGCTTCTGTATACATTTCTTTTTTCCTTGAACACCTTTCTTCAACAGAAATTAAATGGAAAAAATTAGTTCCAGTAATCCCAGCTAATCTCCTATGGCATAATCTTTCCTGTGTCCTCCAAATTTCCTTGAATGTCAGCAATATGATGAGAGTAATTGTGGGTTCCCACAAGCTTTCAAAGATTAAGCCCTGTCTACTTCCAGAGTGCCTTTCTAGATTTCTTCACTTATGCTATCTAGTTCCAAAACCGATCCTGATTGCTGTATTACCATGACTACTGTCAGGGAGTAATGCACTAGGTGTACTGCTCATGTCCAGACTAGTATTAGCCCATCAGTATAAAGCCTAAAGAAACTCTTCTGGGGTGTGTTGGGTTTTATAATTCTGTAGTCCATGGTGACCTTTTCCTTTGAAAAGTTCTGATCTTATGTTGGTTTACTTGGCAAAGATTAAAAATACCAATTAGAAAAAACTACACAAGGCTGTTGGCTCAATTCTATACCTGTAGCTCACCTGGTATTGCTTGTAGAGTGATGGTGCTAAAACCACCAAGGTCGTGGTGATGATGCACTTTATATAGTACATATTACGTTATCTCGAAAAGGTCTCAGCTATGTGTTACCATAGGCTGAAAATTATACCTCCTGACCATTGGATAGTAATATGGTGCTTTCACATTCAACACTATTAACTGACAAGTTGCTGCTGATGCCATTTTCAAACTTTAGTGAAATTCAATAAAAATATTGCATACATTGTTCATGCAAGACTTCACAATATTACATATCATTTGAGGGTTACATAGATCACACTGCCATCATTATCACTTTGTTACAACAAGGTGGTATAACCTACAGAGAAGGAACTGTTTCATGTGCAATATTCAGAAACTTTCAGAAGTTTACAGAAATAAAAATGTAAAATTAAAAATACATATTAATCTACTGAACCATGGGTGTGATGTTTGACCAACTCGTTGAGGACTGTGTTCCTGTTATTTCACTCCATAACCCATGATGTGTGGCCTTATAAGGAAATTTAGTGGAGCCTGGATGTGATGAAGCTGCAACTCGGAGAAACCAGCTGCTTCTAGATAGTTCCAGGTAGCACGAGTAGTCTCACATCCATCACCAAAATAATACCTACAAAACACAATCGCACCTTAATACCTACAATAATACCTACAAAACACAATCGCACCATGCACCTTAGCAACACGTGCGCTTTCCAACAGACCAGAATCAACAATAGGGGGAAGAAAGCAAAAGGTGTGTAAAAAAGACCGGTCTAGTGTAATACTCACTCACATGTGCAAATGTGGTACATTTCTCTTTTATTTATTTTTATTCATTTTCAATAAAACTGCTTGTGATATATCAACAGTATTGTGGAGTCACCTTTAATGCAAGACTGTTTACATACTTTAGTTAAAATGTCAAAGGCAAAAGAATAGTGGGGTGCACACTTAAATAACAGATGAAATTATGTAATTAATTTTAATGGGTTTTTAACTATGATTAAAAATGGCTATGTAAATTAAGTTTACTACACTCATCCTACAGAGTTGTGCACTTGTGCCAGTAACTCTGAGTGTGAATGATTGTGCATGTCTATTAAATACCAGAAAGGCTGGAGAACATGCTGGAAAAAGTATGCCCAGCTGGATGGGTCATCCACCACATGCTCCATAAAGAAGAATGCTCCTCCTGTGTGCGGTGTGTGTGTGTGTGTTATATCACTGTGTGCGGTGTGTGTGTTGTATCACTGTGTGCGGTGTGTGTGT
>JAOXYF010000018.1:7138730-7153441 GCA_028565775.1 Sternarchorhynchus goeldii | reverse complement strand
ATGTATATGCACACTGATTCACCATATTACATATATTATATATATGTATATATATATATATATATATATATAAACTGCATTTGTAATATGGTGAATGTGGGTCCCCATGTGTTCATATGCCTACACTGATCTACATTCAATGGTCTACTATTGCTACTTTAGACTTTTGTTAAGTATAGCAGAGTGCATATATTTCTGATTAGACCTAACATGCTCAGTTGTGACTCCTAAGTGACTCCTAATTAGCTGGTGTGAATAAGCACAAACACCACTAGCATGATTCTTCAAACGTATCGGTTCTGAAGCAGAGTCACGTGGCTGTGAACAAAGCTTCGAACGTAAAAAAGCGACACAACCATGCTTTGTATTATGACGCAAGCTCCGAAGCTTCAGTGTCACCATTACGTCACTAACTTTGATACGTCGATGACCAATGCACAATATAAATCAACTCACTGATCATGAACTCTCTCACGTGAAGTGTCTGAAGTTGTCTACTCGTTCACTAGACCAAACAACACCCTAAGAAATGCAACAGAATTCGGACACTAGCCTGTGCTAGAACTATCCGGAGCATATCAATAAGAAGAGACGATCACAAAACTGAAGGTAATTTAGAGATGTAGAGAATATTAATTGTGCACTGAGAATTCAGACAACATCAGAAAATGGCTGACACTCTAAACAGAACAGTAAACAGTAAGTAGGATACGAAGTCTCCTCTGGGCTTTGAATTTTCTTTGGATTTCTGTGGCGTGGTATTACTGGATTACTGAAGTGGTAAATATCCTAACTGCAGGCCCAACAAGCTATATACAATGTGGTAGGGGATTTCACCTGGACTGGTTTCCGTAGTTAACATCACAGCCAAAATATGACACTGGAAGAAAAATGTACACAGCAAGGACTGTCACCAGAGAAATTCGTAGAAAGACTGCAAGAGGCACCACAAGCAAGTGCAGCATGAATGGAGGGTGACTGAAGATAAACGGACAAAACTTAAATACTTTGATCAACATGGCCAAGTAGTGAGCAACTGTTTAAATGCTTTCGTTTTTAGCCGTTTAACTCCGCTCATCCCGATTAATCAAGAACTTGCTCTTGTGCGCCCTCTGGCGTTTTGTACTTTAAAAAAAATATTAATAGGAGGAATAGGAAGCGGCCAAGCTCCTCATAGAGCAGCTCTACTGTCACATTGAGCCCTGAATGTTTTTCTTCCAGAACAACCTTAGAGTTTGGCGGAATGTTTGACACTGATTAAATGTTTTGTCAGATGTTAAGTACAAACCGTTTTTTTTTAAATTAAGAATAAAAAAAAAGGGTATGATAAAAATGTCTGAACAACAATACTTGATTTTATATAGGAGATCTGAACAGTTCAGTAGGAAAACTATTTTCAGAAACCCTGTAGCTTTCGTTTTCCTTCATAGATAAGATAGACAGGCCTGCCATAACTAGACTGAATGATTATATTAACATAAAGGAAGCAGTGCCCAAAATCTACATTTTCATCAGACAGTAATACCCAACTGGAAATGACTACGTGTATTTGAATATGACAATAGCTTACACATATTACCTCAACTGTTTGTCATCCATCCCTGAAAACACAGTCCAAATGAAAACTTTAAACGAATCACTGCTTGGGTATTTATTTCACTTGTCATGGTTTCACAGCTGCCACAATTTTGACTTAACTTTGCACACAAAAATCTATAGCGATGTATAAATATATAAATACTTATATATAAGTTCTTATACATACAGAAATCTAAACTGAGTTTTGTTTACTGGTATGTTTATCTCTAATGTTACTATGTACGTATAGAAAACTGGGTTGTTCTTGCCCTAAAGCCTGGTGTATTTGTTTCAGTTGTCAGTAAAATCTCTAGTAAAATACTCTGTGGAGCCGTTTTCATCAAACCAAAGCAAATTCCCGTACTTGACCTATACTGGCACTTGATCTATGTTGATAAAGAAATTCAACTGTGTTCTTCAAATGGCATAAAAATGTTGCTTATAAATATCAAAATACACAAATTATTTTTTTGTGGAGAATTCCTTTCGACCTCGTGGCTAATCCCATATGTTTGACCCTATATCTCACATGTTTCCGATGTTTTAGATCCTTGATCCTTATTCATTACAGACTAAGTTACAATGTCAGGACCAGTGCACCTGTTGTTACTGAAGGTCAGAAGTTCAATTTAAATACAATTTAAAAGTTACAAGTAAACAAACTATACAAGACAATATATACAATACAAGAAGTTGGCGTTGGACAATACAAGAAGTTGACGTTGTAAACTCTGGATTAAAATATATTTGTATTATAAATGTTGTTATTTAATATAATTACGTATTATAAAGTGTTGCGTTTCACGAAATGTCAGCTGTGTGTTTATTATCCCAGCATTGTTTGACATGATAATAATGATAATAATACTAACAAAATATGAACTTAATTCGTTTAGTTTATTTGCGTACAATACGTATGTTATTACTCGAACGCAACAATTAGGCAAAGTGATGGTAAAGGAAAAAATATTTTCAAGAAAAAAAGTTAAGTCATTTCAGAAAGTTGTGCAAACTGCGCCTATGGGTAAACTGGCAATCTGACGATATAGGTAGTCTCTCTTAGAAGCAAGTTGAAACAGCCACAGCTGGCGTTCAGAGTAAGATATTTAATCAATGCTTACCGGTCTTAGAACTCTTTTTACCTCCTGTAGAACCTTAGGCGGGTTGTTAACTGAACACAAAACCAGTGTACAGACTACGACATCTACAGACTTGTCGTCCATGGCCCTTAAATCCTCCCCAGACGCAACCATGAAGCTCTCATACACCAAATGGTCGTTCTTCGCCATGGATGTCTTCAAATAAGCTCGGAAATGCGGATTAGGATCGGTGCATGTAACCTTACAACCTGTCGGATAGTGCTCAAAGTTCGCCCCAGTACCGCAACCCACCTCCAGCAAACGCAGTGGCCCATTCGGAGGACAGAACTTAGTTAAACTGCGAAACAACTCCCGTTTCTTATCTTTCATTTTTTCGTTGTACGTAATCGATATCTTGCACAAGATGAAAGGAAATATGCGTTTGTAGACTTTGTAAAGACCCAACACCTCCGCCACATATAAAGGAAATACCAGAATTTTTAGAAGTAATGTACAAGCGTGCATAACGAACGCCATGTTGTCCGTGGGAAAGGGAAAGCAACTCCGCTCCACAAGCAAACGGAACAGAAACCGACGAGGAGAACCTTATACCCAGCCGTCCCACCCTGCGACCATCAGACTTCACCAGACCACCCCTCTTGATGATCTCCTACCGACCCTTTTCGGTGACCGTCTATCGCCGTACCTTACCCCATACGTCATCACGTCCTTTACTCAGTGCCGAAGGGTAGATACTGTAGATTGCTTTAAAACACTTTTAAATATTAGGATAAATATCGCTACATTTTATTGTAGGACAATACATAATCTATTAACTGTAAATGACTTTGCTTTGACTTATGTAACGTTGTACTACAGGCATTATAATTATTAAGGTTATTAAGGCTTGATAAAGTAAACTGTCTGCAGAGAGGCGCACAGCATTCTGGGAGTTTTTATTCTCATTCCCAGAAGTGCAGTGGCAGATAACACATTTGGATTGGTTTGGATTTTTTGTTTACTTTCGCACTCATATAGAAATTTTACAAAAATGAATTGCAGGAGCATCTTCAAAACCCTCATAGAACAAATAAGTAAAAAACCAAGACCCCCCAAAATTCCTCATATAAGTGAATATAGTAGCTGTCAAGCACAATATAAGTCCACATTTAAAATCAAAATATCCAGCTATCCAACAGTAAAATATTATTAATAAACACCGGTCTAACAGTGACTGGCTATAATCAAAGTAAACTTTATCATAGTCACTCCCAGCATTATTAAAAATAGCAAGGTATGAGTCACTGCAGGGGGCTGGTCCGTGGCCAGACCCTTCACTAGTGTTTGAGTGATACTTTTCTGTCATATCTCTCAGAGGAGAAATGAGGAGGCCTCTGTCTCTTTGCTTAGGATGCTGCCCCCAAGACTCGGATCCAGATAAGCGGTGGAAGATGGACGGATGGACGGACGGACGATTAAAACTTGAAAACTTGAAAAGTGATGTCTTTAACTGCGTCCTCACAAGAGTACCTTATGCACCAGTTTTCTAGAGCCCATTCGTCACTATTTATGTTGTATAGCCATTGAGTTTTTTATGCAGCCCCATAAACTTTTTAATACCTGAATCTAATTACCTGTGTTTATTTCAGTTTATTTCAGAATCTAATTACCTGTGTTTATTTCAATTGTCTCTCTAATGCTAAATAGCATCAAAATGATCTCTAATATTGAAATGATATGTACATTACACTGTGTCTCATGATGATTCGAGCAGACAAAATATTGTAGAAAATGCTGCAAACATGTAATTTAAAAGAGCAATAAAGAGTCATTTTTACCATCAAGAAGCAAACAACAGTTCCATGGTTTGGAACTGAATCAGGTGTGTTTAATATTCATTGATATAGCACTGTGATGTCAAACCCTCGTCAGACAGGCCCAGAGTCCTGTGTGGTCGGGTGATTTATCTGCTTAAACACACATGATTTAAGTCAATCAATTGCCAGGTTTAGTAGATATGTTTTACTAGAGCAGTCACCAAACTTTGCTGGACCCTCCAGGACTGGACTTTGAAACCCCTGATGTACTATTTTTAATTTTCTATAAAACGCAACTCACATGGAATCAAACTGTTGTGTAATCTTTAAAGGAACCAGTTTATGCTCCAAAGTGGGTCCCCCACATGGTGATTTTTACCACAGGTTATTTTTATTTTTATTTCTATTCTTGAAACCCACATGGCTTCAGTTCCAGTCTTTCATATTCAACATATCTTTGAGATAAGGCTAAAGGTGTAGATCTGCCATGATCTCCACAGGAGACACAAAGCCATCTGACAGTCTTGTGGTGCCTAAAGTTGCAGCTGTTTGGCTATAGCTGACACTCTGGCTTTTACATATTAAATCCAGCCACGTGTAACAGTAAACAGCCAGTTAAAAGGAGGGCAGTACTATGATATGATTGATGTATATATATATATATATATATATTTGGTATTTTACAATAATCTGATTTTCACCACAGTAACTTTAAAGTAAAGAGCATTAGCATATTAGCAGAAAATAGGGGGGAGATAAGCTAGATATTTCATTTTGAAATGTAATGGAGAGAAAGTAAAAAGTCTCCAAAAGTGGAAAACATTAATAAAGTACTAATACTGAAAAAAACTTAAGTAAAGTTATGTTGTTATAATACATTGTTACTTTGTTATTGTCATCTTCTATGTGCAGTCTGCAACTCTGTATGTATATAGACTTAACTGTAACACATGATAATGACTATATATTTGTTACTGCTCAACTTCCTAAGATTGCTGTTCTAACAGGCATTGCCCTTGGTTAAGGACAGTGCCTGTTACATGCACATATGAAACTGTTTCCTTAAACACTTTGTGGAAGCCATTGTTTTAACCCTGTGGACACCCAGTTTTTCTTCATGTGCAAGGCTTGTTGAGTTCCAAGGGGCCTGTATAAACCTCTCTGTTTGTCATATTAAATTTTGATCTCCAACACTTGACAAGTAAATGTGTCTTTTCTTGTTGATCTCCTTAAGTCTAAATCCTGCAGACAACTTGGGAGGTGTGGCAAGGTAGAGAATGAAGTAAGAGATCTCAAATAAATACATAGGGGATTAATTTCTTTCCCTAACAGCTATTCATCATTAATCAAATGTACAGTGGCTGTACCTGCGGAAAAATTATAGGGTTATGTTTAAAGTTCAATTAGTTGAAAGTTGTATAGTCTCCAATTATAGCTGAGAACCTGTATTTTAATTTTTTGATCACAGTTTTATCTCAAATCTTGCTAGAGTACATAAACAAAACAAGAATGTATGATTGATATATTTATAAAGAACATTGAGCCTTTCAGCTTTATGGAGAGGTTTGTTTTAATTATTATGTTCTATTGTTTGGAGGGGGGTGTCAACAGAAGGAACATACTCTGACCATAAGTGAGAACAAAAGACAGAAATAAACTTTATAAGGCCACAGTAATAAACTGGCAAATTCAACTATGTTGTCCATTACATTGTCAAAAGGTATTTCAATGGAGGACTACATGGACTGTATTAAATAGACAGGTGACATTCTCTACAATAGTTTGAAAATGAAAAGGCAAAGCTAATTTGGACTCCAGTGTATTGTTGGTAAAGACAGGGGTTGATCAGCTGTTTAGAGTTGAACGTCAAAATTCTTTAACATGTTTTTTAACAGTAGGCCTAGTTAAAATGGGTTTCTCCCAAGGTTTCTGTTAATTGCCAGTAAACAATATTCATATTCATCGGTAGTCTAACCAGCTAACTGTAAACCCACAACCACATTAAATACTGCAAAACGTTCAATCCTTTTGGGAGGGTGAGGGTAGACCAAACGTTTATGTTCTTTTATAGTGCATCTTTTAGTAGCCCAGTTTGGCGTAAGGGGTCATAACAAGCAGGGTTAATAACATAAACAAGAAACGACCACGTAATGCGCGTCATTTATAAACAGATATTTTTTGCAGTCTATTCCAGAAAAACTCTTTTATTTATACTTTTATTGAGAAGTGACTATGGTTGTCTAATGTTATGATTTAATGTTGATTTCGGAGAATTGTTCCCTTGGTCCGTACGAGAGCTGAACATTTGCAGACGTTCCCTAAGAATTTGCTGAGAGTCATCAATTATGCAGGCTAGCCGTACGCACTGGGAAGGAAGATATCAGCAACAATATGGCGACATCCGCAGTTTCTCCCGGGTCCTTTCGACATCCTTAGCAACACAACACCTGTATGGATCTTTCTTAATGCGGGAAAAGTAAGTAGACCGTTTGTTCATTATAGAACAAGTTTTTTTTCGGTCTGGAATAACTCACTCGATGCATGTCTGGTACTCGGACTCCTCTGCCGCAGAGCAGTCTCTCGCGCTCAGCATCTTTTCAGCTCACAGATGTGCATAGGCTTGCTGCCAGGGCTCGAGCATATACGCAGGAAAAGGCTAGTAAACACGGCTGTGGTTTGTGCCTGTTGCAATTCGAAAAGAGTCTAAAACCGGTAAAATGAGGGTGTTGGCCTCGCGCTGGAAGGACTGACATTACTGTGTGTCGAAATGTGGAATACGCATACTGTGGGACAGGCAAGTCAGACCGCCGCAAACTTTGGTGCGTGAGAATACTTTGCGGGAAAAAAATATTCAGCGCAGGATACAAGATCTTTATCACTCGCATCTATAACACCGGTATGCAAGGTAATATTAGACACCACTAAGGTGCCAGCTGTCTTAGCGTTCTCCTCGTCTGCACCTCCTCCCTTAAAGCCCTTCAGTTACCCTCGCCATACTTATTTGGGCTGGACTCCTAGCAATTCGCATGGTTTTGTCATTAAATTTGGCACCACCGACCCCGGTTCATTCAGTCTCTTCTCAAAAGCGTATCGAGCTGAGATCCTCAGTTTGTGATATTGCGGGCTAAATCTAGGAAAGAAAAGGCATACCGCACGGGTGTGGTACTGGACTACACAAGACACTGTTCTTAAGTATTAAAACAAATATAAGACGTTGCTGACATACTAATATCAAAGCGCGCATGTAATGTTACAGAAGTGACAGTTAGAAACGCAAGTGGCGTTGAGTTTTCTTGCTACCAGTAATCGCAGATGTTTCACTGATTGTCTGGTTGGCTCGTGCTTTTACGCGAGCTCCCCTCAGCTCCACTGCAGTATTTTAGTCCAGAGGCTGGGGCCCACGCGCCGGAGCCAGCGCATGTACGTAACCTGTACACAGTGAAGCATTATCACACGCGCTCCTATCTTGGAGTTTCTGAAATTATATGCCCGAAATGATTTTACAGAATATCAGGAAAATCGGAGTTGGGCGTGTATGAAATAAATTAATTTGATAACAAGGCCGTGGCGAAGTTTATGATTGACGGTAGAGTTGTGTACTGTTATATTAGCTGGCATTTTGGTTGACATTATGAGAGTTTCCTTGAATGACCTGTGTCATTAGGCGCTAGGTACTGTTATTTATCTTTATGACCAGTGCACTGGCAAAAGGAACTCAAAAGAAAGCAGTATTGTAATTACGAGTAACGAGTAATGGCATACTTTGTGTGAGAGCACAAGACAAATGATTAACTTTATATCAATGACTTAATTCTCTGCACGGGATAGGTTATGGAGGGTAGGTTCTTCCCCCCGATGCCCCCTCCTCGTTCAGTTGCGTTGCTCCACTATCGATTCTTTCCCCTCCCTGTAGCGAGGCACGATCTTGCCATACGCTGCACATTCACTTTCTATGCCATTTGTCCCCGTTACGGCTCTATACGGATTCAAATACAAAAATGACGTTTCAGTTCAGAAGGTTGACGGGACAGCGGGACAGTGTCTGGCAATGCTTTCGTCTCATAGAGGACAACCGTTCGCTCAGTGGTGCTGCGGAGTGGTACTGAAACGGACAGCGCCGCTGAGGACGTGAGATTTTGATGGCATCTTGGAAACACTGGACTTCTATAGGTTACTACCGGCACTAATTCAGAACGTTTTGTAAAAAAAAAATAACACGACGGGATTTCTTCGTGGTAAGAAACGCAACATTGTAGGAATATTTGCACTTTGGATTCTTGCGCATACTCATCCAACAGGCTGGCTTACCTGGCATGACGGTAGGCGCTGAATTAACATGTGGGCGCACATGTGAGTAGCGTGTACACCTATATTTATGAATCGATTATTTTGTCAGACGTCTGTCGGAATTCCGTCTATTTATACATGCGCAGGCTGGATAAGATGCTGGCGAAATACGCTGTCTGTATAATTATTTGAAAGGCCCTTAAAGTACATTTTTAGTGGAATAATGCATATAAATGAACTAAAGATGGCCGAGATAAATGAATTAAGATTAGGAATATCGTAATCATTAATGCTGGCGTCTGTTCTTTCTGGGCCTATTTTACACAGCGTGTCGTTCATGTATCACCTTGAGCGGCGGTTCCTTTAATGTGCCGCCTGTACTGTATCCCAGGGAAGGAGATTTAGAGGTTGGAACCGGCCCGTTTGTAACCTGAAACTGCCGTTATGTAGTTTGCTCTTTCGCTTCGCCAGGCTCTGTGATCCCTGGTTGTTTAAAAGGGTATTGAAATGCAGCAGTCTAATCGCCATGTTTTAAAAGCCCACCCCAAATTGTTCGAGTAGTAACCTACTTAATCGCAATTGATAACTTGCTACGTCATTTAAAGGAGATACGCCGCCACGTGACAGCCCCTCTTGGACTTCCCAAATTTAGGTGTAGGTATTGATACACGGAAGATTTTTCGTTATTGCGTGTTAAGGGTGGATTCACCACTTCTCAGTTAGCCCTGACAGTTGGAACAGACTACATCTCAGTCAATGCGTGAAAGGGCCCTAAGAGTGCGCAAGTCCAAACACTGAAAAGCGGCGTAGGAGTGGCGGTTATCTGTGCATATGCAGTTGATCAATAGGGAGGTTGTAGTAGCAGCAGTTTCCGAACGTCCCGAAAAATGCATTATTGCCGTATGACTTCTTCTCTCATGTATAATTTATTTATTACTTGAAATGGCTAAGTTGCCGTATTGCAAAGTACAATAAGTACAAACAGAGAGATGCATAAAAATGTTTAGATGCAATTGCAATTATTTCTTAAATAAACTATTATAGTATAGTATACTGCATGTATTTTGTACTTTTAAAAATACCTACTAAAATTATGTTTTCAAGGAAGAATGTGTCCCCTTGAAAATTTATCTGCATTGAATGGAAACTTGAAATATATCTTTAGTGGGTTTTCTGTTGCGTAATCAGTGTTGTAAAATCCTGGCTTGGACTTTTCCTGTATTCCTATAAGTATAATGTCCCTATAGGGAATCTCTCCTGCTAACAGGCTCCTGGCCTTGCACATCACAGTGGCCACACCATCCACAGCTTGATTTGGTGTAGCCAGTGGCATCCATCTATTTTAAACGGAGCAGTTTTAAACACCCAGTTACCATCATTGTTCCATCAAAAAGAATTTGCTGCTAGCTTGTATGCCTTCGCTCTCGATTCTTTTTGCTCATGTTTAAATTCTGTTCTCCAAAAGTTTTTTTTTCTAATTAATCTTCGATAGTCTTGATCAAGAATCAGATCATAAATATCTCTTTCTGCACTGTACAAGCACAGGCAGCTGAGCTCTATACACTTATCTTGAAACATTTCTACAGCAAACCTCGATGCCAAAGAACCATCAGTTGATAATAGCTGTGTCCTGCACCTACTGTATGTGTAGTTAGAGAACAGGCCAAACACACAGCCCAAGTCAGGAGATGCGTAGTTAGAGAAGTCTCTTGAACCAGTTTGGCATGGGGCATCTGCAGGACGTCACTGGGGAGAGGCTGAATGGCCAGCGCAGCATTTCAAACACACACACACACACACACACACACAGGCCAGTGTTCACTCTGATCTTATTAAACATCTTAGCTAAAAACTGTAACTGCTCACCACATATTTGCACAGGTGCAAAGGTGACACTATTAGTCAGATAATGCTTGGAGCTTTACTTGCATCTGTATATGAAATCAGTGATCATTATCATTATTATCTTAAATCATATTGGAAAAGTTTTGCTACATGACCATTGGGGGGAGGGGGAAGGGTGCTGTTCTGATTAAATACATTACACAGGTTTTTACTAAGTACTTGCAAAGCAATAAGTTTACTTTAAAAAAAATAGTCAAATAAAGTAAAAATGACCAGGCATGATATGTTGGAAGAGGGAGGTAAATGTAATAGAGAATAACACCACAGTAAAATGACTGGTATTAAAGGGATATTTTAACAGTCTGTTATTTCAGTGTCATGATGAAACACTATACAAATCAGACATTTCACAGATTGTCTCTAAAATCTGACATTTTACAGTTTGTCTCCAAAATCACTCGTGCCAGTCAGCTGTGAGCAGCAGGGATGAGCAACGCAGGACAAATGCTTTGAAAAACTGAAGCTTAAAAAAGCATGAATGTGCAGGAATTTGTGAGAAGTTTAAAAACTTTTATTTTGCATAATGTCTGTAATAACAATATCTCATTTGTAACTAAAACATTCTATTACTTTCTATTACTCATGAAATTAATGTTATGATATGGTACATTTTTAACATATGTAATATGTTGTCCCCAGGTTTACACAGTAGACAGTATGTGGTGTGTGTGTGTGTGTGTGTGTGTGTGTGTGTGTGTGTGTGTTACTCCTCACTCAGTTCAGCTTTGCTACATCACCTAGCCACTGCTCCTGCTGATGAACTGCAGAGCTGTACCTTAAATAACTTGTATTTATAGGAAACATTTCTAAACTAGCAGTCTGTTGGTTGTGTGTTAGACCGGTTTTAAATATCTTATTTAAATCCAGTTATATGCAATATTGGATATTCCAGGGTATATTATTAAATTGTTGATTTTGTGGTAATCTTAGTATGTAAAGGTGATCATAGATATGGGGTCGTAGGGTGTATTTGGGACCTTCTTACTTTATTCTTTTTCCCTTTCTGTTACACACAAAAAGTGAGTGGGGTGTCATTGTGCTTGGTCATCCACTTCTTAATGGATGTAATGAAAGTGTGTGTGAGAGAGAGAGAGAGAGAGAGGGAGAGAGCGAGTGAGTGAGAGAGCATGAGAGAGTGAACGAGTGAGAGAGAAATCTTCAGCATTTCAGTATTTATTATTTGTCATGAGTATTGATACAGTGTGTTTAGGTTTATGACCACCATATGAAGGTGTGCAAATTTGCTGTGATATAAACATTTTATTTATTTTTATATGTTTTTTTTGTTGGGGTTGGGGAGGGTGTAATTATTTGTAAGCTGTATAATGTATTACTCCTAGCAGATGAGGTTGTTAGAATATAGTCAGAAGTAACACCTCCTTGTGTTAGATTGAGCCTTTTCTCCATTCACTTGATTTTTATTTTAACGACAAGCCAGATATTTTCACCAATCAGCATGATGCAGCATTAAGTATTAAGAATGCATATGTGATATATAGTGCAAATGGGTGCCTTCAATTTGTGAGTGTGTGTTCAAAATGTATTTTTAGATTTTCTAAATTTTCTAAATATTTTTTTAATGGAAAATGATTTGAAGGAATATAGCATGATAATGCAAAATGCTAAAGTGTCTTCTTTGATGCTGTTTTTCTCCATCTCTGCTGCCTTCACCTCAGCCTCAGCGTTGGCTGTCCTGGCTGGCTTCTAAATAAAGAGGGCTCTGCTGCAGGATGACAATATGGCTGCCCCGCTGCTCGCACCGCCAGGCCCCGACAGCTTCAAGAGGTTCACCCGGGAGACTTTGGCCAACATCGAAAAGCGCATTGCTGAGGAGAAGAAGAAGAAACCTGTCAAACCTCGTTCGGACAGCAGCCATCGCGAGGATGAGGAAAACAGTGGCCCTAAGCCAAACAGTGATCTGGAAGCAGGGAAAAGCTTGCCCTACATCTACGGGGACGTCCCTTCAAAGATGGTGGCAGTGCCTCTGGAGGACTTGGACCCCTTCTATATGAACAAAAAAGTGAGTGAGCGAGCCGTTGGTCACTACCTGTCCTGATACAAAGTCCCCTCCCTTCTTGGTGGAGAGGACCTTACTGGATCATGCCCACTGCAAAACTGAATAGAAGGCCAAAATACAGCTCGTAGGCCCCGGAGGAAAGGGGGCGAGACAGAGAAGGAGAGAAGGATGTTGAGAAGTGGAGAGAGGGGTGTAGAGAGGTGGAGAGAAGGATGTGGGAGGGGGAGATAAACATGGCAAAAGGTTCTAAAAGACTAGTGAGAATTTTATCATTGGGAAACTGTGAACATGCTCCTAGATTGATTTAGAATTTTATTGTTGGAACAGAAAATCACCTTCAGGGTTTGCAGGATGTGTTGCTACCTAAAATATAACAATATCCTATGGGTTCAATATTACAAGAATTATGATTCTAATAGTATTTTATGAGAGAAATGTTTGAGAAAGATGTAAACCTTTATAACCAATTTATGTTATGTTATTAACAGATTTTGAAATCTATATGTATGTTCGTATAGCATCATGCTATTACACAAACATGATGTGTTATCTTATAATGTCCACTAATTATTGGTGAAGAGTCCTTCATTTAGAGTTGTGGTCAAATGTACTCAAATGTTCAGCACGCTTGCACCAGTGTCTGTGCGCACAGTAGGTATCATTTAACACTGGTATTATGTTTTCAAATGGTTTATATTAGAAACAGTCTGGTTGAATTTCCCATAAGCACCATAGCATTAAGATTATCTTGTCTTACATTGATCCCAGCCCTTACCATTCTTTTGGGAAATCATGCCCTGAATATTTTCTTAAACTAAAGAATGTTTGGTATGAAATATTAATTATGATTTCATTTAGTGAAAAAAAAAAAATCTGGTCAAAGCCATATTATAATGACCCTGAAACTGTGTTGTTATGACATAGATATGAAGTTCTAGAGTGGTCAGTAAAAATAATTATGGCTTTAACCTGTAACTAAAACTTCATAGATACTTTTCATGTCACTTGTCCACTTGTCATTAATAATTAACCTAAAGTTAGAAGTTAAAGTACATGGAAGACCATCATAACCTCTCAGAAAAAAACGCCTTCTCTTTTTATGCCTTTATGGTTTTAAATAATGACTACCATGGACATTCTAGATCTCACCTCCCCCGTGTCTCTCTCTGTGATGGTGCTGTTCTTTACGCGTTGGTGTGTGGTATTTACAGAAATATTCGAGCATTTAGCGTGTTGCTAATGGCCTCAGAGCCATCCCTAGCTTTGCTAACGAGGGGCTTAGCTTAGCATTATACATGCTAGCATTATGCACGTGATTGCGTCATGAATCATAAAGCAGTGGTTCAAGCCTAGCAGCACTTTGGTATCTGCAGCATCACTGTGCTGGAGAAGGCAAGCTGAAATCTCAGAGGGAAGGTTCTGTTTTAGGACTGAATAGGACTTTTTAGGCCTTATAGGACAGGCCAAACACAGCTCGTTCATAAGGGATTTGTAGCCTAATACATGTTTCTGAGGGCAGTTCAAAGCTGATGTGCTTTGACTGTGCATAGTTGCATGCTGTTTTAATACTGTGTCATGTTGTCAAAAAAAAATATGAACACTCCACATTTATTTTTACTCTAATGCTATTTAGAATCCTTTTTAGCAGAGCTGCTTCTGAAAGCCATTCAGACAACATGATCTGTGACTGTAGTCGGGATATTTTGCTGCATAATGTCTTGCTAATGTAGGATTGTCATCTCATGTATCTCTGGCACCACTGCATCCCTCCTAACAAGGGTAGGAGATGAATGAATATGTGCCACCTGTGTGTGCGCATGTGTTTTGTAACCTTGTCCTACTGTATGGCCTCAGAGGTGATTTGGATCCAGATTGCAGTTTGGTGTGGAGATCATCTGTAATAGAATATGAGGACTTATTGGCTGGAGGGTGAACTCAGCAAAAAAAGGATACGCAGACACACACACACACACACACACACACACACACACACACACACACACACACACACACACACACACACACACA
>JAOXYF010000018.1:7117957-7129930 GCA_028565775.1 Sternarchorhynchus goeldii | reverse complement strand
ATCATTAAAAATTTTTTTACAAACTGTATATTGAAAACATTTCCTTTTTTCCCTTTTTGTAATGCTTAAGATCCTTTGCTAAATGGACACTTTGCTAAAGTGATGTGTAATAACACTTCAAAAACAATTTCTTCAGTAGATTTTCCAAAGATATTTTTTCTCTATATGTAAATGTAATGTAAATCTATCTTGAGCATGATATCTCTCTGCATTTGAGAAAGCTAATTAATAAATGACCCTGTAGACTTCTGTCGATTGTGCTGAGAGGCCCAGAAGCATTAGATTAAAATAGATAAAAAATGGAAACACCAAATAAAAACTGGTTTTTGAATAGACGAGACCTGAATTAAGGTGTAATATTTCTCATTTTAATTAATTTGAAAGATCAAGGTTTCTCACACTCTTGCTAGTCCCACAGAACTTATGTTGCATTTCTAATTTTATTACTTCCAGTCAGTCATCCAAAAAAAGATGGAACAAAATAGAGAGAGAGAGAGAGAGAGAGAGAGAGAGAGAGTGAGAGAGAGAGAGAGAGAGAGAGAGAGACAGCGCAAAATGTTTAACAAAGGAAATTTAGGAAAACAATTTGATGAAAGGGGAATGTTAGACAGAAAATTCTAAACATGGTATTTGCCTAAAGTAACTAAAAAATATTATAGTTAAAATGTTTCTATTTGACATAATATATCATTTATTGAGGATCATATACTTATTAGTGTGACATACAAAGCACACTCTCTCTACTCTCTCTGCTAGAACCCGAACTTTGATTTGACCTAACAGTTTGCCTCAGGGCTGCATGCATTTCCATTTAATCCCATGTTCACGTCCCTTCTTATAGTTAGTTATGTAAATGTAAATTTTACATTTCTTTACATATACATTGATTTTGATTTATATTTGTTTTTTGTTTTTAAATATTTGTTAAATGTTTAAGGTAAATCATGTACAGACTGCAGGTTATATAATCTTTGTTATACAAACATATAAGCCAGAAACTAAAGTTTATTTATTTAAATTTAGAATATTATTTCATTTATTTATTTATTTATTTATTTATTTATCTATTTATTTATTTATTTATTAAAATTATTATGTATATTGGCAATCTTAAAATATTTATATATTGTTTGGTAATTTTAGCATTTTGTCTACCCCTTATATTGCAAATTACTCACAGAGGGAAAATGGTATTAATTACTTCCTTAGTCTTTGGGCAGTTATTAAATAATAAAATCAGTTATTAAATAATAAAATCAGTTATTAAATAATAAAATCCCTTTTACTTAAGTAAAATTCCCTAATCCATCTTATTGGTTCTAACTTTGTGTTGCGTGACAAAATAGTTTGTGTGGAGAATCCATTAGGAGGGCCTGTCTTGTCTTATTTTCTTCTAAGTGAAACCCTCAAAAACCTCCTGAATGTTTTCTGATGTATATGTGTATATGTGTTCTGTGAGCAAACGAGACAGAGATGATAATATTGCACATTATTTCTTATGAGTTAAACTCAAGCAGTTTTGAGCTGGATGCTGTGAAAAAATATGAATCAAATTCAAAATCAAAATGATTCAAAATTCAGACATGATCATAATAAAACTGATACTTTTGTAATGGTATAAGTAGGAATGTTATACAGTTTATTTGCTGTTGTACATTTATTTAACTGCAAAAACGTTCTCTTTGTTGTTTTTAAACTTTCATTTGTTGTTTTTAAAGTTTAATTTTTTTAAATTAGTCAATCAGTTTTAAAACTCAAACGATTGCACCCCTATGCACCCCCTGTTCTGGACATTCAAATTGAAATGTTTGATCCATTTGCATAATTAGTCCAATCCACACTTATTATTTTTGCTCACTTTTGTGCTTGTCCACTTTAGAAGAGATTTACTTTAGATTCATTATTTTCTGAGCCTATATTCTAGTTTGGATTGAAGAGTTCATCTCCATCCCATGGAGATTAAACTGGACTCAAGGGGTACTTAACCCCTGCAGTGGAACTGCAGCGAGACTGCAATCTAAAATATCAAATATTACTCACAATAACCTAAACATTGGAAATTTTCAAAACCATCCAACTCTATGGAGAGTAAGTCTTGAATGAAAGGCACTGTTAGGCTGGATGACATACATCTGTATATACATCTTGATAGTCTTGCAGAGATATTTATTTCTACAAATGGGGGGGGGGGAGAGACGTATTAGCCAAAGAGGCATGTGTATTCATAGTAACATATCAGGTGTATTTGGAGGGATTGCAATTGTATGACATTGTCTATGTTTGCATTTTGGCAAGTTAGAAATTCTATGTATATGTGTAACATACTGCATATGCAATCTTCACAGGTAAGTACAGTATGGGTGTTTTTAAATACACTAATATGCTTTGTGTATCAATAGCCAGTCAACCACAAATGTGTGTGTTGAGCAGGTACAACACCACAGTATATGTGTATGTTCATCTTCTCCTAGGACTGAAGACCATTGTGGGGGCTCTGATCCAGTCAGTGAAGAAGCTGTCTGATGTGATGATTCTGACTGTCTTTTGTCTGAGTGTATTCGCCCTCATTGGGCTCCAGCTCTTTATGGGCAATCTGCGGCAAAAGTGTGTGATCTGGCCGGTCAGCAACCTCACTATCACCTACCTGTCCAATGGGAGCAGGGGCTTTGACTTTGGAGAATATATCATGAATGACAGTGAGTGAATACTCCTCTTGGGTTTGAAATACTCAAGTTTAACAGACAGTTTAATGAACAAACTTCCTCACCCTTTAAAAAAATAATGTGAAATGTTGACAAACATCTCTTCCTGTTACAGCTAACTTCTACTTCCTGCCTGGAATGTTAGATGCTTTGTTGTGTGGAAACAGCTCAGATTCAGGGTGAGGCTTACTGACACACACACGCACATGCATGCACACATACACATACAAACATGACCGCTCAGAGAGTTAAACATGACGGCGCTTTAAAGTATGTATGGTTCAAAAATGTTTATAAAAACTGTCTGTATCAAAATATCACCATATTAAATTACAATATACTTTTTTTATGTCCTAGTTTTTATTTTTGCTCAGACTAGCGTTTTACTGTATGCTTGTGGAACATGCACATTACAGGCGGTGTCCAGAGGGCTACACCTGTATGAAAGCAGGCCGCAATCCCAACTATGGCTACACCAGCTTCGATTCTTTCGGGTGGGCCTTCCTCGCTCTTTTCCGACTCATGACACAGGACTTCTGGGAAAACTTGTACCAGCTGGTGTGTAGTGTCCTTCATCCGTTCCTCTTCTTTTGTCCACAGGTTTGATGTATAAGTTAGGTGGTACTGCCTTGAATTGAGCTATGAAAACATCGGCCTCTGACATACACAACCTTTATTTTTTGACCTCGCCCTTGTTCTAACAAGGAGACGTCTACACCGTGCTGTTGTAGTCAAACCTCAGTTAAATGCTGTCTCACTTGAAGCTTACTCCATCTCTCTCAGACTCTGCGCTCAGCAGGGAAGACCTACATGATCTTCTTTGTGCTGGTGATCTTCGTGGGCTCCTTCTACCTGGTGAATTTGATTTTGGCTGTAGTAGCCATGGCCTATGAGGAGCAGAACCAGGCCACCATCGAGGAGGCTGAGCAGAAAGAGGCGGAGTTTAAAGCCATGCTGGAACAGCTCAAGAAACAACAAGAAGAAGCGCAGGCATGCACGCGCACACACACACACACACACACACACACACACACACACACACACAAACACACACACATTTGCAAATACATGCACAACTGCACACATTCACACTCACAACTACATGCATGTTATACGTGGGTATTGTGTATCATGGCCCAGTTTTTTATTCCCACCAGTCCTCTGTTTTTCCTCTCATTATATCCACAACCTCTGTCTCACCCAGGCCAACGCCATGGCCACATCGGCAGGGACGGTCTCGGAGGACGCGGTCGAGGACGACGGAGGAGGGCGTCTCTCCCGCAGCTCCTCCGAGGTGTCCAAGCTGAGTTCCAAGAGTGCCAAGGAGCGGCGGAACCGGAAGAAAAAGTGGAGGAAGGAACAGGAGAAGGAGAAAGGTGACAGCGAGAAGGTGGTGAAATCCGAGTCGGACGATGGCAGTAAGCGGAGCCGTTTCCGTTTCCCTGACAACAGGCTCTGCAGGAAGACGTCCATCATGAACCAGGTGAACGAGCTGCGACCTGTGATGCTTGCACACAGTTGGGCTGTTTTGTCCCAGTTGTTTGATGGATGTTGCATTAGCAGCCACATAAAATCCTTCAACATGAAGCTGCAGACCAAGATCTTGAGGCATGTTCTAGATCTCGGTCCACTTCTCCATAAGAGATGCTCTAACTCTCTGATAGCTGCTATATTCAACAATAGCTTAAACGGAGAAGGTAAAAAATTAACTGACTGTATCTTAAGCTTACGTTTCTGACCATTTTACCATATTTTATTCTCATCTCAGTTTATTCTTAAACAGGGACTTGACGCAGTGCTCATGACATTGTCCACCTGCTTTCTTTAATGTACGTCTGAACACATCACACAGATCACAGCATGCTGAGAGACTCCAGAGCTCCATACTAGCTTTGAAACCATTTGTGACTCTTGCTTCTAACTTCAGGAGACCACAGGGTAGAAACCAATGGGCAGAAAAATGGATGAATCAGGTTGAATATTGTGTGGCCTGTAGTATTTGTTTCTGCTACTAATTGTAATGAATGGCTCATCAGAAGGTAAAAGGAGAGTATTAACATAAAAACCTTATAAAGCTCTAACAGTTACAGAGTTGTATAGATCCCGTTCAGTGTAAAGAACTATGAGTGAAATAAACATCTATACACAATAGTAAAACTGCACCCTCCAAACATACAAATGCACATTTAAATTAGCTTTCTTATATTTGCATTTTTTCTAAACAAAAACTTTCTCACAACAAAGTAGAAAAACTGCATTAAAAAGGTACATCTTTGAGAATAAATGAAAAAAAAGGCCATAATATTGACACAAAAGCAAACCGGTTGTGTAATCTAAATCTCCGGCTATGGCTGTAACACTGGGGAAAGGTGTGTCTCCTGCAAACCCTGCATTCCATTAGCTGATAATGACTAATAGCTGTCAGTTGGTTGTAGTAAACTCAGGTTCCTCCCAGCCTGGCTCAGCCCCCTTTCTCCAGCTAGCCGCACTGTGCCATTGCTGCCTCTTTTTTGCTGAGTCATCGTCCATTTCACGTCTGTGATTAGACAAAGTGCACCAGCCTTGGGCCCACAGACCAGAGAAAACGCCTCTGCTCATTCATCTATTTACTGTATCTGTATTTCTTTTTTATCTCCATCTTTTTCTCATTCTCCCCCTCCCTTTTAATGTACTTCTGGTTTAAAAAAATAGACATGATTTGGACCTGCCTGAGAACTGAGCCAGAACTCCACATCTCTGTGTGTCTCCTTGGCTTCTCTTCCCTGCCTCTAGACTCTATACTAGTTATAGCAATAATTATTCATGTATGTGTCATGTCTGTGCCAAGGTTCATTTCTAGGTGCTTGATGACATGTGAAAAGAGACTTGGTGAATAATTAACTCTTCCCATAATCTCCATTTGTGATGCATGTGGTTATGAAAATATGTTTAAATGATGGACAGACCCTAAGGGCCACCAAGAACACCTGTTCAAGCATATGTCTGTATGCTGCTGAGGCACCCAGCGTACTGTGGTTTGGGGATATCGTACATCCACTGGCTCTCCCTGATTGATTCATTTTGCATCTATAAATCTTTTATCTTCTGCTGAAAGCAGCAATAAGCACTGAGTTTTGGCAACTACTGGCAGCCTGAAAATCTTGTCGACAGAGGCCACACCCCAGACTCCACCCACAGAAACTACTTAGCCGTGTAAATACAGGTGCAGCTGTAATTTTAGTATATCGTTTCTCCTCTGCCATGCACTAAAGAAATAAGGACACCTTATTTCTTTAGTTAGGTTTGTATGACTGTATTATAACTATATTATATCCACAATAACAAACTGTTAGCTTGCATTCTCTCACAAACACTGGATGTGCCACTGTTCTAGGGCTGTTCCTTGATACCTCTTCTCATATCTGCTAGTGCAGCACAGCAGATCTGACCACTTAACCAGATCAATCCCACTCTTCTCTATAAGTGAAGTAGTCTCTGCTGAGAGGGCGCTTGGGCTGGCTCTGCTGTCCTGAGTCTGCACGGTCAACCGGCCCATTAAAGAGAGGCTACTCAGACCCGCCGTAGCTAAAGTGCCTGCGCTAGCATCTAGCATTTTGCCCTCTCAGTGAATCTTAGCTAGCAGCTAACACTCTGCGATTGCTTGGATTTTCACCTAGAACACTGTGTCATGGGTAGATTTCATCTGGGAGTGAAAACTAAACATTTTTGCCAGCATCTCTCAACCAATATTAGCTAACATGCGGTATTAACATCAGGGCATTTTAGCTGAAAACTGATGTTCAGTAGACCTGAACAAGCTGCAGTCGAACACTATATTATAAAGCACAGTATGTAGGCAATGTCATACGCTTCTAAAGCAGGTTGTGGGTTTCATGTTTGTCTTTGTAAATGTTTTTGCAGATTTGTAGGTGGACCTGTTAAGAAGTAACTGTCCTCTATGTATTTTCCTGTGAAGGGGGCGGAGCATATTCCTCAGTAAACCTGATCATAAGGAATCGTCACCCTGTGTTGACACATGTTTTCTCACCCTGTGTGTGTGCTTCTCGCGCTGTGTGTGTGCTTCTTGCGCTGTGTGTGTGCTTCTCACCCTGTCTGTGTTTCTCGCACTGTGTGTGTGCTTCTCGCCCTGTGTGTGTGTTTCTCGCACTGTGTGTGTGCTTCTCACCCTGTCTGTGTTTCTCGCACTGTGTGTGTGCTTCTCACCCTGTGTGTGTGCTTCTCGCGCTGTGTGTGTGCTTCTCACCCTGTCTGTGTTTCTCGCACTGTGTGTGTGCTTCTCACCCTGTGTGTGTGTGTTTCTCTCCCTGAGTGTGTGTGTGTTTCTCACCCTGTGTGTGTGTTTCTCTCCCTGTGTGTGTGTGTGTGTTTCTCTCCCTGTGTGTGTGTTTCTCTCCCTGTGTGTGTATGTGTGTTTCTCTCCCTGTGTGTATATGTGTGTGTTTCTCTCCCTGTGTGTGTGTGTTTCTCTCCCTATGTGTATATGTGTGTGTTTCTCTCCCTGTGTGTGTGTTTCTCTCCCTGTGTGTGTGTTTCTCTCCCTGTGTGTGTGTGTTTCTCTCTCAAACTCTAGTCTCTGCTGAGCATCCCTGGCTCACCCTTCATGTCCCGCCATAACAGTCGGAGCAGCATCTTCAGTTTTAAGGGCCGATCGCGGGACGTTGGCTCCGAGAACGAGTTCGCCGACGACGAGCACAGCACGGTGGAGGAGAGCGAGGACCGCCGCGGCTCTCTCTTCATCCCATACCGACGCAACAGCTACAGCGGCTACAGCCAGGGCTCCTCACGCATCAACCCGCTGGCGCCACACTCTGGCTGCAAGCGAAACAGCACGGTGGACTGCAATGGCGTGGTGTCTTTGATTGGGCCAGGACCTGGTCGGCTTCTGCCTGAGGTGAAAATAGATAAGGCAGCCTCTGACGACAGTGTAAGGACGTCCACAGGGGGAAGGTTCACAGTATAGGCATGACACCAATGGCCGATCTTTATTCCTCATTCCTTTTTTTTCTGACCTTCTGACTTTTGGCCTTGATTCCATTATCTGGCTCTAAATTCCTGGTCTTGGTTTAATCCCCCTTCTACTATTTTTAATGATTTGCTCTTTTCTCTTTCTTCTCTATTTTTCCTTCCATGCAAGTTCTGAGCAACCCCACCAAATCCTGCCCACAGTGTAGTGCTACGAATGGCACGGCCAATGAGAAAAGACCATTTTCAGAGTTCCCTTATGCTCACCATCTCTAACGACCTTTAACCTCTGTCCTGTCAGCTTTTATCTTTGCTATTGTTCTTCAAATGACCACGAATATTATTTTATCATTTTACTTCAAATGCCAAGATAATCAAACCAAACATTCACAGATGTTTTTCAGTTAACCTAGCAAAGTGTTCCTTTATCTACATTAGCAGAGCCCACTTAAGCTCAAAGTTCACCATATTATTGATTTCTTCCCACTACTCACTACGTCTTCCATGTACATACAGCTTGAGGATCAGTCTGTTGTTCTCCTCGTTTCCGTCTTCACTCTACCCCCCCCCCCCGCCCCCCCAGAAAATTCTGGTGCAAGATTAAGCTTTCCTAACCTTTCCAATAACAGCACTCTTTTTTTGTCTTAGTTAGCATGGTAGACTGACATCCTTATACTCTCTGTTTAGGCAATGCCTTTATCTTCTGTGGTTGATGCATGATATTGGGCCCACCCTCCATTTATCCATGAGCACTGCACAGTTAACCAAGGATGTCTATACTCTGACTGAATCTACGCTGTGCAATTTGTTCAGTAGTATTACAAACGTATTACTGACCTATTAGCCCAACACCAAGAAAGGTCACTGAAATAAATCTGATCTGATTAATTGTTGCAATCATTAATTGCGAATGATTGGACTGTGAACGATCTCAAAAAAAAAAAAAAGAAGTGAGAAACCCTGTGATTTATTGGTGCAATAATTTCCTGAAATGTTCTAAATGCCTGATATTGATGCTACAAACCTACAAATAAAATGCATTTTATTTGAATATAACATTTTAGTGAATCATTATAGAAGAAGAAAGTTGTGAGAGTGGAGTCTGGGCCTTTGTCTTGTATGAACTGGCCTCTGGTCTCACTGAATGCATGTCTTTGCATGCCGATGTTGTGCTTGAGGCAGGAGGGTAGTCACATGTTTTAGAGCTTAGTAGCCAGGCTGAGTAAAATCTGTCTACTGGAGTTGGGGCAGAAATGCGTATCCAGAGAGTTGCCGGTGCAGATAAGCAATCAAGGCTTTTTGAACAAGTGTCTGTTTAAAACGTAATGGAGAACAACAAGAAGGGGATCTAATTTAGGGTCATATATTTTGCAAAGAGGTTATTTTAAGATTTTAAGAGCTTTATGTTTGAGCTCTGTCAGATGTTCTTAGATGTTCAACCCATACATCTATGCATTTTTTCTTAGAGTATATTTTAGTTGCTAAAGTTCCTTTTAAAATGGCTTCAGACATTGGACTTTAGCAGATCTTTAATTCAGATTGGTACTTTAATTCAGATTGGTACTTTAATTCAGATTGGTACTAGTATTACAGAATGATTTGGTTATACTAATAGTGTTATTATTATATATCTCTCGAGTCAGTAGGGGATATTGTGTGAGATTTAGAATGGTTGTAGAATGGGAGTAATTTTAGTGGTTGTCAGTGAGTAAGTGCCATTAAGAAGGTACCCATGACAGACAAAAATTTCAAATCTTAAAGTAGTTGTTTTAGATGTTTAAAGTAGGTGTTTTAGGATGGTCAGGTTGTTTGGTAGTTTGAGCATGGCTGTATTTTAGTGCTCATTTGTCACTGTGTGTGTTTATGGTGAGGGTGCATCATCGGGACCCTCAAACTCATCCTCATGTGTTTATACCACAGACCACAGAGGTGGATTTAAAGAGGAAACACTCAGGCTCTCTCATGGTGTCAGTGGACCAGCTAAATACATCTTTTGGAAGGAAAGAGCGAGCTAACAGTGTGATGACTGTCATCACCAACACACTGGTGGAGGGTATTGCTCTCATGTTCAAACCGCCTTTCAGCATTTGTCACTTTTCCAATATCCAGCCTGTTAGCTGTTTTAACTCTTGCATTTTTCTGTGCTGTTTGTTCCATAGAACTGGAAGAGTCTCAGAGGAAGTGTCCACCATGCTGGTACAAGTTTGCCAACACATTTCTGATCTGGGAGTGTTGTCCATTTTGGTTGAAAGTAAAGGAGATAGTGAACTTGATAGTGATGGACCCGTTTGTGGACTTAGCCATCACGATATGCATTGTGTTAAACACAGTCTTCATGGCCATGGAGCACTACCCTATGACACCACAGTTCGAGGAAGTGCTATCGGTTGGAAACCTGGTAAGATTTTTGCTAATCTCTTTGCAAAATGCATAAGGGATTTTACAGTTTATCTCGTTTCTTTTTTAACCAGTTTATTTTACACCGGATACAACCTTGACACTTGGTTTTACTTTTCACTGAGCCTGACTGGTTAAATGCCTGATCATTTTGTCCACAATGCTAACAAGCTACATTCTTACAGCAGCGTCATGACCAGACTCTCATGCTCAGGGCAGGAATGGAGCCCCGGTCACTGAACAGGACAGCAGCAATAGTGTTTGTTCTTTCTCATGGCTAGCCGGTGTGCTCACTGCTCACAGCTCACATGGTTTAAACAATGGGCTCAATGTATTATTGTCACAGTATCCTTGAATTGTTCCCCTGAAAGCACCCTTAGGATGCCATGGTAATTAGATGGTTTATCATCATTAAATTAAGGCATTTTGTGGTGATTGCATAATGGTCATGATTCAAAGCCCTGACCTTGCATCATGTTCTGCTGATCGTAGCACCTCAGTGTGGAGCTACTGGGACCTTTACCATTTCTGTAACTCCAGCTGAGTGGATGGTAGGAGTGGCTTTGCAGGTTAGGGATTAACACCCCCGGAACCACAGTGGAGCCGTGTGTGTTTGTGAAGAAAAGTCCAATACCCTGGACTGTATTTATCAGTTTTTGGTGGGCACAGACTTTTTATAGAATTATTTGGAACTCCCCCAAACTCCATCGTTTCCTTGTCCTTGATCTCTATCCACTTCCTCCTGTGCTCTACTTCATTTTTTGCCTTTCCTTTTTTCTCATTTTTCCTCTGCCTCTGTAGAGTAAAGTCAGGACCAGCTCACCTCCCCTGATTCTGACCCCATCCATGACTTGCTGTGGTGTTTTGCTGCTGTACACTCTATTTAGACTAACACTGAAAAAGAGTTGTTCTTTCACCCCTTCCAGACTGAGCACTGATAAGCCTCAGTTACATTATAACAGTACTGATATCAGTACTGATTTTAAAGACCCAGGGATTGTACATGTATATTTTCTTTCTTATTAGGTTAACTTTACTAATAAGAATGTTTTTTGTTGGTACTGATGTAGGGGATTTGTGCCGAAATGTATCAATGTGTGCGTGCAATGCCATTTTGAAGAACAGATGTGTTTACTTTACAGATACAGGTCATGTGATTATGTAATTATGAACGTAATTGAATAATGAAGCTTGTAATATTAATATGGCCTTAATCTTTTTGTTATTTCCCATTTCAGGTGTTCACAGGTATTTTTACAGCTGAGATGTTTGCAAAGCTGATAGCGATGGACCCGTACTACTATTTCCAAGAGGGTTGGAATATTTTTGATGGCTTCATCGTTAGCCTGAGTTTGGTAGAGTTGGGGCTAGCTGATGTTGAAGGGCTATCAGTGCTGAGATCCTTCAGATTGGTGAGTGATTATGTGTGTATATGTATGTGTTTGTATATTTTGTAAACAGTATAATTCATAGGTAACGTCCAATCCTTTGACCCAAATATTTCCATTTGACCATTGAGATTGAGCACATGTATTTTGATGCATCTCTATAATTGAAGATTTTTCTTGGAAATTGAAATAATCTGTCCCATTCCTCTTGTTGATTTTGTGTTCACACAGCTAAGGGTCTTCAAGCTGGCAAAATCTTGGCCAACTCTGAACATGCTGATCAAGATCATTGGAAACTCAGTTGGCGCCCTGGGAAACCTGACCCTCGTGTTGGCCATCATCGTCTTCATCTTCGCCGTGGTAGGCATGCAGCTGTTTGGCAAGAGCTACAAGGACTGCGTGTGCAAGATCGCGCTGGAGTGCAAGCTTCCCCGCTGGCACATGAATGACTTCTTCCACTCCTTCCTGATCGTGTTCCGCGTGCTGTGCGGCGAGTGGATCGAGACCATGTGGGACTGCATGGA
>JAOXYF010000018.1:7097334-7113870 GCA_028565775.1 Sternarchorhynchus goeldii | reverse complement strand
CTCTCTCTCTCTCTCTCTCTCTCTCTCTCTCTCTCTCTCTCTCTCTCTCTCTCTCTCTCTCTCCCTCTCTCTCTCTGTCTCCCTCTCTCTCCATCTCTCACTCCCTGTCGTTCTCCTCTTTCTTCTTCCTCAGTTGGAGGACTACAGTTCTTCTGAGGGCAGTACCATTGACATCAAGCCTGATGAGGAGGAGGTGGCGGCCATGGAAGTGGTGGAGGAGTATCTGGATCCGGAGGCTTGCTGGACAGATGGTAACCTACAGTAGGCTTGAGGATAGGGAGTGTGCTATCATGTATACATTTCTGTGTACAGGGAAATAAATGAACCTACTGTGGACTTTATAAGGAGTTCTTTTCATAAGGAGGCCTCATGTGTTCATGTATGTATGCGTGTCTGACCCTATTTGTGTTTGTGTGTGTGTTTCAGCCTGTGTGGCGCGGTACAAGTGTTGTGACGTGTCCATCACGGAAGGCTGGGGAAAGTACTGGTGGTACCTGAGAAAAACATGCTACCTCATCGTAGAACACAACTGGTTTGAGACCCTCATCATCTTCATGATTCTCCTAAGCTCTGGGGCTCTGGTAAGGACAAACACATTGCACAAACAATGGGTTTATTTGACAGCAGTCAGACTAAACAAACCAGCAGCATAATGTAGTTTTTTTTTGCTGATTGTGACTTGTTTAAAAACTGCACAGTAACACACTGTCCAGTTCCTATCTAATACTCATTCCTGGACTGTGGATTGGTCTCAGTTCTTTTAGGGCTTGCAGAGTGTGTAACAGGGGTGAGCTAAGCTACTTTGTGCCGTCTGATCTGTAGTTGGCTAATGGCTGCGGCTGTATTGCACTGTACTGGCTCCTGTAACTCAGCAGTCTGTCTTTAGGCTGCAGTGTCTCTGGTCTGCTCTAAGGGACTGTAGCCAAATGCTGTATAAAAAGCCTTGCATGCAGAGGATTCTGCAGCATCTCTTCCAGCCACGCTGAGGGACCGTAGCCAAACTCAGTGTCTTAGTGGAAGAATTAATGTGAGTGAAGTTGCAGTGCCACTCTGTGGTTGTTATAGGGACTGTAGCCAAATGACAGACTACAATCTAGTTCAGCCCCTGAAAACTGACACACCCACACCCATATAGATTAACAAATAAATACACGAGCAAGCAAATTCAGTAGAAACAATTTGGGGCCAATTTCTAATAACAAGAGAGATATGTACAATTATACGCAAAAGATCATTTTTTTCAACATAGTCACTTTATAATTTAACAGCTGTTTTTTATACATGGGATGATGCAATATCTGCCACAATATATTTATTGTTAATTAATTTATTATGAATTTATTAAGTCTTATTATTAGATTAAATAGAAATGACTTGTTCATTCTCTCATTTCAAATAATACTGAATTTATATGGGTTTATAGGTGTTTTCAATTATTTAGATTTATTTGGTTCGCTTTACTTCGTATCTGAGGAGGGTTCAAGTTGCAGATGCAGGTGCTATTAAGGTGTTTTGTCTGTTTTTAATATCTTGATGTACAAAATTTACAATATGCAGAAAATACCTTAATGTGACCAGTGGCTCTAAATGTACAATGCTTTCATCCTTCCCTGCTTAATAAGGATGCTTTTGACTCACGACACACCTGCAGACAGGAAATTACATACAGTGATTTTAACAGGTGGATGATGGGTATTCATGATGACAAATGTTGATTTAAAAATAAATAAATAAATAAATAATATATATATATCTAAACCCTTAACCATATTTTTCTCTGCTCTTTTAAAAGGCCTTTGAGGATGTGTACATTGAACAGAGAAAGACCATCCAGATCATTCTAGAATATGCCGATCGAGTCTTCACCTACATCTTTATTCTGGAGATGTTGCTCAAATGGGTCGCCTACGGCTTTGTGAAATACTTCACAAATGCTTGGTGCTGGCTGGATTTCTTTATTGTGGATGTAAGTATCTCTGGTATTTCACTCACTATCTCAGTATGTTTTGGTTCTCTCTCTCTCTCTCTCTCTCTCTCTCTCTCTCTCTCTATCCATGGTGCCAATTTATTATTATATAATACCCTTTTGATCCTTCACAGCAGTTTGAAATTAAGCCCAATGTGAACAGTAAACTGGGAATGTGTGGCCCAACACCTTCCTCAGAATGTGTGGCCCAACACCTTCCTCAGAATGTGTGGCCCAACACCTTCCTCAGAATGTGCTGATGAATTGTAATTCTTTTTGTTAGGCTTCATCCAGAGTTTTGTCTCTTAAAATTCTAGGAGGGGGGCATGTGTTCAGTCTTCAGCGTTTGAGCTAGTGGTGGCCTTGACCCTCAATGACTAGACTAAAGTATGACAGTACAACTGTTGTGAGATTTTACAAATGCATTTAGACTGAAGTCTGATGTAGACTAAGGTGTATGAATCTGAAATTTGGTGAAATATTTACTTCATATGTGTAAAGTGTTACGGTTGTTTTGTGATGACGTAGATCTGCACTGTACTGTGTTTTATTGTTCATTTAAATGTATAATTTTAAAATCTGGTTTTATAACTCTTTACAGAATATCTTGATTAAAATCACAGCTAATGTGAAATGAACGGCTAAGCTATCAGTTTGCATAGCATAAGTCTAGGTCACTGATATTTGGCTGTGTTATGTCAAATATGTCAGTTTTGATTTTTGTCCAAAAAAACCCCTAGTCTCCTCTTCACCTTGCTGGTCCAATTACACTGTGTTAAAGTTAGTCATCCTATGGCTTTGAATATCATTTTAAAATGTCAGTAAACATTTGACTTTCCTTTGACCTGTCAGTTAATGTGCAAAATAATGAATTTGTAGCTGCTTATTAAAGGGTTTAAGTTTAAAACTTGAATGTTGTGAAACAGTCACTGATATTGCTGTCAGAATATCAGTGATAAATGTTATTAAATTATATGTGTGAATGGATCCACATACATCCATTCGAATTATATTCTGTAGAATGTATCCGGTGTTGTTTTCATACTATAGTGCTCACTTAGTTGCCTCTGTAAAAACAAAAAAGACATTTAGGACCATTTTCCCCAGACTTGGATTAAAGGCTAGTGTCAGGCTAAATTCATTTACTAGTGTCAGGCTAAATTCATTTACTAGTGTCAAGCTAAATTCCAGTGCCAATGGTGACTCACCACTGAAAATTCATTTTAGTCCAGTCTTAGACCTTCTCGTTGCCAGCAGCCATTTTGAGGTTCAGTTGGATAGAACTGCTGTTATTGTGTTAGTGTCTGCCTGTTCTACGCATTGACAGGTGCTGAACTTTTAACCATCATGGGAGATCCGTGTTCTGCAGAGGATGTCCCAGTGATGATGTGCATGATGGGTTTTCATGCCACTAATCCACATCAAACTCCCGTTTTTTTTCTTTGCATCTTAAATATACACTTGATCAGAAGTATGACTATCCTGTGGGTGACAGGACAAGTATGGAAAAAGTACAGATGGATGAAAGAAATCAACTTTGGCATAATTAATTATTATTAATTATTATTCATTAATAATTCATTATTTTGGAGAAGTGCTTTATGTTAGCGCATGTTTTGGCACATCTTATCGATATTGTAATATATCTACAGTGTTTTCAGTGTGAGTGCAAGATATTTAATATCAAAAGCTGTCCTCAAACTTTAAAACAAATCTGAATCTGTTCATGAGATCAGTGGTAAGACTGAATAAAAGTTATGTGTGTGTGTGCGTGTGTGTATGTGTAAAAGCCATATTCAGCTTGGTGGTGTTTATGTCTCTGACAGGTGACTGTAACCTTGTCTCTCTTTAGCGCTGATGGAGCCAGAGGCACTGAGAGGCCTGTGGGGCCTGGGAGTAAGGGGCCAGGGTAAGGTCACTGCTGGACTCTCTCTCTGACAGGAACTCCTCTCTCTCTGCCTCCTTGCTCTCCTAAACCGCCCTCCCATCCTGACGACTCTCTACCAGTCTCATGTGTACCGTATGCAGTGCCTGTTTGTATGTATTGTGTGTATTTTGTCTGTTCAAAGTTCGGTGGATGTGCTTGTAAGTTTGTGCACATTTCTGTGCCTCTTCTCTTAACGTTTCCCTCCTCCACCTCTTTCTGTAAGTCTTTCTTTCTCTCCCAGTGTCTCAACCGTGAGTTTCCTTCCAGGTTTGCTGTTAAGATGCTTTCCAAGCTTCGTCCGTCTGCGATAACAAAACAAAATACATACTCAGACTTTTAAAAAAGGAAAAAACTTGGGGCGTCCACCACTCGTATAACCCTTCTGATCGGATAACACCATATTTAACCTTACTCTCTCTTTTTTGTGTTTATATACACATATATACATACATACTTAAACATACCCTTATTTATGTATGCATATATCTGTTATGTGCTTCTGACTCTCCAGCTTAATACCAATGTAGGGTCCTCTTTCTCTCTTTCCCCCTGCCGTCCTCCTTGACTCTAACACTTTGGCCCTCTCTCTCTCTTTCTCTTTCTCTTTCTCTCTTTCTCCCTCTCTTTTCTTCCCTCTATTCTTTCCTCCCTCTCTCTCTGTATAGGTGTCTATAGTCAGCCTTATAGCTAATGCGTTGGGGTACTCAGACTTGGGCCCCATAAAGTCCCTGAGGACTTTGAGGGCCCTCAGGCCCCTGAGAGCTTTGTCCCGGTTTGAGGGCATGAGGGTAAGATCCAGAGCTGCCCAGTGCATGCCCGTCACTCTGTGACAACACTACCGCATGCTAAGAACCACCATTATGCAATAATGCTAAATAAAAAGCATAGCCAGGAGGGAAAAACAAGGCCAATAAATGGAGTAGATACTTCCATACTACCTTTGTGGCTAAGATGCACCTTAAATGCATGTACTTTGGAAACATTCGCATGGATATTTTCTCAATATTGTGTCATGATGCAGCTGAAACATTTAGTGGATTTGCACAGAGCCTAAAAATTATGTAAAGCTCTTTTAAGGTGTTATGTTAAAGTAATTGTCAGATAAATGTCTAATTTCTGATCTATAAATCTAATTCTTTTCAAAGAAATTCAAAAACTAGGAAACTGTTAAAAGCTGCCTCATCACAAACAGACAGCAGTATATTATATTTTTTTATTTTTTGTAGTATTAAAAATCTTATTTTAGTTTGCCTTAGAAATCAGTCATTTGTGCTGTCACATTAATTCAAGGCCTGTTTGTGATATGTCAACCATTCAACTGCCAAAACAGGCCACTTCTCTCTAGTAGTAGCCAGCCATCCAGCTCCACTCTTATCCAGCCTGACTTCAACAGCCATACACATCCCCACTATACTTCCCTCCAACACACACATCCATCTTTTTTTTACAAGCACTAATACACCACTCTCTCCAAACACAACCAAATTAAGACTAAGACACCTTACACTTCTGAGATGTGTTCCAGGCATGCTATGCCTGTAAAAGACGTTGTTATCAAGACCGTGAATGAAGAGGGACAAGCACAAAAATGATATTTCAAATATGATTCTTTTATATTTTGTGCTTATATACTTGATAAAACCCTGAAACCTAAAAATAGAAACTAGTGTCTGAATAAACTTTGAAAATCTTTCAGAAAATCAGATTTAATGGAAGAATAAGCACCAAATTTATTACAGAGGGCCACAAAGCCAGTATTTTTTTATTTGGTATCTGGGTTATTAATGTTAATTAAGATTATTTTTAATGAATCAACTTGATAAAGCATTATTATTAAACTATAGCACCAAATGATTTAGTTATTTTTACTCTTTTGTGCTTAAGTGTTCATAACTTGATTTCAGCTGTGCTGTACTGATACATGTCATGTATTTTGCATGTTTGTTCCAACACACACACAAAAGCAGAAGTCCTTGCTCTCCTCTAGGCTCTCTATGTTAGCTATCAGTTAATATGTCTGAATCTTAAAAGAAAAGGCAAGCTTCATCACCTCATCCCAGAGAATAAAACATTTCAAATGCTTTTCTAGAAATATTCTGTAATTTTACATATACTATTGTGAGGTCAAGTTCAAGGGTGACCTAGCCTGGAATGTTTGTGATTATTTTAAATTGGCCATTCAGCTCCAACCAGGATTACTAGTGAGTTTAGGTAGCTGTAGTTTAAGACTGAGATCTAGGCCAGACGGAATACCTGGCCTAGTAGTGGGAATAGCATGGCATGGTCCAGAGGAGAGCAGGGAAGCCTTTAGCACTGAGGTCCTGCTAACGGCCCCGCATGATCTGCTGCTGGCCTGCTAATCTTAGAGCATCATCCAGCCAGCGTGTGCCCATGTCATCAGTCCTGTGTGTACGGTGAGGGTGTGGTCTGAGGAGGTGAAAGGCTGTGCAGATCTCTCCTCTGTTGTGCTGACTCCCTGGCTGGAGTTGTTCTTGCAGTTGTTCAATTTAAGAATACTAAGCTGCATACTGGGATGGCAAGTGTGCAATCATGTATGCTCAAAAACTGTTCTTTTTTGTTGGAAGCAAGGTGACAGATAAGTTAGTAAGGATAATCCTGTGATGATGGTCTTCATAAATGCATTTTAAGTGATGTTTAAGTGATGTTCAGTCATATCTGCTATTGCCAGAACCTGGAAAGTGACTTTCACATAGTTTCACATAGCAGATATTGTACACCCCATTCAGAAATGCTCTTGTTTTAATACATGTGGGGTGTGATTCACATACCTGGATCATACAGGCATGTTAAATATGTAGGAAATATTTTGCTGAAACATAATGACCATCATCATAGTTCCCCTCTACCTCTGTAACGAGTTCATGAATTCTCTAAATGGCACTGGCACTTTCCAGTGTGCAGCTGATTGGTGTGTACATACTAACAGAGATGACAACATAAATGTGTCACCATGTGTGTATGTTTCTAAGACATATTCAGTACATGAGGACTTTACTACTTAATGCTAAGGACTTAAAGAGAATTTCACTCAGTGCCAGTTTACACAGAATTTTTACTAAACATTTGCCTGTACTTCTGTATGGGTATTCAGACTCCATAAAAATTCCTTTTAAAATATTTTTGGATGAATATAAGAGGAAATAATTCAAAACATTAATAATAAAAAATGACAAAATTTACACTTTTTTAATGAAAAACTTTAATGAACAAAACACTATAATGCAATACAGTTTATTGGGTGGCTGTTTTATTCCACGTATCAACCTGAGTTAGGTTCTCTTTCAACACAGACCTTTTGCTTGAATACACACTTGAATAAAGCTTGGAGACAGAATTACCACTGTACTATGGATAGAGCAGAAATACTATCTGCATAAGACAGAGATACAAGGATCAGAAAGGGTCCTTATAGCTTTTTTATATCAGTAATTAATTGTGAATTGCTCTCAGACCATCTCTCTCTCTCTCTCTCTCTCTCTCTCTCTCTCTCTCTCTGTCTTTCACCTCCTTTTTGTCTTCTTCTCTCTGTCCCTCTCTCATTAGGTGGTGGTGAACGCTCTGGTGGGAGCTATTCCCTCCATTATGAATGTGCTGTTGGTTTGTTTGATCTTCTGGCTCATCTTCAGTATTATGGGGGTCAACATGTTTGCTGGAAAGTACTACTATTGCTTTAATGAAACCGCAGAGGAATACTTTGAAACTGATGACGTCAACAATAAGACAGAATGTTTTGCACTTATCAATGCAAATTACTCCGAAGTCCGCTGGAAAAATGTTAAGATCAACTTTGATAATGTTGGCGCTGGGTACCTGGCACTCTTGCAAGTGGTACGTATTATTCTATTAATATTATGCTATCAAAGACATGTATGATTACCTAGCTGCTCTTTGACGTTGTAATGTGACAGGCTGTCATAATTTCTATTTACTTCTCAGTTAAATACTAATAACCAAGAAGCTTTAAAGTTAAAATCTCATACTGTGGAGAGAAAACTATCAGTGGAAAATACAAAGACATCTAATACTCTCTTTGTTGCTTCTTCTCTTCTGGCAGGCCACGTTCAAAGGTTGGATGGACATCATGTATGCAGCTGTAGACTCCAGAAAGGTAAGACAAACCCACCTATCAATTTTGCCAGGTGATTTGTAGGTCTGGTACAATCATAGCAGGTGTTTAGTTTGATTTTGGTTGATTTTGGCGACAGTTGATTATTCGCGGCTTGTTTGATTTTACATAAACTGCAGCATGACTTTGAGTAAGATGATGATTGTTGTTATTTCCAGCTTGAAGACCAGCCTAAGTATGAAGATAATATCTACATGTACATATATTTTGTCATCTTCATCATCTTCGGATCCTTCTTTACTCTTAATCTCTTCATTGGTGTCATCATCGACAACTTTAACCAACAGAAGAAAAAGATACGTTTTACTTATTTGCTTCCTTTATTCCCTTTATTTATTTATGTAATATAATTATTCAACATATATTTCTTTGATGTTTTAACACTTAAATTTAATGTTTTCTGTAGACTAAATTCTGACAATCTTGGGCTGGAAGACATGCATGTGTATACAAACATGCAAATTATCAGGTTGTAACCAATGTCATATTTTCTCTATACTTTGGAGGCCAGGATATCTTCATGACAGAAGAACAGAAGAAGTACTACAATGCTATGAAGAAACTGGGCTCAAAGAAACCTCAGAAGCCCATCCCCAGACCACAGGTAGGAGAAATGACTATCCCATAGATAGATGTAGAGATTATCTCTATATGTCATATGGAAAAACAAATCCCCTTCACAGTTTATTTGGATCTTACATGACATCATCCTTTTACCTTCCAGAACAACATCCAGGGGGTGGTGTTTGACTTTGTCATGCAGCAAGCATTCGACATCTCCATCATGATGCTCATCTGTCTTAACATGGTTACCATGATGGTGGAAACTGATGACCAGTCAGAAGAGACAGAGACCATCCTATATTGGGTCAACTTTGTCTTCATTGTGGTTTTCACTGGTGAATTTGTGCTAAAGCTATTTGCACTGCGACATTACTATTTCACCAATGGTTGGAACATCTTTGACTGTGTCGTGGTGATTCTGTCCATTGTAGGTAAGTAACATAGAGTATGAGTATATAACAGTACTTATGTTCTGATTTATGTTGCAGTAAGGTGAGTTCCATATCAGGACTCTTCGGTGTTGTTTTTGGTTATGATTTGTAGTGGACATTTGAGCTCATATGGAGCTGTAATATGTGTGATTACACTCTGAATCAAACTGCATGTACATGTATACCACTGTTGACCATTATTTCTCTGTTTGTTTTTTTATATTTCAGGTATGTTCCTGGCAGACCTAATCGAGAAGTACTTTGTGTCACCTACTTTGTTCAGGGTGATCCGTCTGGCACGAATTGGCCGAATATTGCGTTTAATCAAAGGAGCCAAGGGCATACGGACTTTACTTTTTGCTTTGATGATGTCCCTTCCTGCGCTGTTCAACATCGGTCTTCTGCTTTTCCTGGTCATGTTCATCTTCTCCATCTTTGGCATGTCCAACTTTGCATACGTTAAGAGAGAGGTTGGCATTGATGACTTGTACAACTTTGAAACATTTGGCAACAGTATGATAATCTTGTTTATGATCACAACCTCAGCAGGGTGGGATGGTTTGTTAGCTCCCATCCTCAACTACCCACCTGACTGCAATCCTGAGAAGGAGAACCCAGGAACCACCGTGAGGGGTGACTGTGGCAACCCATCAGTGGCAATCTTCTTCTTTGTAATGTACATCATTGTGTCCTTCCTGATTGTGGTAAACATGTACATTGCCATTATCTTGGAGAACTTTAGTGTTGCTACAGAGGAGAGTGCTGACCCACTATGCGAGGATGACTTTGAGTCATTCTACGAGATCTGGGAGAAATTTGACCCAGATGCCTCGCAGTTTATCACCTTCGCCAAGCTGCCAGATTTTGCCGATACACTGGAGCACCCTCTTCGTGTGCCTAAGCCCAACATCATTGAGCTGATTGCCATGGATCTCCCCATGGTAAGTGGAGACCGTATCCACTGCCTGGACATCCTGTTTGCCTTCACCAAGCGTGTGCTGGGTGACAGCGGTGACCTGGACATGATGCGTCAGCAGATGGAAGAACGCTTTGTCGCGGCAAACCCTTCCAAAGTGTCCTACGAGCCCATCACCTCCACGCTGCGCCGCAAGCAGGAGGAGGTGTCGGCGGTGGTGATCCAGAGGGCGTATCGTGCCCACCTGGCCCGCCAGGGCATTATCTGCAAGCGCCGGGCTGGTAACAACAAGATGGAGAATGGAGGGATGAACCAGGAGAAGAAGGAGGGCACTCCTTCGACCGCATCCCTCCCATCCTACGACAGCGTAACCAAGGGCGAGAAAGAAAAGCAGGATGACAAAAATGAGGGAAAAGGGCGTAAAGAGAAGGGACGAAACCAAAAAGATGTCAGGGAATCCAAGTGTTGAGGCTGTGGCAGTGCAATGTGTTAGCACTAACAATCAAGATTACAGTATTATAACAGTAACTGGAATTTCAGGCAAGATGATTGGAAACCCTGAATCAGACTATACAGGTGTACAGATTTATTTCATTTGCAAGTAAGAAAATGATATTTAAAAAAAAAAAAATCAAAGAGTAATGGATCAAAACAAAATAATTGTTTACAAACTTCACAGGTGTATGGATGCATTGGAAAAATGTTGGGGTTTCTTCAAGCTTGACTCTTAAAGTTAAACCAAACATAATCAGCTTCCTGTGTGACACTGTTGCATCAAGATTTGATTTAAACAAAATCAAATAGGAATTTAACCAAGGATTGATACTTGATATTGAGTACTAGAGGGCTACACTGCACTTCAGGATGGAACTCGCTACTGAGCAGGGATGCGAAAAACCAAGGGAAAACTGCAATTCACAGCATGGTTTTCCCAAATCTGGAGAATCCCTGTGCTTATGCAGTGCATCTATGGAATTTCCGTAAAGGAAATGAACACTGCTTATCATGGAAGGATCGGCTTCCAAATGCGGCCAGCGGAGGAATCTGCACCGTTTCATTTCACCAGTGTGTGGAAGAACTCAGAATGATTGTGAGAGTGAGCAGGGAATACACAAAACTTAGAGCTTGGCTGATTCAAATGGTACCTTTGTGTTTGTCAGCACTAAATACTTTACATGGTCTTTACATTATTTGAGCGGCAAAAAAAGGAAAAAGGGGAGGAACAACAACAACAACAACAAAAAATATAAACATTCAACATTTTGCCCATGTCACCTTCAGTAACACTACCATATATTTGTTATACTTGCATCAAAAGGCTTTTTTCTACATGGGCTTTCACACTGATAGGATTAGGGGGCAGATAACAAGGGCCTCCAATACACATCTCCAAATGAATAATAAATTATTGTGCTTGTTCAATGCATAGAAATTACTTGCATGATGGCATGTTTTGATCAGAAATCTTGCATGAATAATCATAGTCCACAAGACACTAATACAGACCACCACAGTGGCTTGACAATATGTTAAAGGCTGTCCACTGGCTAAATTTATTACTAGGATTTGAGTATAAACAGGTAACATTAAAACTGAATTGGCTGAAGACAGTAAATTCTGCTGCATCCTTTACTTGTCACTACCAGATACACTCTAAAATAAACCAGCTCTGGGTGTTGGCTTTAGTAGCTGCAGAGAGCCTGTAACTAATCAGAGGCTTTTGTTGGTTGATAGAACTGTGGCGCATCTGTGAAGTGAATGAGACGACAGAGTGAAATCCTGGTTTTTTGCTGCTCAGGAGATTGTAACTGGAGAAATGGAATGTTAGAATGTGTGTGTCTGGAGATGAAATGGAATGTTAGAATGTGTGTGTCTGGAGATGAAATGGCAAATCATTCTAGAAGAAAAAGGTACACTGTAAATCCTTAAGGATCTCATTGTATTTGTCTGCAGCAATATCTTACCTACAGCACTGGACCCCTTGTGGGGCCCACGGTAGGTGTAGGGTTATTTTAGGTGGGAGGGATGGGTGTAGGATAGGGCAGTATGAGGGGCAAAGCACTCTGAAGGGCACTTATGATGCTTGTCGGGGTAAGATTTAGATGGGCTATAACTATGAGAAAGTGGCAGTTTTTTTTTTTGTTTTTTTTTTTAGAAACGTAGATGAGATAATTAATTGTTACATTGTATTACTTTAGAAAGTTCTGCTAAAATGTGTCTGTGTTATGTCTGATTTAGTCCAGTTCAGGTCATAGCAATGAACTGTGTTTTTTATGTACATACAAGCCATCACATCTTTAGCAATGGTATTACTGTAGCTGGGGCAGGGATGAATGCCAGAGAGAACCTATGAGAGTGTGTATTAGGGAATCACAACTGTAAAAGGAGAAGCCAAAGAGGTTTGTCTTGCTATTCAGTGTTTGCTAGTTTTGTCTGAAGGTTTCTAGAACATCTCAGGAGCAGGTTGGAATGCACCCCAACCCTCCTGTTTTATGCTTTCAGACTGACGTTTGAGTTCCCCCATTTTTCTCAGGATACAACACAAATGTATCATTCTAATGACACTGATGTCATGGGTAATGGCCATGCCTGAGGCCAGAGAATGTGACTTTATTTGGAAGGGCAGGGCTAGGTGTGCTGTCTTGACACACTAAAAGAGTGGAGTTGTATGGCTACAAGACACAGAGCCGAGCTCCTCTCACCACCAAAAGCAGCTTCCGTCTGTGTGGAAATTTGAATGTTTCAAAACTGTCAACAAAAACTGACCAATAAATGGAGTTATAAAAGTGGCATATGCTATTTCAAGAAGGAGGCAATCACTGTGAGACAATGAGATCAGATTTGAGAAGTCTGACTGTCTAGTCAAATATCACCCACCAGTTCTCACCACTGTTGTGGTGAGGGGAAATAGTCTTTGACTAAAATTTACAGTAAAGCATCCCCTGGTCGGCCATTTTTCTCATCAACGAAGTATAGCTTCAACCTAATGCCAATTAACTGTCAGGGCACTGGTTGCATAGCAACCTACTGTGAGCCAAGCAACCACTGCACCAGAGCTATTGCATTACCTGTTGTCTAGTGATGTCATAGATGGTATACCTTAGCTCCTAACTGGAAATGATCGAAAGTATTGCTGCATGTGTGATTAGTGAGGGCACTGACCTGAACCAAAAAAAAAAAAAACCCTAAAAACAAACAAAACAATTATTTTGCTCAACAAAACTAACACCATTCACACTTCCACAGCTGTTCAGGATAGATTGTGTAAATGATACAACAGCAAATCATGCATTCATTTAAAATCAAACTAAATAAATGAAGAAAAAAAACCCAATATTGTACAGTACAGGCTATGTTTTAAACGGCACAAAATGCTGAAAAGTTAAGAATGAACTTTTTAAGAGTCTATAAATAATGTAATATATAATTTTATTTTAACAGCATGCATAGTTTTGTGTAAATACAGAAATACTTAAAAAGCTACTGCTATTAATCTAATCCTGAAGAAGAATAATAACCTGAATAGAATGGCTTCACCCATCGCCCAGGTCTCACATGGTAGACTGTGAAATATTTGTTAGAAGGAGTAGATTTTTGAGACACTTTTCACATTAAAGAGGGGAATCTAATACAAATATATATATTAAAATGCAAAAAGTATATAAATCTTATATATAAATTGAGGCATATATAGAGCTATACTACAAATGTATCTATGTATACATGTATATGTACATATGTGTATATATATGCACACATATACATATGTATGTGTATATATATATGATATTAGAATACTGTCCTCCACTGAGTTGACCTCTGCTTGGAGTGGAGAGAAAAGCACCACTGACTGACCTTTGCTCACATTCTTGTTTCTTTTGTGCAATACGTTCAGTGAACGACCAAAACTCTGGTCTGGCCCACACACTGTGTGTGTGTGTGTGTGTGTGTGTGAGTGTGTGAGTGTGTGTGTGTGTGTGTGTGTGGGTCTAATGCTCAGTGCATGGTGTACTAGCTGCTTGTGTTGCCTGTATATGGGAGGGGAATGCATTACCAGCACCTCATTACCTACTGTGTCCTGAGTGAAGATGACTTACCCTCACACTGCTCTTCAGCACATACACACACACACACGCACGCACGCACACGCACTCACGCGCGCACACACACACACACACACACACACACACACACATATATATATATAACCATAAATATATGCATTCATACATTCTCCTCCCTTTAAATCTTGTTTAATTTACTGGTGTAGACACCAAGTGTATATCATGATCCTTTGATCAAAGCTTGAGAGAGAGAAAGAGAGAATGTGTGTGTGTGTGTGTGTGTGTGTGTGCGTGTGTGTGTGTGTAGAATTATAAATAACAACTCGGTCACTTTAAGTCTGTGTGGTGCGGCTTAATTAGAGCATAGCTTCCTCATCTCTAGGGACACAGCAATGCAGTTTGCATTATTAAGTTCAGTTAGGCTGTATATTATGGTTTCAGACATTTTTTGTCTGTGTTTGTTTCAGGTGCCTTTTGCTGCCTATTTTGTTTGATGAAAATTTAGATGATGTTGCATTAAATTTTCCTAAACAAGTGGAGCTTGTTTAAAATGAGCACTAATGTTTAAAAGGATGTCTGAGACATCCATGAAAAAGAAATAAATAAAAAAAATAAAAATGAAACAAAACAACAAAAAAACAACAACAACAAAAAACTCTTAAGTGGCATCAACCTGACTTCATCCTCAGAGGTTGCAGTATAGTGTGGGGTAGATAACTAGAGTGCACTCTCAAGTGTTGGAGTGTACACTCTCAAGTGTTGGAGTGTACACTCTCAAGTGTTGGAGTGTGCACTCTCAATTGTTGGAGTGTACACTCTCAAGTGAATCTCTTAATGGTTCAGTCTGTGGGGAGAGAAGTAGTCTGCCTTCTGTGCTCAGCTTCTGTTCATTTCGGACCATTTATTTTTCTATCAATAATAATTTCTGTATGTTTTCTTTTGTAGCATGACTGAGATGCTATTTCTCTCATTTGCTGATAATATTTCAAAAGTGCTTATTGGTTGACAATGTTGTTCTTATCTCTTGCCACTGATGTTGGAAAGGAGAGGGTGTGTTGCACAACCACTTGGACTTAGTGAGAATCAGTGAAAGATTGTCTTCATTTGAGCACGAAACCTTTTCCAAACAATAAAGCAGCCTTCCAGTTAACGCCAGAGTGGTTGTTTTTATTTGAATGTGGTTGGATGGGGATATGTTGATATATTATGAGTATGTACTGATATATTCGAGCATACATGGGTGCGCTGTGCTTGTGAGGTGGAATGCATTTACAACAAACATGCAGAGCAGGACAAAAAACACACTGCAGACCTGAATGATGTGTTTGCACATTTTTAAAAACATGGAAATAGATCAAATACTGAATGTCTTGTTTTCCTTATTATTATGTTTGAATACTTGGTGACTGATATTATAAGTATCTCACGTTCATTGCAAACAGGCTCCCATACACAGACATTAACAAGTGTACAATGCTAAGCTACTTTTGTTCTGCAGTGATGGGTTTGAGGAGGCATAAGACTGAGCTTGAAAGATGAGAACATGAGAGTAAATAAAGACAAATTACAGCCGTGAGTTACAGCAGCACAGTGACAACTGTAGACAACAGCATAAGAGGTACAGATACTATACTTTCACTATAGTGAAAAGACGAAATTATAGTATATTATATTAATTGTTTTGAGTCTTACTGTGTTAAACAAACGACTTGTTTTTAGCGAACCTTAAAAAGGCTCATTATAACACCATTGTTTTTTGGATCTGCATTTTGTTTTTTGTTTTTTCTCTAGCAGAAAGAGAGACTATCATGGGCACCTCTTTGAGTAGATTTTGTAGAGTATTTTGATTCAATAGTGTTTATTTAAGTCAAACTAAAGGCATTCTTTAGGCTCAGTAACATTAGTTAACATCTTTTAAAACATTATTTTCACACAAAAGTGACTCAGTGGGCAAAATGCTCAACTAGTATCCAGAAGACTGTCAGTTCAAGTCGTGCTGCTGCCACTGCTGGACTCCTGAGCAAAGGCCCTTAACCCTCAATCGCTTGAGATGTGTTCACTCATAATTGTAAGCTGCTTTAAATAACAAATGTCAGCCAAATGCTGTAAATGTAATAAAATATACAAGTGCATCTCTAACCCTTTACTCTTGTAATAAATTTGAGAATCAAATCTATGAATATGTGAATTAACCACACCTACTTCCCCCACTAAGCTATAACCTTTTGCATACTACAAAATGGTAGATAGATAGATAGATAGATAGATACATACATACATACATACATACATACATACATAGATAATCTTGTATAATATCCCCAAAGGGCAATCTGGTTTGCAGACAGTAGTCAACCCCCCATAAACAAACATAAACAAAAATACAAAATTCACCAGAGTGACGTGTCTGGGAGTCTGGGAGTCTGTGTGTGCTGTAATATATAGGGAGTCTGTGTGTGCTGTAATATATAGGGAGTCTGTGTGTGCTGTAATATATAGGGAGTCTGTGTGTGCTGTAATA
>JAOXYF010000018.1:7084729-7097234 GCA_028565775.1 Sternarchorhynchus goeldii | reverse complement strand
TATAGGGAGCAAATTTGGGCACAGTCAGAGGAGGAGTCTTTAGATAATAGGACATCTGTCACCCTGCATACTGGTACATGGGAGGTTTGGGGGTGGGGAATTCTTTTCTGAAGAGCTAAACAGAGAAACAGTCAATCTAAAGGTCAGACATTTTAGGCTAAAAGTTAGGGCTTTGTTGGTAAGTTTCTTTCTCTATGTATTTGTAGTCTATTTCTTGCCCTCCATAGTTGTACTGAGTTGTACTGTGCTTATACACAGACTAAATTTATTTTTGTTCGACATTATTTTAATTCAGTAGATTGGTATTTTAACTAATGCAAAAATAAACCAAGAAATTCAGTTTGCCATGTATTACTGATAGGTAAGAGACCTAGGTGGTTCAAATGGGTGCAAATTAATTGTTTGTGCAATTTATGCAAATGAAACAGTACAAATATTTCTGTTATTATACACAATTGGGTTATAATGACCGTTGATGTTTCAGTGTTTCCATGGTGTACAGCTTCCATCAAACATAATTTAATATATGATTAATTTAATATATTTTTCCCTCAAATAAGCAATGTGTGAGAACATTTCCATTAATAAAATATTCTAGAACACAAAACTGTGATATGGAATATTTTCACTGCTTGCAAGCTGGCTATATTATACAATACAACTTTAATTTAATATAACTTGTAAAAATAATCACGCATTTTAATTGTTAAAATTGTTTTTATTTTGCATAAAAATTTCTTGAGGTAGATGGTCTAAGAGAAAAACGTAATAAATTGAAAAAACACCTGTACGTATATCGTATGTTCAACATATTTCAGCACAGAAGTAAACAGGAAGTCGTTTTTAACAGCTTACTTAACAACAGCCACCACTTCCTTTCTCATTCCAAACTAGCTAAACACTCATTGGGTCATTTCTGACCCATTTATAAATTTCAAGTTTTGACCAGTGATTTCACACAGTATTTTCCTGTGAGACAGGTCTCACTTGTGAAGAGATTGGGATGTTATTACATATCATAACATGTCCTTTGATACTATAATAGGCAAGTATTAGATGAAAGAATTTAAGGATTCAAATGTAATCAAACCCTTTGAGCTTCACTGTACGTTTTATACAGTAATTAAATCCCTTTCAGTCATAATACCATGAAGGCGATGGCTGAGGAAGCGGAATAATGATCGCATTTCCCAGATTTCATAGTAGTATTGTAGCTTTTCACTGTAACTCTGTTTCATTCACAATTTTTCCTGAGAAATTTTACATACATTCAAGACATGCAAGACCATCACTCTTTATGAACATTCACTGTCTGCATATGTTTTGCAACTTACTGTGTCTGTGCGGGGTAGTGTGTCTTTATTTGAACACAAAAATGTAGTTAGTGTGCCCATTACAAACAGCAAACTTGTCAAAATCAAAACATCAGCTATATAAATTTTTGCCCTGATATAAACAGCCCTGGTATATAATGCAAAATACTGATTTTCTGAACTATACATTTCTAATTATGTAATTAAGCCTGAAATGAGAACAGGATTGTTTTTCTTTGCCTTCTCTGCATCTTTCCCAATCTCCCTTTCCTTTGGATCTAAATGTACTGGGGGGTTAATGTTTAGAGACTACGCCTTACTGCACAACAGGGAGGGGGATATTCAACCAAAAGTAAGACACAGGATGTTTAAAGATTCTGCTCCACAACTGTGCTGGAACCTCCTTTAAAAGAATACATTGATTATTATGAAATATTATCTTTCACCTGAATCACCTGATATCCTTATAAAGTCATAATATTATTAAAACTTTATTTACTGACTAATATTATTTCATAATTACTACTCTACCGTTTCAAGATGAGATGTGTATACTCTAAAACAAATTTTTCCTCTGTTAAAGGATGTGTGTTTATTGCATGAATTGTGACTCAGGGGTAAGTGTATTGCTCAGGACCTCCATAAGGCGTGGTCTCGAAGGGCTGCAGATGGCTGGTCTTTCCTACCAGATCTACCTTTAAATTTGGCACTGGAATAAACCTGTCTGTCTTGAAATCATAGAGGTCTGCACTACTGTTTCCAGGGGCGTCAGTGATTGGGTGATCACTGTTATCCCTGATTGCATAAGGTGACACTCTGGCAGTTTTACTGTGGTCAAATGCAGACTTCCTGTTGCGAGGAAGTTCTTGAAGATCATCAGGGCATTTAAGAGCCAGTCCACCATGGTTGGCCGAGTGGCTGCTGCTTAGTGGTGTGTGTGTGGTTGAAGGGAGCAGAGAGGGGGAACTAGGGGCTGTTAGACAGGGGACATAGGTGTACCCAGGGGCAGGAGGTGGATAGGCAGGTGGTAAGGCAAAAGCTGACTGAGGCAGGTAGGTGGGTTTAGGATACAAATGTGGACCACTGTAGGTAGAAGCGTAATCCTGAGTTATAGCACCAGTGCTGAATTGCTCCATAAGGCTACTTGCACTCCTCAAAGTTCCCTTCACTCCTTCTAGCTCAGACAGCCTCTCTGAGTTGTGGCCCAGAGTCCAGGCATCCTGGGGGGGATCACTTCTTCGGAAAGTGCCAGGTTCCGGATAGGCCTGTGTGAAGGAATACCTTTCAGCATAGCGTTTCAGTAGAGTGGATGCACCGAGAGCACCGATGTCATCCGAATAACCAGAGAAGCCTGGACAGCTGGGCTGTGGATATGGAAGAGGGTTGGGCTGTGCAGGAGGTGATGTAGTAGAGGTGACATCATAGTGTTGCTCTGCCCACTCAGATGACCAGTGCATCTTTACCACATCTAGCAGGAAGAAAGAGACAGTAAATGTGTATCTATTATTGATGCTTCAGAACAAACTGTCAATATGAGGAATCTGTAGGTTATGTAAACATTGTACAAGTTAGAAAGGCAATGGGCAGTTAATACAGTCATGCCATAAATCTTAGTAATGAAAAAAACAGCCACTGGTTTGGTATTATTCAACATAGGGTGCAATGCAGTAATCTAGATCAACTGTATATATATATATATATCCATCCACCTCCTGTCCCTGGATACACCTACGTCCCTTGTCAAAACACTTTAAAAAAGGGTTATCAGCTCTAAAGCTATATTTAGGGTTATCAGCTCTAAAGCTATATTTAGGGTTTTTATATTTAGCGAGATCTGTTTTTTATGCAGCAATTTCTAGATTTGATAGAAAAATACTGATATGTCACATAAATAAATTATAGTTGGAAAAAAGCGCAAACTAGTGTTATTTTTGTAAATAGAAATGTTATTTTTGTTTAGGTACAAATCATTTATTAATTTGATGATTGTAAAACATTCAGAAACAAATATGTATACATGTTGCAATTTATTGTTAGGGTTTCTTCGACAAATTTCAACCCAATCCAGTGAAAACTAACAATTGGTGAGCCATAACAAAACCTACAGGCCAAAACAAAGAATGGTAAATATGGACCAAGAGGACCAAACTTCAAAATTCATAACACAAAAAATAGTTAAGGTCTCATAAATTTAACAGAAGTTTTCACATGTTTTTTTTATTTCAAGAAAATTCATGAACTGAAAGGCCTTGATGAGTTGGCATGGAACGATCACTATTCATTCAGTAGATGAATCCATACAGAAAACACAGATTAGGGAAGACTCTTAGAAAAGGTAGATAATGAGCAATAGACTAAGACCTGCTTTTTTTCAGAGAATTATGCAAATACAGACTACAGAACATTTACATTGAAGCAATAGTTATCAAAGATGTTGCTGAAAAGTCAACTGAAGAAAGACAGAAATAGTCCAAAAACCTCCCTAAATTTAAAATAACTTTACATATACATGTTTGTCCCCTCAATGTTTCCCACAGTTCAGTTGAATCTCTATTCTATTTTATTTTCTCTCTAACTTTATTCCTGTCTGTACCACACATTCTAGACTTTCAGAAAGAGAATTCTCTTTCCCAATGAATGGGTGCTCATAGAATGTCAAGAATTCGACCTGGGATCTATTTACAAAGAGAACATCCTCCACTCATGTTCACACACACACACACACACACACACACACACACACACACACACACACTGTGCAATAGAGGAACCAATCACTGGTATATTTGGTTTTTTCCATACAGCTCAGAATTACAGCACTAAAATTCGAACTGCTCTTCCATGCACTGGAAGTATACGTACTGGTAAGTGATCTCATTTGCATTTGGGTTTAAAGGTTATTGTGAGTCTTGACTGTTAAAGTCATTACCCCCACTCAAAAAACCTGTGTGGAAAACACTTTAGTACACACACACACACACACACTTTTGTTCCTTGGACTTTGTTTTAGAGTGTAACCTGAACGCCTGCTGATAATGGTTTATGTTAATATGTACCTCATTTCCTTTCTGTACTCTACAATTCCCTCATCTGAGAAAGGGAGAGAAAAAAACTACTGAAGGTATTCCCAGCACAGGCCACTGAATTCAGATCTGTCCATATGACTATGTTCTGAAAAGTAGGGAACATGTTTAAACAAAACAGAGAAGAAACACATTATATATCACTTGTGATGTTTCTGTAGATATGATTCATACACACACACACACACACACACACACACACACACACACCATACACACACACATCCTACCTTCTCATTTCCATGTATCGCCACACAGCAACATAGTAATATGCAAATATTCCAAGCTGGTATCTTTTAAGGCAGAATTCAGTGTCTCTCTTTTCTCTGTCTCCCTCTCATTCTGCCTGTTCCAGTGACCACAGCCACACATATAAAACCCCTCCCCCCTAGGGTTCCACCCCTCCCCCGGCTTCTCCTTTGGTTGAAAGTGTCTAAAAGCTCAGAGAAACCCTTGGTAGCATCGCAACAATGATCGACTACCTGATCGATTGTATGTCTTCACACCAAATACTGGTTCTGAATCCTGGTTCTCAATCTGAATCATGGACTTCATTTACACATATTCTTATTGCTGCAACCATGTGGTCACAGCGTCCTGGACCACCCAAACACACCACAAACACAACACATATTTCACAGATAATCCATACTCAGCTGTGCCTGCTGTGTTCCTATACCAGTCATTTATGTATTTGTCTATATAGTCTCAAAAAAAGTATTCAATATTTTTTTTCCACCAATTTCTTTTTAAATGATGATTTCCTACACTGCACAAAATGTTTGCAATAGATATATTATAATAGCTTACTATTTCCCCACTGATCTGTAAAAATGTAAAATGGAATAAAACTGTTTCAGATGTGATTTGTAATGAATTACTGAAACAAGATACTCTATGTATCTTGAGGTCTTTGTGTGTAACTATAAGAACTGAATGTAAGGATTAAGGGTTCTGCCTAGACGTCTCGAGAGTTCTCCCGATTTCAGGGTGATCTTAAATGATTATCTTATAGATTATTTTATGGAGTGGGGTGTATATAGTCCAATCTTTACATCTCTAATATCCAGTCGGGGCAGCATGGATTGCAGTTCATAAATATTAAATGGGTTCAATATTTATGGCTCAATATCCTGGTACTGTGAGGTGTATGTTGCTTCTCTGATGTGAAATGCTGTGTTGGCATCATGAGCAAAAGACCCTTAACGAGTGAGATCTGAGCTGAGTGGAACTTATCCGTGCACACAGTAGAACTTCTAAGCATGGTGCTGATATTCAAAGCTAAATCATGCAAAGCTAAAACAAGCTTGTCAAGCTTTGGAAGCAGAATAAATGTCTCCATCCACTTTTTTTTTCCCCATTTGGCCTTTTCTCTGCAAAAAATACACAATACTGACGTAGCAATCAAATCACTGCTAAACTTGTTTTAAAGTCACACCTATTCTCATGAAATTCTATGAGATTCTAAGAGTTGGAACATTAATGATCATAATCTTGCAAAGTGTGTGATGTTTTATTTTGGTTCAAACCTTTTAGTGTGGACACTTATGACTTAACAACTGAGGACAAAAACAGTTAAGGTCTTAAAACAGTGGGTCTCTCAGTTAAGATTTTACAAGTGTTGTTGTGTGGGCCAGGTTTGAGTGATCAGCTGGGGGTGCTGTAGAGCTTTTTTATACAGAGGGATCTGCAGCAGGCCTGCCTCTATCGGTAAAGCACTGGACACTACTCTGCACACGTATCAGTACTGTCACGGGAGAGCTCGGCGGCGCTACAAAAAAAGGGAAGCAGGAATGCCGCGCTCGGGAAAAAAGGACACGTTTATTTCAGTGTCGGCTTTGCACCGATTACAGCGCCATGGCTGCGCGAGTACACGAAGGAACCACAACATCGACGTAACTCTCAGTGACATGCACACGCTTATATACGCTCACCCTTAACGAGACACAGGTGAAACGAGTAACACTAACGACCATCCACGACACCGACAACAAGCACTCGTCCTACACTGCATCCCAACGTACACACAGGCACACACACTCGTCCAACAGACACGACACAGGAACACACATCTCCACACAGACACACCCACACGTATAAGACAGGGGAGGAGTGACAAATACGTTCCCTAGATCAGAGTTAGATATGTTCCTGTGTAGTTTCATTTAATTTTACTTTAGTGTTGCAATTTTGTTATGATATATTGTGAAGAAAAGTGGAGTATGGTTAATTAAATTAGTACATTTCCTGCAGTTTGTACTGGGATGGTACCGTCGTTAATCAACTACATTTGAAGCTACAGAAAGCCAAAGTCAATAGTGAGTGCATGTGGATTGGGTATAAACTGTTCTAGGTTAAGATAACAGCAGGATGTTTGACTGAACAATTTGCCAGAGCTTTCAACTGAGGAGAACTTGTACAGGTAAATTTGAGTCAAACACAGGAATTCATTTGTAGCATTCATAAATTTATCTTCAGCTTTACAGTCAAGTTAAGTTATCCTTTCCCTGGGGGGGTTATCAACCATCTGGACAAATGTGTTCATGTCTGAATAAAATATGGACAAATATTGTTATTTTTTCAGAAAAATTTATTTTGAGAACAGTTTATTTTATCTTTACCCAGTTGAACTCATCAAAGGCTACTTCATTTTTCACACCATTAACTTTTTTTAATACGAGTTTGGACTTCATTGTTAAACTTGGTTGACTTCTAGTGGAAGTGCTTGACAAGGGTGAATCATTTTAGTGACTCTTCAGAGGAAGATGGCAGAGCAATTTTTGAAAGTAGTTTAATTTTTGTGATTTTAACCCTTTCGATCGTCTCCTCTCCAGCCTGTGATGTCACTCACTCCAATGCATCGTGGAGTCTGGAAAACAGAACAGAAACAGTCAGTTGCGTGTACTTGAATTAGATGTATTCACTTCTTGGAAAATATATAAATAGACCCTCACTTAAGATCTCCCCCATCCAGAAGGCTCTTGTAGGTAGCGATCTCGGCCTCTAGCTTCATTTTCATGTTGAGCAGGGCTTCATACTCCTGGCCCTGCTCAGTGATCTTTGCCTTCAGCTGTGCCAGCTCTGCTTCCAGCTGAATGATGACAGAGTTGTATTTCTCCATCTCCCCGTTGGAGCGCAGCTCTGTGTTCCGGAGTGTGTCCTCTAGAGACGCTTTCTGAAGTTATGAATTATTATTATTATTATTAGTAGTAGTAGTAGTAGTTATACATGTAGTATATGTTTATTACTTCTCTTGTGAATATTATTTTGTCCTATAAGTGAGTGTTAGCATTGGACAGTCTCCTGATTTGGACTTTTTTCGTAAGTCTGCCCTTGTGTTTTGTGGGTGTAGCATTACCAGGCTTTGTTGGGATGCCAGCTCTATCTCCAGCGTCTGGATCTGCCTTCGCAGATCATTCATTTCCATTTGAGCTCCCTGTAGTGCTTCTGTGTTCTGGGATACCTGTACCTGCACCTCTGCCATCTACAGGAAGAAATACAGACTTAGAGGAGTTACAATTATAAATCAGCAGTGAATCAAGCAGTTTTAGATGTGAACCTTGGATCTAGTTTGTGTATTATTGTATATTACTCACTTACTCATTCACTTACGCACTCATTCACTCACTCACTCACATTAAACAGGCTGCCATTTAGCAGAGTTAGCAGCACTCAAGTGTTAACACATTGTAAGAATGGTGCTTTGCAATTAATGATACTGCATGTCCTTGTTTCCTATAGTAATAAACCACAACTTGGTATCAAGTTGGGAAATTTTAGTTAATTATCCATGTTAAATTTGCGTGAGGTCTGTTCTCTTCCTCAATTCGACAAGTTTAAACCTAAGGTAAACACATTTTTAGCTCTCTACCTGATTCTCATGCCACATTTTGAGCTCCTCTGCGTTTTTGAGTGCCAGCCTCTCATAGTTTGACCTGATCTCCTCCATGACCTGAGACAGGTCTTGGCCCTTTGGAGCATCAACATCCACTTGCACACCTGACTGGGCGATCTGATTTCGCAAATCTGCAACATCCTGTTGTAGGGGACGACAGGGAGACAGATACATTTTACAATACAATAGACTAGAGATTTACCCCAGGGGGAAATATTTTTTTAATGTTTCTATATATCAGGTAGAAACTCATGTTCTTTTGAAGTAAAATGCTAATTATGCTATTTAGTAATTAAAGAAAATGTATTCAAAAATTAATTTAGAAATTCAAACTTACATGTTCATGGTTTTTCTTGAGGAAGGCCAGCTCTTCTTTCAAGGCCTCAATCTCACCCTCAACATTCATGCGACCAATGTTGGTATCATCAATGAGTTTCTTCAGACCTATAATGTCTGCCTCCACAGACTGCCTAATAGCCATCTCATTCTCAAATCTACACACACACACACACACACACACACACTCTGTGACATTGAAATGCATGATTTATACATAATGTATATTTATTGTGTAACTTTTTAGGTCCTTACTTGACTCTGAAATCGTCTGTAGCCAGACGAGCATTGTCGATCTGCAGGACCAGGCGTGCATTGTCCACAGTAGCATCAAATATCTGAAGACAAACCAGTATGTCAATTCCACTAAACCATAACCTGCATTTCTTCTCAGATACAGGGCATGGAACCTGGATCTGTCCTTATTGTGTAATACTGTAGATTTTTGTCTAGTCTAAAATAGATTTTATTGCCGGACTTTTTAGGTCATAGTACAGATCTTGCCCTTGGCTCTCTGTGTTGTGCCCCTGATCTAAGGCCTAACCATGACAGATTTGGTCATGGGATCAGAACTGATCTCATAATAAGGGCTTATTAGAACATTAATATGCTTGTCAGCAGTTATTAATTACAGTAGTTCCTGGAACATTGGAAACAGTGATGTTTAATTTAATCAAACTGGTATAAGGCTCATATTAAATCATGGCTATTCAATGTACATTCATTTTAGAACTGCTTGTGTTGGTTTTTGTCAGCATTGTGGATTTGGCTACGTATGCAGTTTTAATAAAACCCCTGAAAAAATCCAGATTCTTTTCTGGACTGTAAAAAGGTTTTCAGAGTATGATGCAGTTTCTTATATAACATAACAGCACGGCACGTTCTGATAGGCTAAGGACCAGAACATTTGGCAGATGTTTAACCAGCAGGAGATTTTATAAGTTTTTCTTTCTTTCTTTCTTTCTTTCTTTCTTTCTTTCTTTCTTTCTTTCTTTCTTTCTTTCTTAAATCTTTGTTAGAGATACAAAGAAATATATTTTGTATGCTTGTTTGCGTGAATGTTTTTGGGGTTGAGTTAGGAAAAGCTAGCTGGGTTTCCTTTCTTAAAGGACATGTTTTTTTACTCTATAACATCCTGATAGAAAAACTAATGGAAAATACCTTTCCTGTGCTCAGCAGAAGGCCTTGTGTGTCAGTAAAACTTTATATAACATGAATTAAATCTCAACTCAAATGTATTAATTTTATTCTGCAAGTCCATAGCAATGTGGTATACGGAAAAAAGAGAACAAAGACTTTTGCAACCGAAAGACCAAAATCTGCTTTGAATTTTGCATCAGTTCCTCTTTTGCATGCTTGGGTTTATGTGTGTGTGTGTGCGTGCGTATGTGTGTAAGTGAGCAAGCATGTGATCACATCTGGTTTGCATTATGACTCTTAGTTGGAGAGTGAGTGGGAAGTGTGAGCTGGCAAGGTTCTGTGGTCTAAACATTTTGTAAAGTCCCTAGAAACAATTATACACTTTATATTTGTGTTTATCCCTCTCCATGGCAACCCAAATTTGAAAACCCATGACAATTATCAGGAACTGTGAGGAACTTCCTTCTAATGTATAGAATATAGATGAAAGGGAGTGGCAGAATGAGGGAGAAGAAGACAAAGAGGTGGAGGGGCATGTGCTTCTCCCTCCATTGTGATGGGTGGAAATTTGATAACCCCTTTTCTACCCACTTCTCATAAAAAGTTTTTAAATCTACTAGCAAACTAGAAAGGAAAACATAAAAAAGATGCAGAAGAAATTTACCCAAGTGAAAAAAATTTACCCAAATTCTAAAGCTAAAGTCAGGAACACACTGTAGTCAGGAACACACTGTTCATTTAGTGTAAGTATATTTTGAATTTTGTACATCTTTGTTTCTCAGTGCACTCTCTTGCAGAACTGGTAAGCCACATCCTGCAGAGTATGTCTTACCTTCTTCCTCAGGTCATCGATTATGGCGTTGTTCTTGCTGTAGTCGCGTGCGTCTGGTCCTGCTTTCTCCAGGGCCTCCCTGATCTTCTGCTCAAGCACACTGTTCTCCTGCTCCAACTTGCGCACGGTGTCCAGGTAGGAGGCCAGGCGATCATTCAGATTCTGCATCTGGCCCTTCTCATTGCCCAGGATGGATCCCGCTTGGGCCCCTGCTGAAGAGCCTGGCGCTCTGAAGGACCCCACGCCCGAGCCCGCTCCCATGCCCGCTGAGCTCACCTTAAAGGCCGTGGAGGATGAGATGGAAGTGCCCGGCGGAGCAGAGCGCAGGCCGCCGTACACAGACGCAGAGGAGATCCTGGTGCCATGCCCTCCAGCTCCACCGTATGTGCTGAGAGCACGATAGGACACGGGCACGGAGCGGCTAAAGGAGGTGTGAGAGGCCTGAGGCATGTAGTAGCTCATGGTGATCGAGGGATGCGAGAGACGGTAGAGCAAAAAACGAGTGCGATCTGGAGGAATGAAGGACTTGAGAGCTGTGGGGTGGGTGGTGCCAGACTTTTATACTGCACTCAGTGTCCTGGCCCTCCACACTCTGGCCAGCTAGGACCCTTCCCACATTTTTTTTTTTTTTTGCTGTCTTCCTCTAGTTGCCCCGCCCATATTATATGCCTACCCTCACTACTCAACTTTTTTACTTCCTCTCTCTTTGTGGAGTCAATGAACTCACTCTCTCTTTGGCATTGTCTGCCTGGTTTCCTTTCATTTCTCTCTCTCTCTCTCTCTCTCTCTCTCTCTCTCACACACACACACACACACACACACCCCTAGTCACATATACAAACATAGGACAAGACCTCTATCAGCTCAACTGAAGCATATTACTTTTGTGTGTAAATTTAAATCTATTTAAATCTTTGATGTCACCACAGAAAAAAAAGGTTGGGCTAACTTGCTTGACTGTTCGATATCTTTCCAAACTAACATTGATATTAAAACTGATTGACAAATAAAAAAAAAACTAATTTAAGGACTGATCAAACTTTTCAATAGAAGACTGTTGACTATAGCTGAGGGTCCTTCACTTTCTCTTAGTTTTTGTCCTTTTAAGGTGTCCCTCTCAATCTTACATAACTACATCCAACCTCTCAGTAAGTTTCAGTATATTTCTCCCACAGGAGACTTTCTCCAAACAGGGTAACAAGCTAATCTCTCTCAGCACATGAGCTACGGGACGTGGACTACGTGAACGTTTTTTTAAGTGTCACAGTGAATGGTTGAACACAACATGTCTCTAATCCTAAAACTGTACACTGTTGAGTAGCCATTGAAATCTAAGTGTGAGCTATATAACATGATAGTCAACAGTGTTAACACACAGAGTTTAAAGGAAATGTGAGGAGCCAATACAGAGCATTTCTGAAAATAGATCTCTCTCTCTCTCTTTCTCTCTCTCACACATTCTTTCTATCTTATTTCTGTCTTTCTTTCATTTCTGTCCAGTTTTTATGTCACTTAAAGTACTACAGCTACTCAGTAATAACCCAGTTAAAATTTATATACAGGAACATACATAGTAATCAGCAAATAATCTATGACTTAAATGTCATCTGCAAATGTAATGTTTGCACAGGTGATTTTTCCACATTACGTATTGTTTTACACTTTGTGTTCATAACTGTTTAACTGGAAACACTGGGAGAGCACTCTTCTTTTGAGGAGTGGAGCGTTCAGTATGACAGCTGTGTTCATGAAACCATCCAACATCCACCTTATGAGCTCAGGAAGTTTTCAAACATGTTACTGGCTCACAAGATGCATGCAGGGTAATATCTCTCTCTCTCTCTCTCTCTCTCTCTCTCTCTCTCTCTCCCTCTCTCTCTCTCTCTCTCTCTCTCTCTCTCCCTCT
>JAOXYF010000018.1:7080783-7084629 GCA_028565775.1 Sternarchorhynchus goeldii | reverse complement strand
AGAGAGAGAGAGAGAGAGAGAGAGAGAGAGAGAGATAGAGAGAGAGAGAGAGAGAGATAGAGAGAGAGAGAGAGAGATAAAAGAGGATCAGACAGAAAAAAAAATTGTGCAGGTATAAAGGGCCCCTCTGGGTTTTGCCCAGAGTTGGATTCTATTACAAACACCACCAATCATATGAAGGCACTCTCCCATTTACTCTCATGACTTAATAACCTTCTTGAGTTTGTATGTGACAAATGGGAGGAGGTCAAATGATTTTTCAGTGTGCACTCAATAATTATGTGATGAAGGGTGTTTCTTATTTAATTATAATAAGAGCAGCTGTCTGTATTTTAGTTCCAATGCTGTTTTTCAGATGGAGCTACAGAGAAGGGAATAACATTTCTGCATTTCAGTGTTTATACTCTAATTTGTGCTTCTCCAGCTTCTCCAGACACTTACTAGACATTGTTTTTCTATCATCTTAAGAGGTATTTGCTTTACTAGAATTCCTCTTATTACTCTAAGAGTGACAGAGGGAGCCACACCAAACATCACCTCCCCCCCACTTACTCTCTCTCACTCTCTCTCACTCTCTTGTTTTCTCTCTCCCTTTCACTTAGATGCTTTGGGTGGGTGTGTCTTGTTCTTAACCTATGACTAACAATAAAAGCAGGTATTTCAACTCAGCATTCACAAAGATTCTCACAGACCAACACTCATCAGTTCTAATTACAATGCTGACATGCAATTTAAAAAAATTATAAATAAAAACAACCACCCTGCTTTTTCCAGAACAGTTTAATTGGGTGGATTATGGTTGTCTGCGTACGTGTCCATATATGGTACAGAAAACACCTGCAGAAATGTACCTTTTTAAAATGTACATTAAATATTTGAAAAAGAAAAAAAACATTGCATTATCTGACATGCTGCAAAATGTTCAGTGTGAAATTCTTTAACATGCATTAAGTATGTTTCCTAGGAAACTAATTTACTAATAAACTTAATAATAATTAATGTAAATACATGTTACTGTATCTTAAGAAAGTATATAATGAGGGGAGGTAGTCGTTTGACAAAAATGTGACACACCTGTGGGGCCTGAAGGTGTGTGCATACATGGGTTTGGGCTACAATTATAAGTATGTCTGTGTGTGTGTGTGTGTGTGTTTTACTGTGGTGGAAGAATCATATGACATTTAATATTTTAACAGCTGAGCACTTTGCATTGACTGACTTTCATTTAACTTGCAGTTTTTTGCAGACACACATGAGTCTTACTCTAAGACTTACTTAAAGGTAAGTCGGTGTGTAACACTGTATGTGGGTACAGATGGCCTGTGGTACAGAAGCAAGGCCAAACAAATTGCTCAGCTGACAAACTTGTAAGGTTTTCAAAATCATCTTTTGCTGTCTTTTGGTGAAGGGATTAAAACTCCTAAAAGATCTTTTGTATTTGTGACCTCAAGAACTTACAATTTGCTTCTTACAAGCTTTTGTATAACAGGTCAGTATGACAGAGTTACAGGTTCAACACGGACGTTCGAGGTTGGATAGTGAGGTGGGGTAAACTTTGGTGTTCCCCTGGGGCATTACTGACATTCTTTCTCTTGATTAAACACACACACGCCTGCCCAACCTGTTGTTGTGTTTGAGGGAGTAAGTAAGTGAGAGACATGCTCTAATTCTGTAAATGTTAATGTAAATGTAAATGTAGGTATGCTCTAATCCTGTTATTGAGAGCTGTAAGAAGGGGTGTTCTTCAAGCCTGTCTCTATAAAAACAAAAATCTGTCAAATGCTCTAGATCATTCAGCACAGCTATGATAAGATCTCTTTGTATGATCTGTAAAATATTTGTCACACACTGTGCAACTCAATGCTAGGGGCTGTGTATCAATCATTGGGCAATTCAGGCTCAGAATGTCCCCAGGATTTGGTCCAGATGCCTGGATGTTTCAAATAGCTCAAGCAAGTAGATAAAAGTCATCAGTGAAATAAACTGATTAGCTTGGATAATCAAAATAATAACAGAAGGTTTTTTTTTTTATCTTGATTGCTGGTGGCAAATCTGCTTTCTTGCGTGTAAATACTGTGCATTTCTAAGAGACTGTGACAAATTTGTTGTAAAACCTGACAAACAGAACATGTGCTAACACCTTGGACATACCAGTCTATAGCCTGTTTAATGGTCAATGAAAGCTTTGTTCAAGGTCTGTCAGGTTACTTTGCTGCTCCTCCGTGTGTGTGTGTGTGTGTGTGTGTGTATGTGTGTGTGTGTGTGTGTGTGTCCTTTAGGTTTGTGAGATATAGACAAAATAAACTTTATTCTTAATATTCCAGGACAGTAACCAATGATTCCTGAATTATGTGTAGCTACATAATGAGAGCTCCTTTAATACTTACGCATTAAGTAATTATAAAATATTCCCCCCAAAATGTATAAATTGTTTTCAAAAATAAAAAAATGAAAGCTCTTTGGAAATAAAAGTGAGTTTGTTCACTTGCAGATGTGAGGACTATTTCCTGACTGTTGGGACGTTGCCCAATGTTTTTTTCTATGTAGTCTTGTGTGATTCATCTTGAAAAAGGGTCTTCACAGAGAGCCCAGAATTGTTTATTTTATATTTAAGACACGTTTTAGTATAATGATATATTCTGCATCTAAGTTCTAGAAATGTATTCAAACCACTCCCAGCACACCCTTATACATTTAACACTGTATGGTGCTGTTTGTGCAAAAGCTTTTTATTTCAAGCTTCTCTACCTTTTCATTTACCTTTTGCCAGTTTAAGAGAACTGTTCTGTGTGCAAGTAATGCTGTGTATGCTATGTGTTTCATATGGTATTTGATTTTTATAGGTGTTTTTCTGAATAAACAGGACTTTCTCACTGGATGTAGTTTTAGTCTCACTTATGAATAAACTTTGAAACTAATTCCGTGAGAATCACTGCCAGATCTATGATTCTGCTCTGTAAACCTGTCTAAGATAAAGTAAGAGCCCTGCCCTGGCCCTGTCCACACCCAAGTACCCACAGGCGATTAAACATTCATCATACTGCTCTTAGATTACCAAAGCTTTTTGTGTGTGCCTGTGTCAAAGCAGGTCTACTGAGAAGCTGCACTGCACAGTCCATACACACATACTCATACACATGCACACACACACACACACACACACACACACACGCACACACACACCACACACACACGCACACATACACACACACACACGCACACATACACACGCACACACACGCGCACACACACAAGCACACACACACACATGCACATATGCACACACACATACACACACACACACACACACATGCACATATGCACACACACATGCACAGGTGCACGTGTTCGCGTGCACACATACATACACACTGGGGCATCAAAGCATTTCTGCATGCCAGGTTACACACCCTGCAGTAGTGAAAGGCCTATCAGTGATGACTAGCTTAATGCTTGTGAAAATGCCACATGAATGTGTTGCATTATGATGGATCCACCATAGACTCTACGTTGCCACAGTAATGACTTTCATATTCATTAGTACAGTTCATTAGCATTCAGTTGCTCTTAGTCAAGGTAGCTTGATTTGAACTATACCTTTAAAGGTGATTTTGTGATCTATGTGACCTGATAACTGACAGTTAACTCTCTGGAACCAGATAAAAGCTGTTGTCTTAAGCTAATGAAACAAACTAAAATACATTCAATCATAAAAACATTAAAACTGAACTGTAGCCTCAGTCTGCAATACACGATGGCAGAAGGCAATCTAAGGGTTAGGGTTATCCTATGAGACTGAGTCACTCTAGAAATTAATGCCAGGGAGAATGAAAACACTGTCTGGAT
>JAOXYF010000018.1:7068283-7078283 GCA_028565775.1 Sternarchorhynchus goeldii | reverse complement strand
AAAAGCAGCATGATTTAATCCGTTAAGATAAAAGGCTTTTAAGACACAGCTGCAAACAACAACAACATCTGCACATTTGCATGTAAATCTCTCCATGTAGAACGCTTCCTCCTTTCTGAATAACTATTTTTAATATTTGATTCTTTTATTCACTAATTCTAATCATTAAATTCTATAATTAAATAGTATGGATTCAATTGTATGTGCAAACTGTATTCTTTTTCTTTGCATATCTATTACTGGTTCATTCATTTAAGAGCAGTAATATTTATCCGCTCTGCCTTGGGGATGTTTTTAAGGTTGTGTTAGCATCACCAAACTAAACCTCCCTATATTCCCTCCACCCTGATCTGTCAGTCAAACAGTTTGCTAAATCAGCCTCCTTAATGGCCAGGCAGGAATTCTCACAGTTATGCAAAAGCCACAAACTGCTCATAGCTCCACCAAACACAGGCCAGGACACCTGTCTCACACCCAGGCATGACATACCACCTGCAAAAGGTTACTTTTGAAGTGAAGTATTGTGTGCCTGAGACTGACTTTAGTTCATTTTTGAGATAAACCGAATAGCTCACTGGCATTGTTGTGCAGACTTAATCTAGAATGGAAAATCTATTAAACTACATCTGAATGCATTGTTGTGTTTTGCTAAAAGTTCTAGAATTTTTAAACAGCACCAAAATTATCCCTCAATATATTGGTTTTATGAGTATTGGGAAGTATCCTAACGCTTTTGTCTTGTTCTTTTCTTGTTTGAGACTCTTGTTTTTTGTGAGTCTTGTCACGTTTCTTAAGAAGAGCACACAAACAGGTGTAGTCTGTGCCTTTAATGTAGTAATATGTCTGAAGCCTGACTGAAGTTTGGTCACCTGATAAGACGCTGGGACAAAGTTCGCATGCATAAAGTTCTGTACATTTGAACCAAACATTAGAAGTGTGCTCTGAAGACATATCACACTGTTGTAGTTATTTGCAGTTGCTGCGTGATATAAATCAGATGTCTATATAATTTGCAGCCTGTTGAGGAATTCTTTTACTGGGTGTGGGAGCAGCAGCACTAATAAAATACACCTGAACTGAGAATTGTTTTTCTCCATTACTGACAGCCAGTCTGACTATATTTTCACTCACACTAGTTGCAACTATTAAGAGTTAATACATATCACTCTCTAAAATTCATCCATTCATTCTAAGTCTTCACCAATGATCATGAAAGACTACGTTAGACTGGTGTGCCCAACTAATTACTCATCTATGATCACACCTTAATAATCATGCACACGCACACACGAGCACACACACACACACACACACACACACACACACACACACACACACACACACACATATTTTGCAAATCTAGGGTAGCTTTGCTAATTTTGTGGAGTCTTAAAAATAATATATATGCAAATACAAAAAAATAGCTTTACACCAAATTTGATCAGTGGCGTTGCTAAGGTAAACCAAGTTCATGTTGTCCGCAACCTTGAAAATGTGTCAGAAGAGATACACCTCTGTAAAAGGCATGTCTGATGATCTCACTCTACGTGGGTCATAAGCATCTCCCTCCACAGTGACCGGGGGAACCAGCTCAGACATGCAGCTTCTCCCACTCTGCATGTGTGAGTCTGATTTTTACCAAGGCTTGGTCTGTAAGAGCAGACAACAAATTACACATTAGTCAGTGTATAAACTTGACTAGGACTTTAACAAAGTAGTGATTCACGTTTACTTTTTCACACGTTATATCATCTGCAGCTTTTGCTCTTCTGATTTTGTATGTGCCATATAATGATCCCATTTCTGTCCCATTAGGGGATTGGAAACGTGCACGTACTCACTACAACATCACTACAACATCACTATTTTTGTTTGTTTCTTTGTTTAGTCCCAAGTAAAATACTGGAGTCATTTCATTTAAATGCAAAATGCTCCATATCAATGTTTTTGTAACAATAAGGAAAGGTAGTATCCACTACACCCCATTCAGGCAACACACACTCACACACACACACACAGCTCATATAGAAATATACAGTAGCATTTTAGCTGGCTGCAGTTTCCTTCCCCTTCAACCTTAAACAGTGCAGCAGAAGAGCATTACATGGATTTTCACACTTAGATTTGCTCATGGAAAAAAGCTTCTCTTTTGCAGCCATTCACAAACGTCCAAGGAGCAGTGTGCCCCACCCTACTGAAGGGAGTAGGGGTGAACTCATCCTCTCCCTCTCTGGGTGAATTCATGCCTCTCCCTTAACCAACCAGACTCGGAAAGACGGAACCACCCACTGGCATGTCTTTACAGACACATTCCCTTTTTAACAGAGAAAAAAAGTGGAATTTATCTTCTCTGAATTTTCACACTCACCCCCACCACGCCCCCCCATCCCCCATCCCTGAGGTGAAACCCCAGGCACTTTTCGTTCTGCTCTCACTCTATACCTGTTTGACAGGTAGGGCGTGTGGGTGTGGCTGTGTGCATGCTGTGTGTGACTGTGTGCATGCATGTGTCAAAATGTGCGAGACCCACTGGCTCCGCCTTTACGTCGTGCAATCAAATAAAAGTTGGAGGCCAGTAGCAGATCGACACACAGAGGGACTTTGACTCCTCTTTGTGAGTGACTTCCTCCAGCCCTCCACTCACTCCTCTTCTTCATCGAGCGGTACTCTCTTGCTTCTTCTCTACAAGCAACCCACACATAGGAAACCATGACGAGCACCACCAGCTACAGCATGCGAAGCAGCAGCGGAGGCGGAGGCTTAAGCAGCGGAGGCATGGGCGGTGGAAGCAGCGGCAGTGTTAGAAGAAGCTTCACCAGCAGCTCAGCCTACGCTGTCCCCATGGGCGGCTCCACACGAATAAGCCAGGTCCGCCGAGTGGGATTAGGCTCGGCTGGAGGCTTCGGTGCCGGAGGTGGTGGCGGAAGCAGTGGCTTCTCCAGCAGGAGCTTCTCCAGCAGGAGCATCGGTGGAGGCTGGGGCGGAGGTGTCGGTGGAGGCATGGGCATCGGCGGAGGCCTCGGCGGAGGCCTCGGCGGAGGCCTCGGCGGAGGCGTCGGTGGAGGCTGGGGCGGAGGTTGGGGTGGTGGCATTGGTGGAGGTGCTGGAGGATTTGGTATTGGCGGTGGAGGATTTGTCCATCCTCCTCCCATCACTGCTGTAACAATCAACAAGAGCCTCCTGGCCCCTCTCCACCTGGAGATTGACCCCATCATACAAGAAACACGCATCCATGAGAAAGAGCAGATCAAGAGCCTCAACAACCGCTTTGCAAGCTTCATTGATAAGGTGAGTTTTTTTTAATTTTCGACTTTTTTTTAATGTCTTCAACTAACCTCTTAGATGTAAAATCTGAATGTAGGTAATTGTGAATAAACTTTTCTAGATTATATGGTAGCTGTTCTTTAGTAAAAGACTAACGTTTCTAGATTATATGGTAGCTGTTCTTTAGTAAAAGACTAAGTACATGTACATAAGACTAAGGCACAAGTACATGCAAAATATTAATAGTATTACACAATATGCAGCCTTTACCCTGAATACTTGAATCTACTCATGCTAAACTGACACTTGTGGTTGGACAGTTTCCATAAATATCTTTTGTAAAATGGACTCTCTCAACACCAAACTGCAAAATACAAAAGCTAAAAATTTATAATAGCCCACAAATGCATTTTCAGGAGAATGTCAACCACATCTAGGAGATATGAAATGTATTAGTTGGCAAGAAGTGCGTGTATTCTGGTATTTGTTCAGGATCTAGTCCTGAAATATCTGCTTTTTTAGAGTAAGCGGAGCTGAACTCACAGTACAAATGGACCACAAGCAAAGCCTCAGTAAATGCCAGTAGAATCCAAACAATCAGTAAAAGCCATTTTTGTTGTGGAGTTATTAGCAATACACCGATACAACAAATTACCCTAGTATATATTTTATAATAAACCGCTGGCTCTCTGCTCTTTCTATTATTTATCATTTACACAATCTCTCAACAGCCTATTCAAATATGGGTGGAGACCAGGTCATAATCTACTAAACCACATGAGTCATACTCATGATCACACTTGTTCACTTAGACAGGAAGGCAAGGAGAGATGAGCGTTGAGCTTCAAGTTTATTTCATTTTGCAGTGTTATTAAAGGCCACATTTCATTACACATTGACCTTATCTCATTTGTCTCATTAGTCTTGACCTGACTATGTCAGTTGTTTTGTAATAACCATATTTGGAAAAAAAGCTTGCAGTCAAAGCTAATGTGAACAAAGAACACACCCCAAATTCCTGCCTGCTATGTAGTCAGCACACACAAACACACCTGTATTTTACAGTGCCTGTGGGAAACAGTGTGACCAGGATTAGTTATCTGTGTAGACACTGCACTGTACACACCCACCTGCACACACATACCCACTATACACATGCACACATATATACACACAAATACATGCGCAGAGTTTAGCAAAGACAATTGCATGCCTGAAGATAATGTATAAAGACACCAAGATAAACTCATCAAAGCCATATTTACAGCACAATGTCCTGTACAGCAGACGTCTGTAAATATCTTCTCTGACAGTAAACTGAGAAGCTCTTGCGTTAAAGTTTATCTGAGGTAAGAAAAATTAATAACGGATTTTAATACAGTACGGAAACACAGCAGAAGTCAAAATAAAGTCATAGAAAACAATATCTACACGTTGTTTTCTCAAGCTGACTTTAGTCATACTATTTAGTACATAGAGCAGTCTGACAAGGTATGCACTGCTTCATGCTGTAGTTGACGTCTATTAGAGTGTGGCTGGTAAAGCCCTCTCTCTGATGTTATATGTTCACTGTCTGTGGAGGGATGCAGGTCTGGGCGAGGTGTCTGGCAGTGAGAAAGCCCCCACCCACTTCAGCAGTTCATGCTTCATGTCTGATTGGACACACCCTGTTATCCCACTCTTCCTCTCTTTGTCACACTTACCCCTCCTTTCTTAACCCCACCTTGTGTAAAAATGCATGGTGAAATGACTCCATTTATGTTTACACAGACTGTACACCTGGGGAAAGAGCATAAAAGAGAGAACAACAAAAGAGCTGTCGCTCTCTATCCATTTAGTTATTTTAATGATTCAGGGCTACTTTCCTTTACATAATCTGTCAATACTTATTAAACCTCTTTTTTATCTTTTTTGTGAACAATTTTTTTTGCTTGTTAATTGGCTGCTGATCAGTAGTGTTTAAACCCACATCAGAAACGCTGTCTTTCTCCCCTCAGGTGCGTTACCTGGAGCAGCAGAACAAGGCTTTGGAGACCAAATGGCAGTTCCTGCAGGAGCAGACCACCACCCGCTCCAACATCGATGCCATGTTCGAGGCCTACATTGCCAATCTGCGCAGGCAGCTGGATGGCTTGGGAAATGAGAAGATTAAGCTTGAGGGAGAGCTGAAGAACATGCAGGGTCTAGTTGAGGACTTCAAGAAAAAGTAAGCTCAGTTAACTAATGCTGCATAAACTAGGTTGATGTTAAGAAAGTAATGAATGTTACAGCCTGTGATACAAGCTGTTAAAAATGCTACAATATTATGGTGGAGTTATTTATTCACATTTTCTTATATCTCTACAGGTATGAGGATGAGATCAACAAGCGTGCTGCTGCTGAAAATGAGTTTGTCCTGCTCAAGAAGGTACTTTGATCTTCTTTCTTTTCTCTGTGTCCACCTTCTGTGTTGTAGTTAAAGCTCATCCTTCATCTTCTTTCTAGGATGTTGATGCCGCCTACATGAACAAGATTGAGCTTGAAGCAAAGGCTGACGCTCTTCAGGATGAGCTCAACTTCCTCAAGGCGATCTATGAAGCTGTATGTGACTCTTTTTCATTTTGATTACTTTCACCAAAAAAAGAGAGAAAGCGAGAGAGAGGGACAAAGATTGATAAGATGGAATGTTATTGTTTCCATGTAGGAGCTGGCAGAGTTGCAGGGTCAGATCAAAGACACATCAGTGGTTGTACAGATGGACAACAGAAGGCAGCTGGACATGGACTCCATTGTGGCTGAAGTCCGTGCTCAGTACGAGGACATTGCTAACCGCAGTCGCGCTGAGGCTGAACAGTGGTACACACAGAAGGTAAGAGAAGTATGAAGCACCTTCCATTACACCCGTGGACTATAATACTGCCGGTAGTTCAGATCAGCAGATCTTATTGTGCTCAATGTCTGTTTCAGTTTGAGGAAATGAAGTCCTCAGCTGGTGACTTCAACGAGAACCTGCGCTCAGCCAAGGCAGAGATCTCAGATCTTAACAGAAGGATCGCCCGCCTGCAGAATGAGATTGAGGCCGTCAAGGGACAGGTAGCCACTGCGGACAAACGGCCTATGGTGTACTGAGCCAGAAATTCATACATGTTAGCGCAGACCCCAATATGTCCTCTCGTTCTCTGGTTCTTTAGCGTGCCAACCTTGAAGCTCAGATTGCTGATGCAGAACAGCGTGGTGAGAGAGCAGTGATGGATGCCAAGGATCGCATAAAAGAGCTGGAAGAAGCCCTCCAGAGAGATAAGCAGGAAATGGCCCGGCAAGTGCGTGAGTACCAGGAGCTCATGAACGTCAAGTTGGCTCTGGACATCGAGATTGCCACCTACAGGAAACTGCTGGAGGGAGAGGAAATTAGGTGAGTACAGCTTTTGGTAACTTCTATACGTTTTGTTAGAAGCTTACTCATAGGCAATAGTTCAGTGTGGCTTAAGCTCTTGTTGATTCTTATGCACACTGGCATTCAGATCATTTAGATGCATACTTAGCTGAATATGTTTCTTCTCAGAATCTCCACTGGAGGACCCCAGGCAACCATCCACGTGCAGCAGACCTCTAGTGGTGAGTCCGTGCACACTGCACTCACTGGCTCAGCTTTGTGTCAGCTGCTCATGCCTCTCTCTCATGATATTAAATCCTCTATTTTTGATACAGGGTTTGGCTATGGCGCCGGAGGAGGTTCTGGTGGTGGATATGGAATGGGAGGAGGAATGGGAGGAGGAATGGGAGGAGGAATGGGAGGAGGAATGGGACTGGGAGGAGGAATGGGACTGGGAGGAGGAATGGGAGGAATGGGACTGGGAGGAGGAATGGGAGGAATGGGACTGGGAGGAGGAATGGGCATCAGCGGTGGCAGCAGCATGGGCATGGGCCTCAGTTCCGGTGGCTCCGGCTATGGCTCCTCAACGATCAAAACTACCACAGTATCTTCCAGCAGCTCCAAAGGACACTTCTAAGCAGAAACTTCCCAAATTCCTTCCTCTGCCTTCCTCCACCTACATCAACACCTTTTCAACTCTGATTAATGGTGCTAAACTACTGTCCAGCAGCCATTTTTTAAAGATTGCAACAGGAGAGGCTATACTATTTCTAAAACACACTTGTTTTCTGAAACACTTGTTTCAGTTTTTGTCCCTCTGAATGAAACAATAAAATGATTACAAGGCCCTCTAGGGTTTGATGTCAGTCTCTCCCTTTGATGTCAGAGAGTAGTGCCAGACACACGTAGCTTCAGGTTCTTTTCTTCTTCAGGTTCTTTTCTTCTTCATCTAACCACTAATCAAAAATATAGGATAAAGAGAACTGTTTAATTCCAGTGTCTGAATTTTATCTGAACATCAGAAACATTAAGACCACACTCGAGAGGACAAGACATCAGCATGACCAGAAGCAGCAGTAGAGCAGGGATTTCAATACAGGTCTTAAAGGTCTTGAGATTTTTTTTTTCCATCAAGCAAACACTGTATTTTACAATTTGTAACTGTAAAACAGCTGTCAGTTCCACTTTAAGTGAAAGACCCTAACTGATGAAGTTAACTCTCCTGATCCCATGACTTTGTTTTGGTGAACACATCCATCCTATGAGCCCTGACTCTCTCTCTCTTTTTCTCATTATGCTCAAATTTACCATCAGAGCAGAATTAAGGGTATTGAACCCTTTTTCTCAGGCTGTGCCGTACTACTTCAAGCAAAAAACTAAAACAAAATGATGATAAGACCAGATTTATTGTTTTGTTAACTGAGTTTGCAATATTTTGAGACCTGAATGCAATAAATCTGTTAAATCTATAATTACTGTGTAAGGTATTTTATTGTTTCATCGTCACTGATACTACACACATACATGCACAAACAGCACACAGTTTATTTCTGAAAGTATGCCATATACAATATTTTGGTGACATTTTACACTGAGGGTAAATTAACTAACAATATTTACATTAATAAATCATGAACTTCACCATTTATAAATCATAAGCAATAAGTAGAATGATCATCCCTTTTCAAACTCATGAAACACTGTTTCATTGTTAATATTACTTATATCCAAATATCCAAAATAAGATTTAATAACACTGTCTATTTTACTTCCCATCTATTAAAACGTGTCCATCATAGTCTCGTAGAACCATTAAAGACATTTAACACGTTAATTACTTTTTTAATACTTATTCATGCCATATCAAGTTTGTCATTAATTTCAACAATTTCATGTACTTTATTAGTGCTACCTAATACCATAAATAATATTAAATATTGAAATGTTAATGTAAAGTATCACCAATATTTCTCATCTTAATCGTATTTGTTTCCAATCTCCAAGTTCCTCTTATGTAAGAACTACATTATTTCCCATTTCCATTACTGTCACATCTTATGTTCCTGAATCATGAACTGGTTCACCGTTGGCTGATCCGAAATACACAAACATACATGAGAATTGCTGCTCCCGCTACTGTAGTGACCACAGCAGCAATAATTGGTCCAGCTGGTGGAGGATCATAGACTGCAGAACAAAAAATATTAGAAGCATATATCATTATCAAATGAATGAGGGTTTTGAATTTCAGCCTTAAATAATTCCCTTATGAAGCTTTTTAGTCTATGGGAAGCCCAAATCTAGGTTAATGCCTGGGACATTCTGATTCATTTTTGTGGGTTTACAAATATATATGAAACGTCCTTCGAATGGACTGTGCTCATTTCCATTCTTGTCTCTCAATTTTGTTCTTGCCTCAAGTTAAGTTGCAAGGCAAGTTACAATAAGTTATGAGTTACAAGCCAAGTCCATACCTAAATATAAAGTAGCAGGCATGCCACCTAGTGGTGAAGGATAATGTTGTGTATCTACTGTAATATTAACAACAAAAAAGAAAGAAAGAAAAAAGAAAGGACTGCACTTCCACTATGTATAAATGGGTTAAAACCCAAATTTATTCAGTACACTAAAATATTAATAGAGTTAAATCTCCTATTTATATATATGTGGTTACTTTAATATTTGCGCAGATGGCATCCTGACTGACTGGGCAACTATTTCCCTTTTCTTAAAGGCAGAAACTAGTCATATAATTCAAAATAACCTGGTTATTCAGGTATTACATAATTTGATCTCTGTCAGGATGCTTTGTTTATATGGTATTTTTTTTTCTAGAGTACATTAACTATGACTAATCTAGATAATGAATTTATAGTGTAATAAAGAAGAAAGAACATACTGTAAATTAAGTTGCTGTTTTCTGTCTTTGGTAGGAGGGTTAGTTTTGGATGGGCGTAGCAAAAACACGATCCATATTTCACATTGTCCTTCGAGAACACAGTTCGCATACTACCGCCTGTTGTAACGTAACGGGTATCCATGTCCTCTCCTTCACAGTTCAATGTGAGGTATACCTGAATTGAAAACATAAAGCGTTACTTTATTTTTCTTAAAATATTTCTAGATAGATTGAAAGACATTGCACGTTTTCTTTCATTTCAGTGATGTTTCTTGGGAAGTGACTTTTTCAAGAAAATGTTATCAGGAAGGATATATTGTTATCAATAGTGTTTACAAACGCTATTGATCAGTTTTGTTGACAATGAACCTCTGTAACATGGAAGCACTTTGTAGCTAATCTCCCTCTGATAGATAGACAGACAGACAGACAGATAGATAGATAGATAGATAGATAGATAGATAGATAGATAGATAGATAGATAG
>JAOXYF010000018.1:7016255-7052606 GCA_028565775.1 Sternarchorhynchus goeldii | reverse complement strand
GGTGGAGGAGGAAGTGTCATGGTTTGGGGAATGTTCTCAGCAGCAGGAGTTGAACCTCTCATACAGATACATGGAAGAGTGAATGTAAGTGTGTATAAGAACCTTCTTCAACAACATGTGGTTCCTTCCTTGCGTAGATTACATTTAATTCTGAAAAAATCAAGTGTTCATACATTGTTCTCTAATTATGATCTCCAGTGTATATTCATGTAACTTATATTGTATGAATGTGTGTATTGTGTGCTCCCCCCCCTTGAACCCGGGACTCACCCATGTGTGCTACGCGAGCCAGCCGTGGATCGAAGCCCACCTGCTGCACTTTGTCTGTCCGGGCCAGAAAGAAGTTGATGACACCATCGGTGACCACGCAGTTGGGGAAGCCGTCAATGACGTGATGAAAGCCGCGTCTCATGTGGAGGCAGTCGCCTTCCTCCTCTCCTGCCTCGATGGAAATGGTCTGCCTGTATGTGGCAGTGTAGCCTGTAGCTTCTCGCACGGCACCACCCACCTGCACACACACACACACACACACACACACACACACACGCACAGGCTTAGATCAGACGTGCAATCAATCCATAAAAACAAACGAAGGACCACCAAAGGAAAGCAAAGGAAGACCTTTTCCTGCAGAGAGCATGCCCACATGCCACACAGCTGCTTCTGCAGTTACTGCAGGTCATGAACTGGAGCTGACATTTCAGCTGTGTGCATGAGCTATGAATAAGACCCCCGTAGGCTCTGGCAGTACTGTGGCTTTTTGTCTGAAGTTCTCATCAGACAACTACAGAGTTCTAAGAGACTCCCTGTTCTCCTTCATCGCTACTGCAAGCAGGACCCACACAGTGCGAGCAGAAGGCCTCCTTTCAGGCCCCTCTTCATCCACGTCCCAGGCAAGCTCCTACGTCTAAGTAAGATGGGAATGTCTTACAAGGTCAAGGGTGGTTTTCTCCAGGACGTCCACCAGTTTCTCCAGTTTGGTGTTGGCAGTAAAGATGAAGTCATCATCCACCCACAGCACATACTTAGTGATGACCTGTGACACAGCCAGATTACGACCTGCAAACCAACCCTGGCATGCACCCATCACACACACACACACACACACACACACACACACACACACACACACACACACACACACACACAGTATAACACGTACACCAACTGACAGATGGATCAATGTGAAGAGGCACAGATATGACATTAATCTTTAAAACAGTGTGATGAACTCTAAAGAGCCCTGTTAAATATGGGTCTCTACCTTTCCAAAAGGCATGACGTAATGCTCTATGTATGGCCCAGACACCATTTTGGGATTTTCGCTGTCATCTGCTATTACTATGGTAACCGTTGGGTAGTATTGTCGTATGCTGTCAATCAGATCCTGTAGCTTGTTATAGCGCAGAAAGGTTTTGGTTGCAATGGTGACAAGCGCACTGATGTTGTATTCTAGGAAGAAAAAGAGGAGCAGTTACTCTTACGCTTCAGATCAGATACTGCAGAGGAAAAACGTTCACACACACACACACACACACACACACACACGTGTAAAACAAATGATACGTTTGTTTGTTGTTGTTGAAACTGTAGTGCTGTCTGTTATATCATTTTACATTACTATTGCTGGTCATCAGATGGGCTATCAATGCTTTTTATGCTGCTCCACAAGAGAGAATCACCGGCAATAACAAATAGAGGGAAAGAAAAAGAAACACAACATAGAGTAGAACTTTTGCATTTGTTTGAGAAGGGGATAGCTGTGCTGGTTAATGTTGTGTTACATAATGTTACAAAGCTCCCTGCATTTGTAGTGTGCTGTGCTGTGCTGTGTTCTGTGTGATCCTCTATTGAGAGTGTGCTGTGCTGTGCTGTGCTGTGTTCTGTGTGATCCTCTATTGAGAGTGTCCTGTGCTGTGCTGTGATCTGTGTTGTGCTGATGAACCTTTCTCTGCATCTGCACCAGTGTTGTAGAGTCTGGGTGTGACTCCATGGCGAATTTTGATGGTGAAAAGAGCCTGATGGCCTTCTGTTTCTAACTGCACTGAAATGCAAATATACAAACATACTTATCAATGTACAAACGTACTTATCAAATGCAGATAAAGTGTAGCCATTACTTTTCAACATGCAGTGTTACTGGCATTGTGTGTGTGTGCATGTGTGATGTGTTTGAGTGTGTGCACGTGTGAATACCTGTGTCTGCAGTGCTGGGGTGGAACAATGTATTAGTGTAAGTGATGAACTGAAGCTGACGGTTCAGGTTGGGTAAGATACAGCTGCTTAGGGTCATGTGCATCTCCCCATCACCTATGACCTTCACCCCCTCTACCTCTGCTGCCACATTAAATGTGCCCAGAGATGCTGAGAAATTTAGCTAGAAGCAGAACGGTAAAGAGAGATAGGGAAATAAGAAACATTTTAGGCATTTAACAGACGCTCTTATCCAGAGCGACTCACAAAAGTGCTTTGTCATTTGCTCACAAAACATGAATAAGACAAGAACGTACTTTAATTCTTTAATGCTCTTTACACACTTTAATTGCTTTTACAGCACTAGTTTTTGCTTGGTATGGAAGTATACAACTTACAGTGTAAATGTCTCTGGGGAGGTCTTTTAAGGCCAAGCCTGAAACACAGAACAGCTGATTATGAACAGCAATCAGTAACTATCACTGAAATTCTGGATTCCAAACACATGGACATTATGTGGTACAGATGTTGCTGATCACAGTCTGGAACTGCTTCCCTGTCAGGTATAAAAGCTATAATCTCGCATTGTTTGCACATTCTGTAATTTCCCCCATCTATCCATCCATCTATCCATCCATCGCTACCTCTCTCTCTCTCTCTCTGTGTCTCTCTGTCTCTCTCTGTCTCTCTGTCTCTCTCTCTCTCCCTCCCTCTCTCTCTCTCTCTCCCTCCCTCTCTCTCTCTCTCTCTCTCTCTCTCTCTCTCTGTCTCAGAGGTATGCAAATTGTGAGATTAAATGTTCTTTCCATGTTAAATATTCTACAGACTATAAGGAACTAATGAAATATCCACCTGGTATGAGGATCGTCTTAAGTGGCCGCACTTCAACACCTTGTGTTGGGTACTGCAACGGGCTATTAGCTTCAGTTACAATCAGCAAATCTGCAGGAGTCTGTGACCTAAACACACACACACACACACACACACACACCACACACACACAAGCAAACACACATACACAAATAGAAAGGTAACTGAATAGAATGTGTAAATGTATAACAGTAGAACACAAATCACCTAATCTTCAAGCATGGTATACAACATTATCAGCCATGTGCTTTATTTAGCTCATATTTTCCTTGCCCAGCCCTGGATTTATTCCAGCCACTTCATTTTGTTTTCTTCTTGCTCCCACTGTAGCCACATCACCAACTTCTCTTAAACTCTCATCGTGTGGCTCGGGTGCGTGAAGAGCTTTTCTCCTGACAATATTACTGCCTGTTGGCATTATGCAAGTGAGCAAAAGATAAGTTTGATATTAATTGATATTAAATAACCTACAGGTGCTGGTGAACTCTATACTTTGGATCTAGTTGGACTGCTGTGCTACATGCAGTAGTACTGAGGCCCAAACCTCATCTGGAAGCCCTGGTACTCTTTGGCACGGCGTCTCTTCATCTCGTCCAGCTGCGAGGGCTGGAAGGCTGTGTGCAGGGGGTGTGCTGACACTCGTGGGAACAACAGCTGGGCGAATGGCAAGTTCACACCCGCCCTCTCTCCCTCACACACACAGCCATTATGTGCAAGAAGCCTATGAAAGAGAAGTGCTGTTATGTCTACAGCAGCCCATCTAGGAGCTTCTATCAAATTACGTTTGTGTTTGGTGTGTATTTGTAACAGTTAGATAGATAGATAGATAGATAGATAGACAGACAGACAGACAGACAGACAGACAGATAGATATTTATTGATCCCTTTGGGAGGTTCCCTCAGGGAAATAAGATTCCAGGAGCATCATTACAGTATCAGCAGAGAATAGAAGAGGGAGAAAGAAATACTAATAAGAGATAGAAAAAATAAAGAATATATAACCTAAAGAATATATGAAATAAAGAATATATAACCTAAAGAATATATGAAATAAAGAATATATAACCTAAAGAATATATAAAAGGTCTGGCACATTTATATTACTATTGCACATAGTCTTTTTTGTGTTGAGGTGGTCAGGCTACAGGCTACTGCTCCTTCCCGTCCTGTGTAATCCTACCCCTAACCCCGCCCCCCGCCCTCAAACAGGAGTCCGAAGTTAACCCCCACCCCTGCCGAGAGGAGTTGTACAGTCTGATCTGATGGCGTGAGGGAGAAAGAGGTTTTGAAGTCTGTTGGTCTAGCACTTGGGAAGGAGCAGTCTGTCACTGAACAGACTCCTCTGCTTGAGGGTGACTGCCATCTTCCATAATGTCCAGTAGTTTGTCCATAGTCCTCTTCTCTGTCACTGTCACCAGAGAGTCCAGCTTCATGCCAACCAGAGAACCAGTCTGCCTGATCAGTTTGTCCAGCCTGGATGTGTCCTTCTTGGATGTACTGCCCGCCCAGTACACCACGGTGTAGAAAAGGACACTGGCAACCATGGACAGCTAAAACATTCACAGGATGTTAAGGACCACAGCCTCCTCAGGAAGTAGAACCTGCTCTGTCCCTTCCTGTACAGGTGTTCAGTGCTACAAGTCCAGTCCAGCTTGCTGTCCAGCCAGTCAGAGGTACTTGTAGGAATCCAAAGCCTCCATCTCAACTCCCTCAATCATATCTTCCTCAGTTGGCATCTGACCTGGTCCACAGTGATGTATGGAGAAAACTGTGTTGAGGATGGGGGAGAGATGTGGGAGGGTGGAGAGAGCTGCTGCAGGGGTTGGGGAAAGGTGTTGAGGGAAGAAGGAGAGATGGCTGCAGTGGGGGAGAGAGTGAGGGGTGGACTGGTTAAACCGGTTGAAGAAGTCGTTCATCTTGTTTGCGTTCTCCACTGTCCACCCCTACTACTCTGGTCTTTGTGTTGTGGACTGTGATAGTTTTCACACCTTCCCAGAACTCCCTCGTGTTGTTTTCTTTCAGCTTCTGCTCTACTGTTCTCCTGTAGCTGTCCTTAGCTTCCCTCACACAGCGATTCACCTCCAGCTGCACTACTTTCATCACCTCCCTGTTCTTGCTCCGTAAGGCAGCCTTCTTCCTGTTGAGGACAGCTTTGATTTCCTGCGTTACCCAGGGCCTGTTGTTAGGATAACATCATACAGTCTTAATGGGGGAGACCACGTCTGCACAGAAATTGAGAAAATCTGTCAGACAGTGTGTCAACTCCTCTATGTCCTTGCTGTGTGGGCTAAACAGCACATCCCAGTCTGTGGTATCAGCAATCTCTGAGAGCCTCTTCCATTTTCGGGGACCACCTCCTGATGGAGCTAGTTGGTGCAACCTTTGTACCAGGGGGGTGTACTTCGGTTGCGTATGAACCAGATTGTGATCGGACTTCCCTAGTGGGGGGAGGGGTGTGACTCTGTATACCTCCCTTACATTAGCATACAGCAAGTCAATTGTCCTGTTGTTTCTTGTTGGACAGTCCACAACCTGGTACGATTGAATCCCCTGGTTGTTCAGTGCCGACAGCTCGTCGATCTTGTTTGGCGGTGAGTTCACATTTCCCATGATAACTGAGGGAATGGATGGTTTACATTGCTACATTTTGTCCACTAGCTTAGCCTTTATCTTAGCCCCGGCCTTAGAGTCCCTGGGTCGTCTCCTCAGCTCCGCAAGGATGAGATGTTGTATCTCAGCTCCTCCCATTGTTTTTACAGCCAGCAGCTCGTCTCTCGATTAAGCGAGAAAACTGGCTCCTGGTTGCTTCTTAAGATTAGAAATATCCATGGGATATGTATAGTTTGCAAAGCTACAATAAGCTACTCTATGCTCAGAAGCACAAAGACTTGTACAACCTGCAAGAGCAATATTTAAATATTTGCACAAATCATTCATTTGAAAACAAAAATCTCTTGTGATTAGATACTGACCCAGCTACAGTTTCCCTCACACGGTAGGGGATGGTGCCAGCACTGGGGTCCGGCTCTGGAAGTCTCTCTGCCAGCAACCTCTCTACTCCAGGCCCTGGTCTCTGGCGGACATCAACGGTGCTGTAGGCCCGAGTGGGCCAGGAGTGTAGCACTGCCAAAACCAGTACCACCGAAGCTACCAGAGCTAGCAACACCGTCTTATGCAAAGAACGCATCCTACAAACTAACACAAACAGAAAGTCAGACAAGAAACACATACAGAGGCATGTTACACAGACACACAGTCACAGACATACAAACATATGAGTTGCAAACATATATTAAAAAAACCTGAAATGCCAATTTGCTGCTAATTACCTAAAATAGCCTGTTTTTTATGGGGCCTTTATGAGCTCAAAAAGAGCTCACTATCTCACAGGAATAAAGCGTGAGAGCTCACAAGACTACTATGTGAGAAACAGTCGGACTCCCTCTCACTAATGCTCCCTCAGCTTTGCCAATCCCACAGCTTATTATTCCTTGTTATTACATATTTAAAAGTGTAATAACATAATCAATGTTGTTCCTTACTTATTACAAATAAATCTAAAACCTGTTTCAAAAACTACTGTCATTCTTCACACTGAAGAATGAAGTGGAAGAACATGATTAAAAATCAATGGTCTCCTGTAAGAGGACTGGGGAAACAGCCAAGACACTGGAACTTTTTTGTCACACCTGGAAATGATGAAGCCCAGTACAGAAAAGTCAAATTTAGAATATACGGATGACAAAAGCAGAGACAATGTCAAAGGCCGATTTATATCACTAACTATAGCCTCACGTCCAAGCCAGGGACCGAGCCAGTGTTGTTCAAAAGTGCTGAAGAAGTCCAACTATGGATTGATGTCATACAGCCAATTCCCTGCTTCGACTATCTCAGCAAGCTACGAGGCTATACAAAACCAAACCAACAATCACGATTGAGAGATTAACGTCTAAGAGATAAAGCTACATGGTCAAAAGATAAGGCTGTGGGCATCTTTACATTCTACCAGTCTCACACTCCCTGGAAAAGGGCAACTTTCTAGAAAAGGCATTTAAAAAAGTCTCTGCATCTACAATATGGCGACCACTGATAACAAAACAGCAAATTAACGCACTGATAACCCCTTTTGGTGGCAGACAAGAACTTTAATGCTCTGTATCAATGATTCTCAGAAGCTAACATTGCAAATGGCTTTTTCTCAGCCTCAGGCCGGACCTTGATTTTACAATAACAGCCATCAGGACCCTAAGGGAGCACCCAGACCTGCAGTAAAACATGGATCAGGCGTAGAGAACCAACTATGCAACTTATTCGCTGGTGTGGTTGCAGTTTTTAATTTCAGACAAGAAAGACATCACTTTCCACTTGTTTAATAAATTGAGCTCAGTATTCAAACAATTGATCAGTTGTATCAGGTGTGACCATTGCCTGGCTGAAATGAAAGCCTGCAGTGACACTAGACCTACATGGAATATGATCTCCCATTCAGCATTGAATAATCTTGTCCTAGTAGTGTACACAGTCTTCCATAGTTCTAGATTATAAAGGAAAGCTGGCCAAGCAGTAAATATGACATAATACATAGGTACCTCTGTCCAATAACATGAACGGGTTGCACCAATGTATGTGAAATAACCATAGACAGAAGTCAAAATATAAAAAACAAAACGATGGCCAATTTTATAATCAAACAGTTTTTCATGACTAGTGATGTCTGAAACTATGCACTTATGCATGTGCTGTTACTCAGACCCCAGTGATATATTCACATCCAGAATATTCTGGAGGAGCTGAACTGTGAGAGTCATGAGACAGATGCAAACGCACTACATTTGTTCTGGAACACACTGTCTGCTTTAAGAAGCCTTTTTAGGGTTATATGGTGAACTCTGTGTTTTGACGTGGTGCCAGAGTTCAACTCAGCTCCACAGAAAAACATTAACGACACCCACACTGACACTAAGTGCAGAGCAGAAACATGCTTGCATGAGTGAGCAAAACCACTGCATGCTGGAGCAGTTACCCTAGCAACAACACATATATTCAGTGTCTATGATGCCTGTGTTAGAATAGGGTTTGAGGAGGACAACTTGATCTAATTCTTGATTCATTTGAACTTGCACCTTTCACTACATGATCCAACAACATAAATCTAAAGAGAGTTCCTGGGCCTCCTATGTGCAAAATAACTTGTGATACTGCTGGACAAAATCTTAAATGATGAGTCTGGATCTAATTTTTCTGTAAGGCCAAAAGTATGGTCACACTTTCTAGTAATTGAGTCTATGTGTTTCACCCACATCCATTGTTAAGGGGTGTATAAAATCGAGTACATTGTCATGCAGTGTCCACAGACAAATTTTATGTGTTCCCTTGGGTGTTTTTTTTGTCTTTCCTCTTGCTGATTTCCAGAGATACAGAAGAAGAGAGTTACTTCAGCACACCCATGACAATTCAGATGTGTGACTGAAGGAGGAGCTTGAAGGATAAAGGAGGCTGGTAACGGTGCAGCTGCACAAACACAATATCGCTAACACACTCTGACACAAAGATTTAATGATACATGTTTTGAATAATGTAACTGTTTCCATATTACAATGCATGAAACACATTGAGTGTTTCCTTTAAACTGCACCAGGTGGAGCATGATTTCTTAGTTACGCTAGGGAAGGGGGCTAATGCCACATTTAGTATTTCCCTGTATTTGTTGGAGACAGAAGTTTTTTCCCCCTTTTTCGTTAGAGTAGTTGTTCGTTAGAATTTTTTTGTTGTTTTTTTGTCTTTTTTTGGCACCACCCAGCTTCACCCTCTCAGTGAAACAGGTTCACAGTATCACCAAGACTGGTGGCTTGTGTTAAAATAAATAAAATAGCTGCTACACCCACACTTCCATGTGTTGTGGCTTAATTTCTCCACTGTGTGTCTCTGCTTTTCTCCTCATTTCTTATTTTCCTTATTCCTTTATATACTTTTTATGTTCAGGTCTAAATCTAATACTTCCTTACACAGGCAACAACAAGACATTGGTGGGTCATGCTAAATACTAAATACTAAATACTAAATATGTCGGTAACTTTAAACATGGGACTGTCAATGGATGTTATGTTTGCCACAAGGTCAGTTTATGAAGTTTCTACTCAACTGTAAGTGCCATTATTGTGAAACAGAAGTGTCTACGGGCAACAACAGCCCAGGCATGAAGCAGCAGATGGCACAAACCCACAGAGCAGGGCCGCCAATTGCTCAGTGGGGCGGAGCCTACATCTGTCCTCTGTTGCATCACTCACTATGGAATTCCAATAGCCTCTTCAAGCAACACCAGCACAAGAACTGGCTTCATAAAAGGCATTTCATGGCTATGCAGCTGCTCAAAGGCCCAGTACTACTATGCACAATGCCAAGCATTGGCTAGAATAGTGTAAAGCACACCACCAATGGAATGTGGAGCACTGGAAACCTGTTCTCTTGAGTGATGAATTTTACAGACAAACGCCAGGGGATGCCAGGAGAATGTGACCTAGCAGAATGCACAGAGTCACCAGATGTGTGGTGCAGAAGGGTTAAAGGTTTTTCAGAGTCTGAGCTCGGCCAATTTAGTTCCACTAATGCATAATGATGCTACACAATACGAAGACAATTCACACAATTATATCCTTCCTACTTTGTGGTAACAGTTTGGGGAAGGCCCTTTCCTGTTCAAGCTTGATTATTCTCCAGTACACAAGCCAAGATCCATAAACACATGCTTTAATTAGGTTGGTGTGGAGAGGCTCTAGTTGCCTGCATAGAACTCAGACCTCAGAATCAGTCAACACCTTTGGGATGATTTGGAATGTCAACCGTGAGTCATGCCTTCTTGTTCAAAATCAGTGTCTGACCTCACAAATGTTCTTTTTAAAGAATGGGCACAAACCCCCAGACACACTCCAAAATCTTGAAGAAATCCTGCAGAACTGCAGAGAAAGTCCCTCACATGTGTCCACTATGCCCACTTATCTGACCATGATGCAACAGAATGAACTTACTCTATCCAGTCAGTGTGAGAGGTACACGATGCCATGGCTGCTCCCAAAGATCCTTGGCACTGATTGGTAGAATCCACAAATGGCTGACAGGAGTGAATGGTGCTGGTGGAGGACTTTCCCCATCTGTTGATAAAATATAAAGCCTTTTCTATAATGTTCAATCAATCTGCAAAAATCTTCACCTTCTTTTGGTCCATACATAATTAACACTATCACATAATCTGCAATCATCTTAAAGTTAGAAGTGAGAACAGTCACCGTTGTATGACTTTTATACACTCTTTAATGCATGTGTAGGACTACTTGCTGGAACTACTTGCTGGGACTACTTTTCCAGGTGGAAGAACTGATAGATAGCTTCATACAAACGGTGAGAGATTCTCTCATAGCAGTCACATCTAATAGATGTGATTTTGATATTTTAAGTCTCATCTTTTAGGTACAGATACTATTCCTTCCTCCCTTTGGTCCTACCATGCACACCTCTAATAATAAGCAAGTAATTAAGTAATTCATTTTCCAACTTTGCTCTAAGTTCACAGTAAAGCATTGATATTTTTGTCAGTGATAACATACAATTTACTAAGGCTGTGCTGAACAAATATTAAGTTACCCTTAATATTCCTTGAAAAATCCTAAAGGAAAACAATCCATTATGACACTATACATTTTTATTGGTTCATGGACACTATGTTGGACATTTTTATTCATATAATAAAATAACAACTTATCAGCTAATCTTGAATTTATTCCACACTCTCGTGATCACTGTATAGAGAAGCCAGTATAGAGAACAGTGACTTGAGAAATGAGGAGTGTTGTGGAATAATTTCTATAGGCACTGAAATATTTCTGACTAATATGGGTGGTGTAACATAGGTGGTGGATTCCTAAAGAGGGTTAAGAGAAGATCTTACAAAGCTGTTGTCAAATTTCAAGAGTGGCTTATATAAGAACATAAGAAACACAGCATAATCGTGTATGTGTAATCTTACTGTTTTAATACCATCACTGATTTTCTTAAATCTAAAAAAAGAACAAAAAAATAATAAAAATAAAATGTTTAGTTTTTAGTGTAAAAACAGTAATGATAAGAAAAGTGTTATGCAATCATAGCAAAGAATGATGGAAAAACTATTTTCCCCAAGAGATCAATAATTTTGGCTTCAGCAGTTGTAAGGAGAAATGCTTTTAGTACAAACAATGATAAGGTTTACAGGCAAGTAACTCTCAGGCTAATTGGAAAAATTAAAAGAATTTTTGCTAAAACCATATCCGTATGATGATGTGCACAACCCTCCTTATTTGATGTTTAAATATTTCATCATTCAAATTTCTAAGAATTGTATTAACGTAGTAAAGGATAAGCAAGAAGTATGAATGAAAATTATTGTTATATCCAGCACCCAGTCACTCCCCGTTCCCAATCGCCCATTTATTGATTGTTACCATCACCTGTTCCTCATTTTACCTTTCCACATATGTGCCCACAGGAGCACATTCCAAGTGCTTTATATGAACCTCCTACAAAGCCCAAAGAACGGAACACAGCAAGTGAGACGTCCTTCACAGCAGCTGTTAGCCTGCATGGAATCAGTCAGCAGCAGCAGATGCCGACCAACTAAGGACTCCAGATCCACCACCTTTGAGCCAGCATGGACAGGCTGATCAGCTGTGTGGAGGCTCGCTGTGTGAGTCCTCCAGGAGGGGCCGGTAGCTCAGCTCACCTTCTCACTTCCAGTTCTCAATTACTGTGACCAAGAAGGTGAACAGTGGGGATCCTGAAGGGTGTGAGATTTTCCCGGTGCAGTGTGAGCTGTACCTCACCCACCAGCCACTCATGCCAGATCATGGCAAGGTGGCATTTTTCATCAGTTGGCTCCCAGGGACCACTGCACTGGTGACTCTACTGGTAACTGCCGACTCTCTTTTGAGGCTTGACTATCCCGACTTCACCTGCTCAAGGCTGTGTTCCATCATCAAACATTCCAGGAAAAACACCTCCCTCTCCAATGCCCATCACTGCCATGTACATTGACCCCACCAGCAGGAGACCATGCACCTGGGAAATATGCCCACCTGAGAAGAGAAGAGAAGATGCACACAACTGCATCTCTGCTTCTACTGTGGTAGCACAGACCACAAACTCACTGCTTCCTCTTTCTTTCCTCTCTCTCCATAATCTAAGCCATCAGGTCACAAGGTGGAGCAGCATTCCAGCTACTGCCTTTTACTTCACATTGTTGTCCAGTGTTATGTTATAGGCCTAGTGGGCTCTGGAGTGGCGGGGAGTGCAATCTATTGAGGTCTTGCCCAAAGAGCTTGTTGTGGAGGTTCTACCACTGCCATCAGCCCTTGCTGTGCTGGTGCTGGACAGAGGCCCTGGGTGGCCCTTCTTGTTCACTTGCAGACCACTGCCCTACACGCCCTATTTTTAACTGTAAATCTTCATGCAAACCCCATCTCTCTGGGACTGCCCTGGTTGCACACCCACACACACACACACAACTCTCATGATAGACAAGGCCTATTCTCCCTGATGGAAGGTCTACTCCCATTTCCCAAGAAGAGGACAGAGTGAAGGAGTGACATATTTAGGACGCCCTGGCACAGGGTTGCAGAAGCTCTCCATCTCACCTGCCACAACCAGCGTCTTCTTAATGATTCCTGCATCAACACTTCCAAGAACACCCTGACATCCAGACTGCCTACCTGCCCATGGCACAATATGCCCAGTATTTTCTACATCATGCTTTCACTAGACCAGCCCTCGTCAAGTATGTCCTTACAACACCCGCTGTGCCCCTGGAACCCACCAACCTCTGCAATCTAGTCCTGGTTACAGAAGAGTCAGAGAGCCTGGGGAAAATATACTGTCAATGCCTACATGAAAATGGTAGATCTAGGGAGATAGGGAGAGACTACTATCTAGCAACCAAGAGACTGGCAGTAAGCTTGACCTCAGGTAAGTTGGCCTTTATACCATCAAGGAAAGGATCGCTGACGTCCCAGTAAAGTCAGAAAAACATCTGAAAAAAGCATACATTAAATATTTACATAGTACTATCTAAAGCTCTGAAGTGCTTGGTTTTTCATCCACTAGTGAATCATTACATAAGTGCTACGTGAAAACTCATTCACACTAGCTTGTTTACACTAAGGTGAAATAACTAATCAAATGTGTATATCTTTAAAATCACACAAATAAAACATTTAAAATAAGAATGTTATATATTGTTATGATCACACTTGTTAGAACTTGTTAAAATTGCTCGGCGAAACACAACACTTTTGCATTTGTGTGTGTGTGTGTGTGTGTGTGTGTGTGTGTGTGTGCAATGTCCACTGCGTCAGACATTTCTGCTGATTGGTACATCCGCCTCCTCCACCTCCCCTGGAGTCTTTCCGCTATTACACTGATGACAGCAGCAGGGTGGTGCTGTTTTTCTTCTGGAGTTTAAGGACCAGCCTCACATGGCTGTAGAACATGACAAACTGCCTTATTCTAAAGATTAGAACCCTCTAACTATAATTCAATAAATTGATAAACATCAAAGGCATAATATAAATATATTTAGAGAGTAACAGGGTGGAGATTAGCTGCTATAAACAGTGCAGGTATATCAAACTGTAACAGATCAAACTGAATTATTTCAGATGCAACAGTTTATATGAGCTATAAAACCATCCTCATTCTTTTTTCAGTTAAAAGGGAAAAGCAACAACTAGACACTCAAGAACACTGTTGTATCTATTCAGATCATTATGACAAAGTACAGTAATGTTGTAGTACTGTAAAGTACTGTAATATTGTAGTACTGTAAAGTACTGTAATATTGTAGTACTGTAAAGTACTGTAATACCTATACATATCTGTACAAAAAGTAAATAATGAGATAAATACTCCTAAAAGTGGATTGTGGTAAATTGCCCCTTGCTTGCATGTACTCACTGTATGTAGGTACAGTGCACCTTAAATATCAGACAAATCAGTACAGAACTGTGTCTATGTATGTTTTCTATCTATACAGACTCTTTAAAAGTTCAATTCTATTCAATTCAATTCAAATGTATTTCTATAGTGCTTTTTACAACACATGTTGTCACAAATCAGCTTTACAGACGTGTGGGTCCAGAACCCTAACGATCAAGCCGAGGGCGACAGTGACAAGGAAAACCTCCCAAGGAGAATAAGGAAGAAACCTTGGGAGGACTAAGACTCAGAAGGGAACCCAGTCTCCACTGAGTGGCCCAACTAGCAACAGTCAAGTATTTAGTGCAAATTCAAAAATACACATTACATCTAAAGTAGAGAGGCTAGTCTGATTGTGTGTGTGAGAGAGAGAGAAAGGAAGCGAGAGAGACAGAAAAAGCAATCAGTGCTGCAATCAAGGCTGTTGTTGGGCAAAGCAGGAAACACCTTCTCCTTAGACCCTGCTCTAATCTCAGTGGTCATGCTATCATTAAAGAATCCCATCCCGCATACATTCACTGCTAATTTGACGTTGGTTGAAATTTACACAAAGTAAAAGCCAGTTCTTAATGTCTGACCTCCAGAAGCAGTTGTGCTGTGCAGAATATGAGTCGTTGTGCCTGTTAAATGATGCCTGGTCAGTAGATTTTTCAGAGGTAGTCTTGTTCAATTTTGGAGTTTGGGAAATATAGTCACACAGTGCTGAATTCAATGTTGTGTTATGTTTTTAGGGATTTGCAAGGTTCCTATTGGCCCCTGCACTGAAACCAGAAAGACCACAAATATGTCTTTAAACATGGTCAATTACAATGGAACAGTGATTAAAGCGCTTTTGCTAATGGCCAGTAGAGCTGCCACACTGAGCTGTACCTTGTGGGTAGGAGATGCTCTGAAATTCCAATGCTTCTACCACACAGCACATTCTGAGACTTTACAGTGAGAGAGGCTTCCATCAGACTGCATGGCTTTCATAATGTGAATCACCTCATGTACCAGGTTTGTAACTCTTTCGTTCATGTATTAAGCAGGCTACAAATTCAAGGGGAGACTACTGGCACACAAACAGTCCTAAACATCCCAGCACTGCTTCTTTGAGCACAAGCTACATTTAAACATGGCACAGGTTCTTGCCTGGAAAAAATAGTTTCTCAATATTTAGTTTATCATTATATTAGTTTGTCTTTTTTTTTCATTCATATATCTTTGAAAATGGTGACGAGGGCTAAAGAAAGGGTCTGGATACAAATGATCAAAATACCAACTGGTTGCTTAATCACTTTTCCTGTAGATTATTATGTTTAGATACTGGAATGATGGATATAATGCATTGCATAATTTTAAAGGGTAAAACCACAAATCGCACTTCCTAGGGGAGAGCTAGTAATCTAGTAATGTAATTTCCGTTTTAGCGTAAGTAAAAGCCTTGAACGCGCGTATGTTTTCCGGCTCAATCACATGACGGACATGCAGCTGGTATGTGCCGTTATAAGATATTAAGCAACATACAGATGGGCCGCGCGCATACAAGATGGATCGGGCAAAACATGATTACAAACAAAACAATCTTCTGTGACAGATACACAGTATTCAGTATTCGGTCTTTCATCCTGGGCACCACATAGAGTAGGCCTAATTCCTAAATAAATACATGTAAACTACAAGGCCTGACGTTCGTTTTCTGTTGCATCAGCCCCTAAATACCATCATGAGCTATAGGTTTTTTTTAAATGTCATATAAATCAGTCGTTATAGCCTATACTCCATCATTAGATCTAATACACATCTAATTGTGTACGAAGGATCTCGGGAATCATACTAGTGTTGATCGCATCACACCAGAAGAACGATAAAATCAGTTGTTATAAATCTTACCTTTTAACGTTGCCGCCAAATCGATGTCCTTTTAATTAAATCATATACATCATATGTTTGCATGAAGATAATTATGAGGGAAACCCGGCGGCATGACACTCATCGGAAAAGGATGAAGGAACGCGATGGATGTAGATTCCTATGGTGTAAGCTAATTCATACGGAGGGTGAAAGTTACTGCGCCGCTGCAGCGCCGTAAATGGAAATCCTCGCGTTACTCCCCGTCGAGTGAGCGCACCTCGGACTGAGAATGAGGGCGGCCGAACACAAGATTCGTAGCTGCGCTGAATTACACGCTTATATATTCGTCGCTCGACTGGCCAGGGTCTGTTCATCTGTCTACCCTATTCTCTATATGAATGCGGTAAATTGTCTACTGCATAGGCCTGTTTCATACGTAGCCTATTGCCTAGACTGAGCTTCATTCCTCAAACGTATCAAATCGTTCATGCCTTTGCGCTTATTAGTAAAAACGGCTATCCTATAGTGTTCATATAGTGTATACATGGAATACGCATGTATAAATTCATATTATATACCTTTAAACTTAGCTTTACGGGGGAAATGATGAGATTTGATAGGATAATTGGACTTGTGGCAAATTGCTATGTAAACATAACTATTAAATCTACCGTGTCCTTATGACACCAAAATGAAGCTTTTTTTTTTTGCAAGAGCGAGGCTTTCTTTCCAACGGGCTCGATAAAAAAAAACATTTTTATTGCACAAAGCTTTTAATAGGGTGGACGATGGTGGCACCTTGTGGCCAAAAGGACAAAGGGCATTTACTAATAAGCTGTGCGACAAATCCGTCTGCCCCAGTGCAATGGAGATGTATTTGTTTTTAAACCAATCAATCTTGATAATATCTTAAGGCCAAACGTGTAATTTAGGTATAGGTTTTTAATTTGAGCGAGGTCAGTTAAATAAACGTGAAAGTGAGTGTGGATAATGTTACAAAACTTTATTAAATTGTGATAGTTCTCTATTTAAGACACTACACCTCTACTGCTGCTTCCGCAATTTCTCAAAACCATATTATTATAAGCCTGAAACTAACCGTTTTGCTCCTGATATAAAAGCCGTCTACCGAGCGCTGCATCGGACACAGTACAATTGGCCAAAATCATAAAGGCAAACAGTATCGATGCTCAAGCACGATGCAGTGCTTGGACGCACAGTAGTTTTGTTTAATTTTGTTTCGAATTGTTTTAATTTGATCTGATTTGATTTTTATTAGTTTTGCTTTGTTTTTGAAAACATGCTGTACTTTCAGTATTCTGCATTATAGTATTATTATAGTATTACATTATTATATATACTATATACTATAATCTGAATTAAAATTAATAGGCTAAGTAAATTAAGTAAATCAACAATTAGGCATTTTTGCTCATACACTATTGTAATCCAACACAGGAGGGGACTCTACAGTATTGTAATAGAGTGGGATTGATGGCTAAATTAGGTATGAATCGACATATACTTATAGCTATGTAAGATGATGTACTGGAAGAACTAATGCTATTAATGTAATGATCTACAAGGAAACCTTTTTAACTGTATGTATTTTATTCATCTAGAAAAAACAACAACTCTTTAATCCAGATAATGTAGTTGCTTAAATCCTAATATCAATGCTGATTTCTTTAGAATTCGTGGTTTACATTAAATATCTTTGACAAATGGGAGTCCAATCAAAGTAATTTTCGTGGCTGGTGGGGTAAACTTGGTATCCAATAAGGCTAGTCTGCAGTTGATTGTCACTTATGATATCCAATCATAAAGCGTTTTACTTCAACGTTGTCCAATCCTCATTCTTTATGTTATACATCTGTTGTTTTGGAACAAATAAGTGAATTGACAACGCTAGCTAGCAAGCTAGTTTTGTGTGAGAGATAAATATGGCTGCTTCGTTGGTTAGGTGGTTGAGGGGATTATATGTTTTATTCCTGATATGTCTCCTCTCTGCGTGTGCTTTCTTGAATTTAGAGGAGCTAAATGAAATGAAATATGGAATTCAAATTCTTCCTGACCCCGTTATTATGGGACAGGTAAGTCTTTAATCTGCCTATATGGATCGATAGCTAGCTAGCTAGCAAAGAGCGTTTGATAAATCTGTTTTGGTTCACTAATCCGCTAACGCAGACAAACTAGGCTAACTAGATTCTTTGAGACTATCCTTAAGTCTGTCTTTGTGTTGGTTAATCATTTCAGATCAAATTTTCAGCAGTCGAGCTAGCTAATCTACTTAGTTAACCTTGGTTATCTATAACGATGATTATTTTAGCTACTTAGCTAACGTTACTGTAATTACACTCGCTAGCAATTTCCAGAAGTGTTAGTTTGACAGCTGTCAGATAGACGGATCGATAGATAGATATAGATGGATACTTTATTGATCCCAGAGGGAAATTCAATTGTTAGCTTTCTAACCACGTTTCTTATTTAAAGATGTGTTTATCAGATGAGTCGCTAGAGAAGATTGTAGACTATTTTGTGAGTTTATCAAAGGAAGAAACCTTTGAAACTCGTTATATGCAGTAAGGTTCGTTTCATATTTTTTGCGTAGACACAATACCCATGGCAAAGATTTAGCCTTGCTTTAGCTAGCTAGATAACTTGGTAGCTGCAAATTTCCATATGGATGTCATGTCAGTTAGCTTGCTCTGAGACTAATCGATGAGAAGTCACTCAGCTCGCTGTGTCCTTTTATATCCATATCCTTACTTTTCCCTCTGTGTCTCCGGTTCTGACAGATGGAAGATGTAATGTTTGTGTCCAATAAGTACAAGCAGCTTTATGAGTGTCGGTTGCCTGCTCAGGCAGTGAGGTTCCATCAGGATCCTGTGTCTGAACCTGACTCTCAGGGCTACAGTGGACCAGGGGTCCCAGAGCTCTTGAAGCCCATGCAGACTGCACCCTGCTTGGTCAAGGTTGATTTTCTCTCACTAAGCAGACTATTATAACTTTTGATATTTCATTGTCAGCACAGTAATTTCTGAACTTGTACTAAGACAGGTGTGACCTACATTATAAGAGATCCTGCTTTGTTATTTTCTGTCTGCAGACTAAAGACTGGTGGACCTATGAGTTCTGCTACGGCCTGCAAATTAGGCAGTACCACTTGGAAGGTCAGTATATGTATAAATATTGTATAAGTGTATAATGTATATGTATCTTTAAAAAAAACATGACATTTTAGGTTGTGGAAACAGTTTCTGTAAAGTGCTTGCATTTTTCTGTCGTTGCATATGCTATGCACACAGTTTACAGTATACACCTTATAACAGATTTGGACAGCTGCACTGTTCCAAAGAGCCATGTGTGAGGTGTTTCTGATCCATTGCCATTAGGCTCATTAATAAGTCCCTTTACTGTTGGGATGATATGTGCCATTCAGTCTGAATGGTTGTGAGAAGCATGAAATGAAATTATACCAGGACTTTATTTCACTGTTGGTTAACAGGGAATTTCTGTTTTCTTACAAGTGAGGTGATTGAGTTTTTACATGACTTCATTAATTATACTTTACCATTCATAAATACAATTGAAAGAAAGTTTTTAGATGCGTACTGTACATGTTTATCATTTGGTTTTTAAATGTATTTAATTTTACAGATTCAGAGATTAAGGGTGATGTGCTGTTTCTTGGTTATTTTGAGTCTGAATTTGATTGGACCAATGAAACAGCTAAGGTAGGCTGTGACTTTTATTTAGACACAACATTTCCTGTTTGTACCATAACATAGCTTTTATAATATTTGTTTCTCTTTCACTTCCTTTTTCAGGCCACTAAACAACACAAGCTGAAGAGATATCACAGTCAGTCATATGTCAACGGCTCCAAATGTGATCTGAATGGTAGCCCAAGAGAGTCTGAAGTCAGGGTGAGAACACACATTTCCTGAACTACTCTGCACATATTTTTAAGACGGCCATCTGTGAGGTTGGTTTTTTTGTTTTTTTTATTGATTGGTAGAGTAGTGCCTCAAAAGTGTCTGCGCACAAAGTTCAGTAGATGACATGTGGTCTAAGCAAACACAAAGCTGTGATGTAATGAAATGAATTGTGTCCCCCTCCCCCTCCCTCTCTCCCCCACCCTTACTCCAGTTTGTGTGTGAGGAGGGTTCGAGTGATTATATAGCTCGTGTGGATGAGCCTCAGTCCTGTCGCTATGTTCTTACAATACACACCTCTCGCACGTGCCAACACCCGCTCTTGCAGCCTCCCTCCTCAGCCAAGCCCCAGGGTATTGTGTGCCAGCCTGCTCTTAGTGCCCAGCAGTACATGGACTATGTCAAAGCTCAAGTGTGTAAGTGCAGTTTTTCAATGTGTGTAGTTGGTTTGTCTCTAGAGAAATGAGCATGCAAAATGCTTTGTCTTGTGATTTAAGAAATTATTTGTATAATTCTGTCCGTGAATTTGGCTGATGCCATTTGCTGTACAAATACACTAACTACACTCACTACACTCACTATGTCTGGGTGGCTACCTGCTTTTGTTCTCAGCTGACACTAAACGTAAAGTGGAACAGATCTCAGAAGAGCTGAAAACGCTGGATAAAATACTGTCCAAGGACGAAAGCAATGAAGGGTCACAAACGGACAAAATGGATGAAGAGTCCATAATACCTTCTGATAAGCCTGTTTCAGAGTCTGAGGTCAAAGGTCAGTGAGTACACAGGAACTCTAACCCTTCCAATTCTGTGGTCTTACAAATGTTCTGTATCTCTTCTATACCTATTGACACGTGTTCTGTGTATCTTCCTTACCTGTTGTTGCATGCATTTTGTATGTGAAAACAGAGGCTGGATTGGCAGGTGAGGCAGTAAGTGAGGAGTCTGAGGATGGAGATTTCTGGGAGGGAGTTATCAAACCAGAGAGCAATGACCAACACACACCTGAACTACAGGTAATGTGTAAACAGCAGTGTCCTGTATAAATAAATAACCTCTACGGTGAAACAAAATGGGGTTTAAAATGCATAAATTATAAAAAGTGAAAGTATGAAAAGTAAATCCTGAATGTTGGAATTAGTCAGTTTATTTTTCACAAAGAAGACTTGTGCCAATGGAAATGGTTTTGAGTAGCGAGAAAGTGGGACGATTCCCCAGACAATGAAATGATGGCCATTCACTTAAGCTGAGCATTGCTGTTGCATTCGGTGCCTTTTAACTTTTAAGCATCTTTTTGCAGGAGTCTGGCGGTGCTCAAGATAACCAGCCTGACGACAATAACTGTGAGTTACTACAGTATAGTGTGGTGCTGTATTGTAGTTATGGACCGAATGTCTTTTTAAACAATATACCCTAGTCCACACTAACACAGGGGTGTTGGAAAACAGTGTTTTTGCTACTCTAGCATTTCTCTTCCAAACATGGTAAACTTGGCCACGGTGCTTTGTACACTGTAAATGCCCCAGTCATCTACTGTGAAGCCCAGTGAACTGGGACAGTATACTACACGGAGCAGGTAAACGTGAAATTTAAAACTGCATTTTCATGTAGATTAAAGGGAAAAAATAAACATGGATGCACTGTCCAATTTACGCATGTTGGTGTGGATTAGGCCTCAGGCAGGCAACATTTTCTTCAGTCAGTAATGAGTTTCGCTAGGAGCAATATAATGCAGATTTCCAGAAGACTTGTCAACTTGAACCTGAGCATTCAAGAAAGTAAAATAATGAAAGTTGAATGATGTACTGCTAACACACCCTAAGTACAAGTTCTAACATATAATAATGGCCCGTTTCCTGTCTTTTTGTCCACAGTATTTGCAGAAGAAAAGTTTAACTTTAAAATAATTACAGACCCTGCAGACCTGATGAAGTTTGTACAGCATCTCAGGGAAAGTAACAGAAAAGTGAGGGCTGAGGGCCTGTGCTCTCTATACTTCACATCACACCCATTTTATGTAATCTTCATTGTCTTCCAGTTAAATTATCCTCCTTAATCCTTAAATTATAAATACAGTGCTCTTAACTCTTGCTCTTTCTTATGCCTCTGCTCTCCTTCACCTTTGTACACCCACTCATGCTCATACTTGAGATTTTTCTGGAATTGCTCCCTCTCTGTGGAACCCCCCCCCCCTTACATTTATATGCAATCTCAAAATCCATTCATTTTCTCTTGCATTCTGTGGCCCTGTAGTATAAGAGGGAACAGCTCAAACATGAGCAAAGCCAGTCTTCAGAGAACAGAGGAACGGAAGAGAAGAAGGGAGAAGAAAGAGAGGAAGACAAAGAAGAAGGAGATGAAGATGAACAACTGCTTAAAGAGTTTGAAGAAGAAATGGCTGATATTTCTGTGCCTCCCTCAAAGATAGAGGAGATTAAAGAAGAGATGCAGAAAGAGTTTGACAACATTATTGAGGAGGTATGGGTTCCTGTTACTGTTCTCTATGCAAATTTCAGTCAACGTAGATCAAACCTATGAACACAGGTGATCTGGGTACCAAAACTGGGTTCTCGAAAGGCATCAACTACATCATATCAGCAGTAGTACTGTCAAGCATGGCCCCATTATCTCTGATGATTGGTACCTAAGCTATAGGTTACTCAGGGAATCTCTGTGAATCTGTGTGTTTTGAAAACTAATACATTTAAAATGTTCTGGCGCGAGCCAACCCAGCACACACACAACCTCTTTTCAGCATAGATGGTTAACCTGAATAATTGAAACTTTGTCATAACGGTGATGTTTGGATAAAATGGGTTGTTCAACAACATACCAATCAACTCACAGTTATAAGGTGTGTTGAAGGATTTCATATGTATGATGTTTCAAGCATCATACATATGTCTCTCCCAAAAATGAAATATAACTTCAGAAGTAGCTATATTAATGTATAAATGTCATTATTTTATCATGTTTAGTATTGTTTTTATGATCAGGAATTCATGTTAAAAATGTAGTTTATTTAAAAATTTCAATGAACGGCACTAATAAAAGTCCCAAAAAAGCTGTAGTACATGGATCAAATTTGAATACTGAAACCATTTACAAAACGCATATCTTGTCCATTGTATATGTGTAACAAACTTTGTTGGTTGACATTTGGGTTTTTCAGGCTCAGCAAGAGTTAGAGACTGAAGGGCTTAAAGGGGAGTTTGATCGCTCCCAGGCCACTCAGACTTTGGAGAATACTCTGGGCAAATTGCTGGATCGTCTCGAGGATAAGACCGCACAGGATACCGAATCGGACACAGAATCGCACACAAACGTGCACGAAAACATCCACAGTCCAGCCGAGAAGGGGGACGGCGCTGCCCATGGGGGCCACGGCCTCGCGCCTAAAACTCCAGGTAAACGGACTGGTTTGGGAATGGATGAAGTAATGGTACTGGATGAATAACTATGATGTCATGTGTAAAAATGTGTTATGGTTAATAGAAATGCGAAGGTGATGCAAGTTAATGTGGGAATAGGTAGAAATTTGCTGTCGACACTGCTCATAATCCTGATTTTATTCTTTTATGTATTCACATCATCTACATGTGTGTGTACGTATGTAGATGGATACATTTCATCTTCATGTTCAGTGTTTCTCACCTTGCCTTTGTTTGTTTGATAAGGTTATGTTACACCCAAGCACTAATACATCATCATGTGTAGAGATGCTAAAATAACATTGCACTTCACCTAAGCAAGAGTTGCATGAAGACGGCACCTTTTGAGAGAATGCTAAACCGTAAACTCGAATATAGGGAGGGTGAATTTTCCACTGTCGCTCGGGTAACATACCCCTCCCTCCCCCTCTCTGTCTCTTGTCACCTCAGCGCGGGAGCTTGGCAGTGGAGAGCAGGTAAAGATCAGGGTGACTAAGTATAAGGTGGGTGCAGACGAGGCCTCGGGAGCTGTTGCTGGGGGCGACGGTCGTGAGGGGGGTGTGAAGGTGCGAGAGCTGGGCGAAAGTGACCCCCAGTGGCAGCAGATTCAGGAAGTGGTCAAAGAGCAGCTAGAAAGAGCTGGCATCAAGGCCGAAGGTAGGCCAGAGCACGCGCACGCACGAAGTACTGTCCACTTGTGTGTGTTTTATGCAGTTTAGCTTGAGCCTTTGGCTTTTTCCCTGACCAACCTCAGCTTTCCTTTGGAGTGGTCCTGATCTGCACTTCTGCATATTTTCTCCTGAATTCTTTTCTCTTGAATCTTACAGCATTCAGATTAGTCTTATTGACTGGTGTTTGCACTGAGATCTGTGGTATTTCTAATGTATCAGGGACTTTTTGTTTGCTTTTTAATAAATACCTACTTTAAATCATAATATGCTGCATCTCATCCTTAATATTCCAAGACATTCAATAGGCAGATTATTTCTTTAAAATAAAAATTAATTAGAGGAAATTTGTCATAAATGTCTGACCGTTGTTATTTGGTGTGTTGTTTTTTTAGCACAGAAGTAAATGTTGTTAATATACAGCAATTAAAGATGTATATTATTAGATGTAGATCTGGATTCCGATTTTGTAGAAGCAAAGTCTTTATGGAATACAGTGTATTATATTCAGAAGGATGCAATTTTATTAGTGTGAAATTCATTTTATTCCTGTATGTAACTTTATTATCTGTATAGGTATTGGGGCTGCATGATATGTACATGCACTTAACTGAAGCCTTGCAATACAGTGTATTTCTAATGGTGAACCCTCAATATGAGGGAGTTAAAGATTCGTTTGTGTGTGATTTGTAGGTTACATTTGCATATTTAAACCTTCAGCAGTATCAGTACTGAAAAGGCAGACATTACAATAGCACATAACAAAGGATATATTGAAAGTTCATGAGGAGCATTGTCAGATATTCCATTCATTCTATCTCCAATATCATCGTCTCCATTATCGTCTCCATTATCTATCCCTTGCATGCATTTTCTCTTTTCTGTTCTCTTCTGCATATGCAAACATTTGCTATTTATGTGGGCAAGGCGATAAATGATGTGCAAATGTTTTTGGGGTGTTTCATATAATAACTTGGTCTGCATATATCAGGTACAGCAGAGTTGTGGCAAAGGTGGTAATTGCATGGTATATCTGCATACGATGGCAATACATGAGTTACTTGTGTTTATCTATTTCAGGCAAGATAGAAGTAAAGATTTTGACCCGCAAAACAGCAGAGGAGGCTGGAGACCAGTGGCTGAGTGAGGAAGACACCAAATCTTTCAGAGAACTACTCATCAACTTATTGGTACGAATTCACATCTAATCTTCATCATAGCCAAATATGCAATAGAATATTATCAAATCCACCAGCAGGTATTCATACTACGACAGCTGCTCTTAGGAGTGGCTCCAAATATTTGACGGAGAATATATCATGTTCAACAGACACACGTTGGATAGAATTTTACTGTTTTGCTGTACCTGGTACCAGATTTTTGCTAAATAATTCCATTTTAGCCTTTTTACAGTAGCAAATTTGGCAGTGTGATGAAACCTATTTTTGGTTGTTGTGGGGTTTTTTTTTTTGGGGGGGGGGGGTTGGTTTTTTTTGTTTTGGTTTTTTTTGGCTGATGGTTGTATAGTTTTAATGAATCTTGAATCTACAGTATTTAATGACGGTGAGAATTCACTGTCAATAAAATTTGAGTACTCTATTGGGGAGGTGTAATTATGTGGTTATTCTGTATTGATATGTACTATATATTGTGGTTTTGGTACAATGAATAGGTTTCCTGAATAAGTTGATGATGATTGTATCTCATTTCGTTTTTATTTCCGTCTTTTTTCGTTGGTGTAGACCGGAGGGACAGAAGAAGTTTATAAGGAGCAGAAGAGACAGCAGGAACTGGAGAACAACTATAGATTTGTTTGGGGAGAGAAACAAGATGAGAGCAAATCTGCAGGAACCAGCGAATCTGATGAACTAGACTTCTGAAAAGCTTTCCCTTCATATGTACTTAACCTCAGAGAGGTAGAAGAGAGAAACGGTATTCTGAAATACAGAAGGACTTGGAACTCTTTCAAGGCTGTTTAGCCCTTGCTTGGACTTTGTTTTTCACGAACACTGTGTTTGTTTGTCTTCTCCCCCCCCCCTCATGTTGTGAGAATTTATGTGAAAGTGGCTTAATCAAACTGTCCCCTGGATGACCAAGTTGCTAAACTTGAGGGGTATTAAAACTTTCATTACATGCCTGTCAAAGTCTAGGAGGATCTTCATAGTCAAAACATTTGTAAATAACGTGCCTCTTGGATTACATTTTGTTATGAATATCCAGTGACAGACATTTAATCCCGATGCCACTGTTATGGAACAGAAATGCCTCTTTGCTGTTTCTAGTTGATGCTGCCTATCTAAAACCAAGCATCTTAGCAATGCTATTTATATTTGTATGTGAGTCTGTGTGACTTATGTTGATTGATTCCAGACTGTTAAAAATGTGTCTTTCAAGATTCACATGGCTTTAAGATAGCCTGCACAGATGTTCTAATTAACAGTGAAGGGGTTTCTGTGTTTTGGCTACCCTTCTATATCTTGCAGCAGACTTTCTCTGGTTTATAGAGCATGATCACACAATGTTTACTGAATAAGAAATGTTGTGTTTTAAGTCAACCACTGAGGGTCAGATGTACTGTAAGATAATTGTGTTTTGAAGAAACCTTGGTGAGTTTATAGCACTTTAAATAAACAAGCACTGTTTGGAATGTTAATCGTGGAGGCACCAACCAACCAGACTACATCTAAAAACTTAAGGATGAATACAGTGAGAGTCTTTGAAGTGGGATTTGGAGAAACATAGTGCTGCCCCATGGCACCACAAAATGCTACGAACTTTACAGGATAAGATAAAGAACAAGAAGAACTCAAGCAGCACATTAGAACCATGACCCAGTACTTGTCTTAATGATTGTTAGGCAAGGTACTAAGATGTTAACTCAGTACTCATGGTTGAGTGTTGTTCATGAGTCTTTGGTTTTGAAGTCTTTCTTGGTGAACTCTATTTGTAATATTGGCTTTCAGATGGCTTAAAATTGTAGCACTTACTGCTGCTTTTTCAGACAATTTATCTGTTTTAGAGCTTTAAAGTAGTTTAATGAATATAAATGTATGCTCTGCAGACAATATAAACCATTCTTGGAAACAGTCCTGCAGAGATACTGGACTTGAGTAATAACCAGGTTGTCCTGCATAACAGTCCAACATTTCTGAACCAACATGTTTTGTCTAAACAGCCACACAGCTTGTACATAAAATATGTCTGCAGATTGTTTTTGTATGTCTTCTGTTCAGATGCTGCCAACAAGTAAGGGCTCTCTTAATAGAAATGTGACCAGCTCTTTGGTGGCTTTGATTGTTTATGTAATTTTGCTGGAGCATCTGAATTGCTTGCCTGTACTAGCATAATGTATAGTTTCAAGGGTAAGAAACTCGATCACATTTCATCTCCGTGTGGCTTTGGAGTTATTTGAGTGGGTAGATTTTGTACAAATTTGTGGTTTTATAGTAACAAACCATAAAGTTAGGTTTTTGGTTCATGACAAAACTGAAATATATTGTTAAATGTGTTCCTTTGAGGTAACAGCTTAAAATTTTTTGAAAATGCAGAAACCAGTAGTCATTAGTTAAAAACGGTAGCATTTTAAAAATGCAGTCTGGTGGCTTATAATGGGGTAAGAACATTTTTGAGCACTCAAAGTATTTTAGAGGAACTCTTCAGGTTTACAAAATGGCTTTTAAGAATTACGTGGTTTTAAATTATATCAGCAGTTAAAAAAGAAGGACAAAAGGGTGCATTTATTCATTATACACTTAATGCAGTATTGGGAAGTTCTTGACATAAATGTTTTTAATCTTGATTACTACTATTTGGCTTGAAAGTAAGTTAAGTTCATGATCTTGGCTTTATCATACATTTTCGTTTATTAAAGCATTATCATGAGCAATATCCTTATAAGAACAATCTCAGGTACGTTTCCCAAAACCTTTGTAGACATCATTATGCTAAATCTGTTGTTAAGATATAAAGCTACGACTAGATGCTTAAGCACTGAGTTAATGATATGGCACACCAAACCCCATAAGGCTTCAATATATTCAATATTTGCCATTCCAACTATTAATTTTAATTATCTAACTGAAAAACATGCTTTGGTACTAAAGAGCACAATAACATTATCTGTGAAGATGTGCTTAGCATATACCCTTTTGATGTTTTCAGCAATCAGACTTGATAAGCTTAGCTCTGACTCTCTATTAAAAATAGTAATAAAATGTGAAATGACTAATATAATATTTAACATTAAAATTCAAGTCCAACCATGTGGTGGTTCCATTTTACAATAGCCTGCACTAAACCAACATCTACATCATGCTCTAACCAAGGTGCCAGTACATCTTTACTGGATTTTTTTTTTTTTTTTTTTTGGATTACTTAATTCAGGTCTGTCCGTTAGTGTAAAATGACTTACTATTTATGTGCTCTCTCCCTAATTTTCAATATCAAATCAGTACAAAAAACTAAACCATATATATATTTGTTACCTTAGATGTTTCTTTCTTGCTTTACTGGTTTAATGATTTGTACATAATTGCCTGCAGTGGTATTTTGAGCTGCTTCGGGCTTTGTGCTTAGTGCCCCCACTGTCCTGTTCAATAACCCACAGGTCTGCTTTGAGAAAGTATTACGTTGTATTAAACATGGACAAGTTACACAGCCTGCCTCTTTTCTCTCTCTCTCTCTCTCTCTCTCTCTCTCTCTCTCTCTCTCTCTCTCTCTCTCTCTCTCTCTCTCTCTCTCTCCCTCTCTCCCTCCCTCCCTCCCTCTCTCTCTGACGTGGACAGGGCTTCCTGTAAAATCCTCTAGTTACCACTCAAAAGTGTAGCTACAGACCTTGCTGTCATAGATAGAAGTTATGTCGACAATAGTATTTTAGTTATCTGGCTATTTTTACGACAGTCTTCCTTAGCTTTCTTGTTAGCTTTCATATTCTTGTAATGAAAAAATATCAGAATAGAGACTTTGCTGTATTTAGAGAATGCCGTTTAGCTACATCCTAAATTATCTGGTTTCATGTTAGCCAGCTAACCAACGAATTAGATACGCTAATTCGCGAACAAATGAACATTAGCGAGCCATTACAAGATATAGACGGATCAGCGAAAATTTTAATTAATTATCTAACCAACTAATTATTGTTTCGGTCATGTTTGGAGGTCCTGTAGCCCACTTTGCCAGGCCGATAACTGGGATTTACTGTCAGTCGAGAACTGCAGCATGATTGACGTAGGCTGCTAAGTTTCACTGAGATCCATGATATGGTAAGATCATGTCTAGCTAACTAGTTGGTTATAACTAGTCTATATACACATCATGATATGTTTGTGTTTATGTGCTCTATCTATATACACATCATAATATGTTTGTGTAATGTGATCTAGCTGGCTAGCTCTGTGTATTTAGCTAAGGTAGACTAGCTAATCCCCTACTGATTCCTAACCAACGACTGGACAAGACGATAAACAAGTAGTTAGATCACTAGCCAGGTTAACTAACTCTTAACTTGGTCGTTGTCAATGAGGCATTTATGGGCATAGAGCAATTTACTGTTATCCGATGTTGGTTAACTGTTAGCTAAATGTCGCCATATATTCTAGGATTTATCTACAAGTTTAAGATCCAGAGCCCCGGTAAGATTGCAGCTAGTTAGTTATGTGCCAATTCATCGTTTGTGCCTTGTTTTTCTTACTCAAAATTTATGGGTAGATAGCAGTAACTAAGGTCTGACTTCCTGTCAACGACTTAAGATCGTTAGCTTGGAGACAAACAGGTCATGAGACTATTCACGCTGACAAAGGCGTCAAAGACTCTTATCTGGTGGTTACCTTCCTTATTCTGTGTGCAAGCATGATTTCGTTTGACAGTGCATAATTGAACTTTTCTTTTTATCAAATGATAATCTTTGGTAAGAACACGTTTGCAAGGAAACCCTTCCTCTAGGTATAGACACTATGTACTGCTTACGTTCTCTCTTCTCCAATCTTTCCATGTGCAGTTACTGTGAGGAAAGAGTTACAGGTGACAGATGATCAACATGAAAGCTCTCGGTCCAAGGTCCTCATTCTACATCGGGTTTTTTGTCGGCACATTCACCCTATATGTGTTCCTACATGAAGTGTGGTTTGCCAGAAACTTCTCTCATCAGAAAACCAAGGATGAGATTAAACAGCTTGTGGAAGAAGACAAGAACTGGAAGAAAGAGAGATCAGCTCTCTTCAACCTCAACCATCCCCACCACACTGGTAATACAGACAATACACTAAAGATCAACATCCTGGAGTAGATTGTATGGCAACATTGTGTACCAAGAAATTAATTGTTACTGCCACAGTGTATAAAACACTGCGATAATCTGTGATAGTTTCTCATATAAATTTTTTTAACATATTTTTAAGTGTTAAAAACAACAAAAAAAATTTTTTGCTATTGGAATTGCTATTCAATTCCTGTACCAACATCCTGTTAAGAAGTGCGCTGGTGTGACAGAACTTTTGAGCATGTTTGTCAGTCAACAGAACTTTGATCTCTTTGGTTCCTGTAATGGCTTTAGTCACCCCTCCTGAAGTTTACACAGTAATCAAGAGTTTTTCTGCTACCAATATTACCCATGGATATGCTCTGTCATACTGATACATGTCATAGTGCGATAACTTTGCTTATATGTTTCTTACACATTCTCAGCAGCACATGGACCAAACCATAGCTTTCACTCCATGCTTAAGCCATAGAGTGGTCTCTGTGGGCTGCAGAAGCATTGTTTGTTCAGTTGATCTTTTCTTTTCTTTCTCCCATTTCTTACTATTTTCCTGTGTAGATGAGGACAGTACAGTGGCAGACGCCCTTTACAAACAGGTGCGCATTCTCTGTTGGGTCATGACCGGTCCCGACAACCTGCAGAAAAAAGCCCGGCACGTGAAGGCCACCTGGAGTCGGCACTGCAACATAGTGGTGTTCATGAGCTCTGTGGATGACCCAGACTTCCCAGCAGTGGGCCTCAACACGAAGGAGGGCCGTGACCAGCTGTACTGGAAGACCATCCGTGCGTTCCACTATGCCCTGGAGAAGCATGGTGAGGAGGCGGACTGGTTCCTGAAGGCTGACGATGACACGTACGTGGTGGTGGACAACCTGCGGTGGGTACTGGCCGATCACTCGCCAGACGAGCCTGTGTATTTCGGCCGGCGCTTCAAACCCTACACCAAACAGGGCTACATGAGTGGCGGGGCAGGCTACGTGCTTAGCAGGGAGGCCCTGAAGAGGTTTGTGGAAGGGTTCCGCACCAAAGCATGTACACACACGACGTCAGTGGAGGACCTGGCTATGGGCCAGTGTATGGAGAAGATGGGCGTCCTGGCTGGGGACTCCAGGGACACGGTGAACAGGGAGACCTTTCATCCATTTGTACCAGAGCAACACCTCACTGGCAAGTTTCCCAAAAGCTTCTGGTATTGGAACTATTGCTACTACCCCATTGTTGAGGTGAGTAATAATTAATGTGACGTCACATTAATTAGTGAAATAATATAATTTCATGCTAGCTCTGACAAGTTAATTTCTTTATGCACTGAATAGGTATGTGGCTGTTATAGTTAGTACCTGACATTTGTCCCTCCATTTTTGAGTGATTTAGTGCTGGGTGTGTTTGTAGCCCATTGAAGTTACATTCCTCTCATACAAACTTCATGGATTATTGCAGTAGATTCACTGGAGGTGTGGCATACAGTTGTGTGTTCTGGAGAAGACCTATGCTTCTTCACTAGAGGATTATCATAGAAAACTGGTCTAAACACCTCAGAAAACGTTTGTATATTTTACCAAATTAGGACCTGGGCTAATGGCTGCTTTGGATCACTAAATGGGAATGCTGTCTGAGGTAGTTCTCAGATGTTAATACGCTGTTAAACTTCTTGCCGACTTGTATTAATAGCCATAACATTTAAAATTGCTCATCTTTTTTGAGTACTAGAATACTAAATTGATTATACTTGTTGAGATATAATACAAGAGATGTAAACTACATGGTATTGCATCAGAGCTCCTGAGTATGAGTTGAGTTTTAGTAGCAAGTTCTCCAGTGTACTCATTTCTCTTCTATGTTGAAGTTTAGTTTAAGATCGCATCCAGGAGTGTTTATGATGAAAGGTGGGTCATTTGAGAGAATTCATTTAAGAAATGGTTATTTATTTTCACTTGAGAGTGCTTTGTTTTTTTTAATTTTGTTTTTGTTGGTTTTTGTTTGTTTGGTAGGTAGGTGTTAAACTACACATATCAGAACACACTGCTTATAGAATGTAAAAGCAAATGGCATTGAAAGGGTGGTGTAAAATTTACAACCTATGTCCTACAGTCTGAGCATAACCCAAGAGATGTGTGTTTCCAAGATTGTGATGCAGACGATAAACACTCCTTGTCGTTACAAAGTAATTATGTGACTGGTGTAACTTTTTACTCAGGCGTTCTCCAGTGTTTTGTTATGGTAGGCAAAACAAATGTGTCCTAATTATTGTTTTAACACACTTTCAAAATCCTGTTCATCTGACAAGGAAACAGCTGTGTACACACTGCGATCTGTCTTCCTGCTTTGTGCAGTCAGTCTAGCAGTAGAGGCTTTTTGTACCAGTTTTAAGATGCTCTGTGCTGTTTCATCATGCCTTTTACTCAGTGCTACATGACGGTCTGAATAGTTAAGGATCTAGTTGAGTCAACGCTCACAAAAAACCTGAACAACTGTTCCTGACCCGAAGCCAGAAGTCCTTGACGGCCTGTTCCTTTTTGTGTTACAGGGACCACAGTGTTGCTCAGACTTGGCTGTCTCTTTCCACTATGTGGATTCTTCGATGATGTACCTGTTGGAATACTACACCTATCACCTGCGTGCCTTTGGTTACCGCTACCGTTACCAAGCCCCAAATCCTGCTGCCCTTCAGGACGCCCTCAGCAAGATGGCTGACAAGGGGGCAGAGCATTTACATAAGGACCCAAAACAGGAAGGAGGACTTCAAGAAGAAGGAGGTGAAGCTCCCCTCCGTGATCATAAGAAGCTATAGTAGCCTTTTGCTTCGGTGGTGGGACACCTGGAACTTTGATATGATAGATATCAGAAAAATGGACTGAACATGGACAACAGTGCTATTTTGTGTGTGGAGTTTTTAAGCACTTGTGTTGAATATCTTCTCCTGAATTGGGTGTGTGGGTCTGTGTATGTACGTACTTGAGAATTTGTAAAAGATTCTTCATTATATGCTGATCGAGGGTGTTTTACTATGGGCTGTTGGTATATGACTGTGTATTAACCTGAGCACAGTCAGATGAATGAAGGCTTAGAGATTTCCAGTGCCTCACTATGTGTGTGCATAAGTGTGTGTGCTTTTCCAGGTTCAGGGTGTGATTGGACTCATATCTGATGCCTTAGTAATGTACTCATTTGTGTCACTTGTGACAGGAATGATTATAAATGCCTGGACAAACAGGGGGAGCACACCTTTGTTCATTCCAGTAACATTTGCCCAGTGCGTGAAAGGCATTGTTGCTTTGGAGCGTGGAGTCATTTCCATCACGCCTGTTGCTCAAAAACTGAGCTGTAATGGCCATCACGCGTCTCTACAGACAGTTTGTACCTGTCGACCACATACAGGCAGATCCTCAGCTGAGAGATTTCACTGATGTATTTTCCTCTGCCGGTGCCTGAGTCTGATTGGCTAGAAGGAAAACTAGTGAAACACCTCCACCTCACTACTGCTAGGTTGGGTAGGAAGACTAACACATCACATGTATTCATCCTCCTGTGTGTGTGCTTTCAAATTGAGCTGGGTATAAGAGAGAAATGCATTACTCACGTTTTTCCTGGTTATTTTCAGTAGCCACTTTAATTACAGCTCTATATCATGGAGAGATTCTTAAATCTCTGATATAGTTTTCTGAATAGAGAACACAATATAAGAGAATATATGTTAAGATGTGTTAAAGACTTCTGGGGGGTGTTTTTACTTCTTTTATATGGCAGTGTGACTTGTGCTGCTCACAGTATTGCGATGATAATGATGTCTCCTGTCTCCTGCTTTCTCAACGGGGTTTTCAATCCCTCCCAAACAGCAAAGATGTGAGTTGGAATGATCCTGTAGAACCTTTTCTAGTTGTGGAACACATTTCTCACCATTACACCACCTGCAGTACATCACACCACCTGCAGTAGACTTACCAGGTTACCTTTCAGTAACTTTGTAGTCTGATTGATTGTCTTTGTTTTTCAGACACAGATGCAGTGCCTCCATTCAGACTGTAGAGCCTGTAGAACCTGTCCTTCCTGATAGTGCTCTCTGCTCCTCTTTGTTCAGCAGGTGAGACGTTCACTGCCGTAATAGTGCGAGTGTTTGTTATGACCTACTGAAATGGAGGCCCTTCTCTTTGTTTTCATTAGTTCACTCGTTTTTCTTTATTTAAAAAAAAAACATACTGCAGTTTGTGCCTTTTCACCTGAACTCATTATCCAGATTTTATGCACCTTACTGTGACTTTAGTTCGACAGTTTAGCAATATAAGTGTGCTGAGTGATGGTTCAGAGGAGGGAAGGCTAAATGAGGACTATGCAAAACAAGCCAGAAAAAAAGGTCCTTGCCAAGAGGTTAAAGGAATATGAGTGTTGAGTAATGGTTCCTCCTAGCGTGCTCCTTGGTGTAAGAGTTGGCCTTCGTGCGTGTGCCGACCCATGCTCTCGCCATGCCGCGTGTGCCGACCCATGCTCTCGCCGTGCTGATCTGTACTGTTCCTTATGGGTGAACTCCCACTATCAGTCAACTGCCGTCACTTTATTCAAAGGGTGTAATAAAACAATGTATTCCTCGAAACCAGTAGAAACAACCAGAAGAGTTTATTAAATCAAAAACTGTTACTGCACCATTAGTACCAAGGTAACATGGATGGGGACACTGGACAGCGTTTTGTCTCTGACTGCATGGTATTACTTTTGTCTTTTATTCTGATGATGTGTTGCATTTGGCTGTTTGAAGCGTTAATGTGTAACCACTGAAGTCCTGTCAGCCCAGGCACCAGGGCACTTTGTGCTGGGATGATGGGGATGGAGCACATAATTAACTGTCAGAATGAAGATAGTTTAACCTTAGAGTGAATTTTGTTCTTTTTTGTTTTTTTGATTTTTATTTTACCTAAACCAAATCTGTGTTCTGATATGTTATCACACTTATGGCTTATGCTGGATATGTTGTGACTGCTTTTCTGTTAATTTTTTTTTATATATATATATACTTATTTTTGAAATTCATGAAATGAAGATTTTGATGCCCCCTCCCCCCAAATGCTCTAGATGATTTGTATGTGAAGGTACTGATTGCTGAAGATTTCTATGGGGTGGCCAGTTCCTCAATGTTGCGGGACAGTTCTGTACTTGACCTGGACCTGCTCTTGGTGCAGTGGGCGTGTGCACACTGACCCTCTCAGCACTGTGACACTAATTCCCTGCAGCTCCCTCCCACTGTGTTGGAAGCGAGGACTCACACCACACACAGACTACTGACACCTCTCCAGTGTTTGGGCATTACAGCGCAACATCGACGGGGTAAATCCAAATACCTTTTTTTGTATTTATTGTTTTAGGTGCAGCCAATCATTTTTATTGATCAAGAAAAAATATTTAAGGGTTTGATTCTGAGGAGCATGTGTGTGTTCAGGGGTCCTCAGCTCTCAACACCCTCTACATGACTTCCAGTGAGGAAATTAGAGTGATGTTTTCATAGATTCCTTTTTCTCTGATGAGCAGTGTGTCGTGCCTGTTGTGAGAATACGTAGACCCACAGTGCTTCTAATGCTTTTAGTTCTGAATGATGATTCTCATGTATGTGGTTTTGTGTCTAATCCAAAGGTACAGAGGTCCCTTCCTTGTCTGCAGTGGGTAAAGGGGATTATGTATAGTCATTTACCTTCAGTCTTTATTTATAGAAGTATGCCTCATGGCAACATTTCAGAAAAGAAAATCGGGAATCAAATGAGTGGTGTACAATGACCAGCATATTTAATAAAGACTTATTTTGCTCTAAATTGCTTTTAAAGTTTGTGCTTAATTACAAGTAAATTGACTTTTTACAGTTGGGTTATTTTAAACCTTCTGTATGATAAAGTAGGATGGTGAGTATGTATTCTCTTGATTTAAAGCAAGAGATTGATTTAATACAGTACACTGATTAATAGATTAGTCCCTTCTTTGTGAGCATTTCACTGTACAACTACTAAAACTGGTTTTCAGGTGTGAACAGGGGCGGTTTCTTAATAAGAGCGATTGGGCGACGCACCACGAAAGGGCAAAAAGGAAGATTTTTTTTCTCTCACATTCTACCGCGGCATTTAACTATGGCTGTTCTGGGCCGTTTCTCTTGCCGCTGAATGTCATTGTCCAATCAGCGTTGAGGTG
>JAOXYF010000018.1:6992818-7016155 GCA_028565775.1 Sternarchorhynchus goeldii | reverse complement strand
GTTAGCTAGCTGTTTTTATTTTTTATTTACCCATTGAAAAGATCACCTTGGATGTTACCACAACAATTGCCCCCCCCCCTGAGATATTTCTCAGGGGCCGCCACTGGGTGTGAATGTCCTTTAATGCAACAAAATAACTTTTGCAAAATGGTGATTTTGGCACTATAAAACCTTTAAGACTTTTATTTATGACCAGTCACATTCTTTATCATTAAACATATACAGTAATGTAATTGTCAGGAGGAGCTTCGTCTGGAGACCCTTCATCACATATTCCTCTTCAGTTTGAGTGCGTTTGATGTGCATTTTCAGCAGATGAGACAGAACTTCACATGCCACGTTGAGGTCTATGAGAATGCACACACACATTAAAAAATACAAACAAAACAGCCATAGGAAAACATAACAATTGATACATACTAAATAATATATACACATCACTGCTCATCATATCCACTACTGGCTGGAGTCTTATGAGACACGCCTCTTGAGTTTGCTAAAGGTCCAATTAGGTCGGGGTAAATGCTACCACAAGTCGAAGTATGTCACGATTAACTAAATGAGATACTTCCAGAATCATGTTCCTTTGCATTAAGGCCTCTTGGACATTCCCATCATCACCTGAACTTCCCGTTCTTCATGATAAACTTGGGTCTTCTCTCGCCTTTCCAGGGAGATATATCTATATTAACAGAGTAAGGTGTAAGTACTGCTGCTTTCTAACATGCCCACTAGAGGTCAGTTTTTTTCCTTTACACTCAGTTTTGCTTTATCCCAACCCTCTCGCATTATTTACACACACATACCCCAACTCACCAGAGTCTGAACTTCGACGACCCAACAATCCAACAAAGATATCATCTATATCCAAATTCCCTACAGTAAAGGAAAGGGCCACAGTTCCTGTTTTTACCATTTGTCAATTAAAATACTTACGAAATTACAACATAAGAAGAAAACACTTACGTCTGAATGGAGGCACTGCATCTGTGTCTGAAAAACAATCAATCAGACTACAAAGTTACTGAAAGGTAACCTGGGAAGTCTACTGCAGGTGGTGTGATGTACTGCAGGTGGTGTAATGGTGAGAAATGTGTTCCACAACTAGAAAAGGTCACTATTTTTCGTTCTAGCAACTGCAGGCTCAGTATTTATTAATTACCATGGCTTTCTCACCTGGACTTCTTCTGCCCATTAGTCCAACGAAGCTGTCATAATCTAGATTATCGTACTGCCTCATGACCCGTCTAGACAGATCCCCACCGTTGTCCTGTGCATAACAAATATATACTGAGAGATAGTTGAAACTGATCCAGGTCCCCTTTAGAACACACAAATCGTGAAGAACATTGCTTACCCAGTATCAAAAAATCATTTTGCAGTATTGTATTACTGATGATCTGAGATTGCTAATGGGACAGAGTGCTATGTTGGATGGGGAATATGACTGCAATCTATTCCTAAATTATGAAATCTGAAAAAGGTGACTAGCAGTAATATAGTGTAAAATTACTTCAATATTTCAAAGTGAATTGTAATTTGCTCTGTTCAAAGATCTTTTTACCACTTCTGAATACATTTTCCATATTGAGACACTGAGATAACATATTCACTAATACATTGTGAGAGGTTGTTAAGACTCAAGCCTTGGAGAATGAGAAAATACAACCTTAAAGAAGCAAAACAAAGAATGATGACTGATGTAACAGCAGTTTCAAAGAGTTCCAGCATCTGTGATGTGGTTTTGAGAAGAGCTGATTAAACTAGTTGTGATTTACCATAAACAAAGGAATAAAGTGATTCACCCACTGTCAAATACAGGTCGACTGTATTTGAAACATACTCTCATTATTTTGAGAGTATTATTATGTTTTTTGTGGCCTAGAACCTGCTGCATTTCGCTACCGTTGTCGTTTTAGGACGTTTCTTTGATCTGTATGCAGAAACAAGTGAGCCCATGTAAAGAATTATTTACAGCTCAAATAACTGGATTGCAAATTAATTAAAGTATTCAGGAAAGCCTGTTGATTAAAAACGCCCTCCCTCCCTCTCTCTCTCTCTCTCTCTCTCTCTCTCTCTCTCTCCTAAATGAATCTACAAACCAAATTTACTGCATCAAATGAATTCAGAGTATTGAAATTCAGAGATTTTCAAATTTGCCTAAAACTATTGTGTAATATTTTAATTCAAATTTGAGTTCAGATTTATAAGCATGTTTCAAAGTATGAACACGTCATTTAATTGTCATATGTCAATGCTTTTAAACGTTCTAATAATAAAAATAACTTGGGATAACCTTACTGCTCTCTCTATCTCCCTCGTCTCTATCTCCCTCCCTCCCTCTCTCTCTCTCTCTCTCTCTCTCTCTCTCTCTCTCTGCTATTATAATAGATAACAAATGCTTAGATTTTAAGAGATAATATATGCTTATTACTACATCAAAAAAATATCAAATATCAAAACAAAAGTACAAAATAATACGTGTTACGTTTAGAAATATACCAGACAAAAGGCTGATGCTGTAATGACGTAAAGGCTCCTACCTCGTCTGCTAAGAATTCCAGCGCAGACCTCGCGCTCTCGGCGCGCGACAGCAAGATCAGCAGTAGCGACGGCAGCGCGAGAAACCAGCCGGCACCCATCCTTACGTTTTGCTCCGCTTTTTCCCACGCGCCTTCTCTTTGCGTTACTTCGCTCAATTAAGTGTTACCAAACTACTTATTTCACATTAAAAGCGCAGAACTAAATTACAAATGACTCGACACGGATAATTTTAGAAGTAACAAACCAAAGTTAAGTTAAACGAATAGCCTGAAGAGCTTATAAAATAATTTTAAACTCTATGCAGAATCCGTGCATTTAGACCCGCTAATTGATAAGAATAGGTTGCACAACTTTCACTTACAAACCTTTGCTAAATTGGTAAAACAAACGGGTTGAACCTAAGCTTATCAATCTTACTGCCTTTGTCAGTGTTAAAGGTATGAATGCTATGCAAGCGCACACTGCCCCTATTTGTGAAATCTGCCCACCTCACGTGGGTGGGGTTGTTAATGAACAAAAGATGTTGACGATCTTGGACTGAGTGACGCATCAGCATCACTCACATGTCCATAAGCTAATATCTAGAGTGACAGAAGTCCTTAATCTTTAGGTGGGATTTTTGTGTTTCATGTTAGTGGCAGACATGCTGGGCTACTATTTTCTTCTTTCAGCTTTACTTTACTGAATCCAGTACAATAAGACTCACATGTAATAATGTACCACCACTCAAGTAATAATGTAACACCACTCATGTAATAATGTAACACCACTCAAGTAATAATGTAACACCACTCATGTAATAATGTAACACCACTCATGTAATAATGTAACACCACTCATGTAATAATGTAACACGCTTTGAGAACGTATTCTGTTCCCATTTCATGTTTCTATTTTAACATTTCATTGTTTTATACAGTATGTTTGTAAAATACTGTACAACAAACTACAAACCTAAACATTATATATCAATGTATCTGTATGAATTCAATAGAAAAAGTAAAAAAATATTAAAGGCAAATTAAACAAATGTTGATAAAAATGTGTGGTTGTGAAGTATTCATGTTGATAATTAGAGGGGATTTTGTATTTTACAGAATAATTTTGATCTCAACATTTGATATCTCAGTGATTGCTATCTCAATTATTGCTGTCTTGAAAAATTTATAGGTGTAGTAGTAAGTTTTACTATAAATGACAGAATATGAAAAAGATTTCGTGTGTGAGAGAGAAAAAGAGAGAGAAAGAAAGTAAAACAAAAAATGTCTATGTTTGAATGAGCGAATGAGGAAAATACAACTGTAATATAAAATAATATTTTTTTATTATATGTGCACATCATAATCCTTTAATTAATTAATTATTATATGTGCACATCATAATCTCAAATAATAATCATTTTTCTCTCTCACATAAAGGTTTATAATGTACATCCCTCTCTGTCTTTAATGTACTGTAACGCAATGAAGACTGAATGCAACAATGACTACATTATTACAAATGTGTTTATCGATGCTGTATGAAAGATGTTGTAGTAAATCATATGCTAAGTGTAAGTGTGATTTTTTATAGGAGGACATTCATGATATTGAAATTCATGTTTTATTGCTCGCAGTATATAAGGATTTGCAAAATGCGTGCAAGGTTTTGAGAAATGTGTTCAGGCATTTTAGACCAGAGATACTATTTCCTGAAATGTGTGTAAGCAATAAAAAATCTAACTGCATGAGTTTCTCTTCCTTATCAAGAATGTAAAGCTCTTCCTCTCTTAATGGGTTTTACTTGCAGCTTGATTGCATTTGGCTTCTGTGAGATTTACAAATTACATTGTGTTCAGAGACCTTAAGCATATTAGTCCTTAATTGGACAGGTTTATCTAATTGCTGCAGATGCCTCTGGAAATTCTGTTTTGCAACAGTGTGGGAAGTAACCCAAGACGCTTAATAAGTTTACATTTACAGAGAACATCTGTGTGCTGCAGTGTGACTGGGAAACCACTGCATATATTGTATGCGGTAGATGTGGTTGTTGTAAAATGTACTTTAATAGATAACGATTAAACACAGATAACACAGTTATGTAAATACTGTCTCGGTTGTGCTGAGACATCCCACTGGAGGTGGAGGTGGAGGTGTGTGTGTGTGTGTGTGTGTGTGTGTGTGTGTGTGTGTGTGTGTGTGTGTGTGTGTGTGTGTGTGTGTGTGTGTGGTGTCTTCTTTCAGTAGTGATAGAACTTACTGTACTCTATTGCTCATATCTATTGCTCATACACACACATGTACAAACACCAAATGTCCAGAGATAGCAGAGGTGCATCTCTCTTTCTCACTCTTTCTCTATTTCTCTATCTCTCTCTGTCTCAGTCTCTCTCTCTTTGTGAACCCATTCTTCCACCTCAACTAACAGTCACCTAGTGACAGAGGTAAAATGCTGCTAATAGTGTCTGTGCTTGACACCTTTTATATATTTCCTAGCAGTTTTCAATAGTATACATCAGGTCTCTCCATCAACGAGGTGACAAATCCTTTAATAGCATCGCATTCAGGTGAAACTACTCCACCATCCTCAGAGTAAAAGACCTGAGGCATGAATGTAGGTAAGTAGTGTACATCAACACTGAACCTTTTTCACAGGAACTGTTTGCATGGAAATGTACAGTTTTGCAAATGGATGCTAAGCCAATTCCACGTAATCGTTTTCTTTATAGATGATAAAAGTAAGAAGAGGGAGAAACATCAGTGCTCGTAAAGTTATTATTATTATTATTAAAGTTATTTTGAATGTGTGTTACAATCACATGGCCCACATACTCAACATTTTTATACAGACCTCCTGTCATTATCACAGCAGGAGACCACATGGGTGCAAAGCAGATGAAGTTCACTGTCATCTGGAACAATGTATTTTCCACCAATCTGCTTTGTTCCAAAACTTTCTTCAGCATCTTCAGCTTTCAAAGCACTACCTCACACCATACTCTCCCTTCCTTGTGTGTGACCCTCCAGTTAGAAATAACGCATTTACACATACACACACACACACACACACACACACCTCTTAATCAAGCCATGATGTGTCCTTTTCTGTTGTGTATTTCTCACCATAATGGATCACTGTGTGCTTGTGTTCTCACATGTGTGCCTCATATCTGTCAGAGTGCCACTGTGCTTTGGGCCAGTGAATGTGAGTGTGTGTGTGTGTGTGTGTGTGTGTGTAAATGCGTTTATCATAGTTTTCAGTACTTTTCTAGCCCAACCTCAACAGACATTTGTCACCATGGTGACGATTAGGACGAAGTTGCTTCTCTCTGTCTGTCTGAGTTTAGTCACCCAGTATCATTTACTGTTTTAAGGTCACTATCGACCGACCGAGCGACCAGTGTTTGTGTTTGGACAGTCCCAGTAAACACTGGACTGTGTTCTTCTCAAAATATTAGAGGTCAAGTCACATCAAAGAATTGAACACAAAGGGCAAATCTTACCACATATATCCTGATGTTTTTGATCTCTCAAGAGCTGATATTTATGTGCCAGCTTCACTGTATATGTTTATGTCTCTCCTGGCTCAGTCTAGTCCTGTGCCTCTTCTCTTTTCGATGTGCAAAGCTCTTTTAGTTTAGCTGTGTAACACTAGTCACTGTTTAGGATTTTGCTACTGTTTACATTCCAGAAAGCAATTTGAGAGAGTTGTCTAACATCTATGAAGTATTATTTCTACCTGACATTCATTACTCGAATGAATTATTGAGATTGTTTCCCATTGAGGCAACAAAATCAAATGTCAATATACCTATTAACGTATTGCAAATGTGCTTATGTGAGCATCAGTGAGGGGATTTATGTCACCGGCACAGAGACTGTCACACTTGGGATGACTCTGTCTAATCATTTAAATATTTTCTCCTTTTATAGCAGGAAGAAACATAGTTCATGATTAAATGTTATGGTGAAATGCACATTTCTCATTTCCTGTGCTGCAGCACCCTCTGGTAACTGCTGTTACTTGCTAAATGTTATATTAATTACAAGAAGGTTTCTGGACCTGTATGAATAGCTGTTTGTGTGTTCCTGTTTGTGTCCTCCTCCTTCAGTGCTACTGGCCACAGTGTACAGGGAGGGAGTGTTGGAGCTACTGAGTGCACATGTTTGGATTGGTGGATTTGCAAAGGAACAACCTTTTCCCTTGTGTTAGAAAAATGCAAGAGGAGAATGAAAGAAGGGCTAAATACAAACAGAACATAAACACAAGCAAACACAAGCATTTCTAGTTCTGTTCATGTATCTTCAACACAAATTAGGACTTTAAAAAAGGGGGGAAATCTGTTAGAAAATTATATAACAGATCTGCCAATGGGGGGAGACAATTCGCTTGATAAAATTACCTAAAAGTTCAAACTACATACTAGAGTATTTATCCTCATTTATCCTCACATCTCATGTAGAGCTACTTCCAAGTTGTTGGGAAGTTTTTAAAAGGCATAAGGCATCTCTGCTTCCCTGTCCCTCTCACACACGTACACCCACACACCATATGTCTGCACATTTATATGTACACACACTAAACCTGTCAGCCACGAAAGAAAAATGCTGTAGGTTATAAATATCTAGGTTAGAAACAAAGGATTCCCACTATCTGTGCTCCAAGGGAGAGAAGGAAAAGAGAGGAAAAAGAGGTGAAGAGAGGGGACATGAGGAGAAGCAAACAATATGCCTTTAGAAAACATGGACTCTCTCCACGTGAGCCAGTATTCCCCACTGAGAGAAGGGACCAAATCCAGTGAGATAGATAGAGAGAGAGAGAGAGAGAGAGAGAGAGAGAGAGAGAGAGGGAGGGAGGGAGGGAGATAGAGACGAGGGAGATAGAGAGAGCAAGAGAGAGAAAAGCTGTCACACACTTTAGTCCAGAGGACAATAAGGTAGGATCCCAAGTTATTTTTATTATTAGAATGTTTAAAAGCATTGACATTTGACAATTAAATGACGTGTTAATGCTTTGAAACATGCTTATAAATCTGAACTCAAATTTGAATTAAAATATTACACAATACTTTTAGTCGAATTTGAAAACCAATACTCTGAATTCATCTGGTGCGGTAAATTTTGTTTGTAGATACATTTAGGTTGTGATTATGGAAGAATTCATATAGATGCATTAGTAAGTGAAGAGGTATCGTTAATTATGGAACACTGAAATAAATCAGATATAAACCAGAAAAACCTGGGGCACAAAAGCTATTACTCTGGAACTAAACAGTTTCTTGGAATTTTGTGCTTCAAAGAAAACATGGTGCAGTTGGAGGAGAAACAGAGAATATCCACAGAAAGATTGGCATCATGCCAAGCACTGGATGCCTCTGTGTCCCTCTGTGTCCATCCATTGGCACTTACATTTGCAGTCAAAGGTGATACTCAGTAATCAAATGCATATGGTAGGGCTGTGTCACAGTCATATTAAAATAGTGAGCTGGAGTTGCATATCAACTGAAGCTGCAGTGTTACTATTGAGATTGATTTAGCCCAAAAGATTGCAATTATGCATTCATACTCCTTAATTCCTGCTAATGCATCAAAAACTATTTAAGAGTTCAAGCAAATCACAGCTGCGTACATAATCTGATGGATATATGTGCAAGTGTGTAAACATATAAACACACGGGTTCTATTTGCTCATAATCTCTTTGAGCAACATTCCAGATAGCCATCACCTTTACAACGCCTCTGTTTTTCTTGCAGAAAACTTTTTGACTGGTTCTGCACCATTTGTCAATATTGCCATGATGTGGGGCTCCAAACTCAAGTGGCTCCTTCTGGTTCACTTCCTGCTGTCTGACAAAGTTCATGCCCAATCTCCACCTTTTCCAAGCCTCAAAAACAGCCGAGGGCCAATCACCTCTGCTCTCAGCGTCACTTCACTTCCAACACCTTTACAACTGATGACCATAAACCAAGAGTCAGAGCAGGAACAAGAGGAGAAGCTCAAACATAAACATATAGGACGTTGGGAGGAAGAACCCAACACTGACTCTGCGCACCACCTAATCTCTTCACTCATGGCCTCTCTACACGGTCAGGTACACCTTCATGGAAATTTGAGCTGTACAGAGCTAGTTGCAGGACCTTGGGGTGGATCAAGCTTTTCACAGGTGCTGCTGGGTTTGGTGATGGTACCTGTGCTGGTATCTGGAGGGTGTGCACTTGAAGCCCAGTTGCTGGTTCTAAAGCTCTACACACTACTCGGGGAGGACGACACGCAAGAGCTTCTGGAGGATGTAGTTGAGCTGATGAGACATGGCAGAGAGATTCCTTTACACACTTTTTCCACTCCCCCCACACTGAAAGCACAGTCACACTGCCACCTGCAGGCAGTAATGTTTAACATCCATCAGTTGGCGGAGGCAGGTCAGAAGGTGGGTGTATTGTTACACTCTAAGCAGGACAAATATTGCCAAGGCTGGCTGAGGGTGAAGGGCACTCAATTATTGGGGCTGACAGCCAATCACGGAGAGCAGCTATACCTAAAACAGGCCAAGAAGGTTTGTAAAAGGCTTGGGATTGACTGTGCAGGTGTGACTCACAAAGGTACGCTGTACCACGTCATTCTGAGGTCTGGCAGCCGAATAGTGCCCGCTGCTTCTCCGGCCCAATCAGAGAGCTGGATTCAGAGTTGTGAGGCGGGACCCATGCGCTCACGCAGAAATGCACTCCCTCAGATTGGCTGTATGAATGAGAATGAGAAGCGTGTGTATAATGTAGTGGAGTGGATCCCTGCTGTCTCCACCCTCTATAACCTGGGCACGGCTGTTTACTATGTATCTGTTAACTGCTCGAGCACAGCAAAAGAGAGGGCCATCCTCGGCGCTGTGGATCTGGGCACTGATGCTCTCATGGCTGTTACCGGAGGCACTGTTGGTGTGGCTGGATATGCAGTCGGGGCTGGGCTGAAAACTAGTGTGAAGGCAGGAATAAAATACTTGCTAAACAGCATGAACCAGGAACATGACCTACTAATGAACCAGGACAGCTGGGAGAGTGGAACAATCGGCGATGACTAAAGAAATGTTAACATGGAGCTGATGATAAGAACTCGTGCAATAACAGGAAGTTTATAAAAGATACGAACCATCTAACTCACTTCTAGTATCTGCTGTTACGGCAGGATTTTTGTCTCTCTTTTTACTGTATAATCTACACCTATGTTTGTTGTAGCCCTAACAGAAATAGCATTATAACAAAGTAGTAAGAATGTATCATTCATAAAAATTAAATATGTATATATTTCCCACATAAATCTTACATTTACTGTTTTTATCTGTCTATGAAAGCAAGCAATTATAGAATTATAGGTATTTAATAGGTTTTTAATAATTTCACACTTGACTTGCTGTTTTCCATACCATGACTACATATTTGGCATATATGTTGTAAAATCAATTGTCTATGTATTCATGCAACATGTAGCCTAATAAATCTTGAAGTAAACTAAGTGTGTACACTCATTTTGTGTTGCTTTTATTTATATATATTCATAACTTAAAATAAATAACTAGGTCTTTACATTTCCATATAGATTTTTCCTCTTATATCTTACTCCACCACGAAGCACATAGCAAGGCACACAACACCAATCACACAGGAACATTAAAATAAGCTGCCACAGACTGGGTGGCACGTTGCCCTGACATGACCCATGCCTACTGACTAAAGTAACGAATAGCTCTGTGTGGCTGGCTAGCAGAACAAATAAACCACCTGCAGGAGGCAACACAGTATGACTCAACTACTAACAATCCCAACTAGATCCCAACAGCATTCAACTACAGACCAATAACGTGTTTGCCCACAACTTGGAAGGTCTCGTCAGGAGTAATAGCCACCAAGCTGAATAAGCATGTTGTATGTGCAAGTACATAAGCACTGACTAAGGAGAGGCTGGTAGCATCACCTGAAGCTCAAAGCAGCACCCACTGACAGTTCCACCAGGATTCCAAGACCAGACAGACCTGGACTGATTGCAAGAAAGCATAAAATTGAGTGCCACACACCTGCATAGCCAAATGTCTAGTCCTGCATGAAGACCAGTGTGGTATATACCAAGGAGATACACAAAAATACCAAGGACTGAAAGAAGAAGTAGAGAGAATGTGAAAGTTTAACACCAAGGTTGTCCCAGTGCTAACAGGGGCACTTGGGGCTTTGACCATAACAGCATCCAGAAGATGGCAATCCTAGAAACAGCAAAAATACTGCCATGCACCCACACGCTCCCAGACCTCTGGTAGAAGGCCCAAGGGTGAGCAAAAAGGTATGATTGGAAGGGTGAGACAGCATTTAAAAAAAATTATTTCCTAAATATATTGATTTCAAAAAACATATTTACATTTAACATATTTACATCGAACATTATTATTATTAGTAGTAGTAGTATTAACAACAACAACAACAATAATAATAATAATATATGCAGAGTAAATGACAGTTTTTTGTCGGAACGTACAGATAAATAAATGTTAAAAAAATTATTAATTTTTAATTTAGCAGTGTAAACGGTTTTAAATACCGCGCTACTGCAACAAAAATGGTTTAACTTTCATTTCGTCATTTCTTGGAAAGGATTTCTCTCGAACCTTAAGTTTCGTTCTTGCTCTTCCTTGTTCTTTGGCCTCATCTTTTTGATTGACCGTGGTTTTCAGCCAATTGCTGTGATCATACGCATCACATATTTCCTAAGAAATTGATTTTCGCCAACGTGGCACAGTCAGAAATGGCGTAAAATATTCTGTAAACATGATAGGTCTGTTGTTGTTTTATTGGTGTTTGTATCTTGTAAACAAAGCATACACAAAATACATTGCGCTTGTATAAAATTCTTCTGATGAGGCGGGATCAGAAATAAAAAAGGACCAATGAGGTGGAAACAAAAACGCAGATTAACCAATCAACTTTCAGTTAGGAACTCAGCCAGAACTGGATATTGTTGTTTGTATGGGATCACAGAACGAGGAGATGTTGCTGTAACTTCCTCCTACAACAAACCTGATATGATTAAGAAGCTTGTCTGATCATTTGTTTCGGAGATTTTAATAAGTTACAACGTTTGCATTTTCTGGAGCCATGGCTTTTTAGAGCGTTGATCAGACCAGTGCATCGTAGTTAGCAAGAACTCGTGCAAACTTCTCAGGTAAAGGAAGAGTTTCTTGAAGCATAATTTCCGAGCAATGCTAGACAGCTGTCAGACTAGTTAGTTAGTCAGACTAGTTAGTTAGAAATACACGCTAATGTATTTTGCACGTATTTACTAATGCTAGTTAGATAAGAAGCGTTAAGACTGAGAGCTACCTTTTTGTTCATGTAGCCCAGGGATTTAGATTGTGATTTAGATTTGTGACTGTTTCTGTTATGTCTTGTGGTTGTGTGCCAGTGCAGAATGTCTCGGTGGGAGCGTTTGAAGCAGCTCGACTCGGTATCCTTGCAGAAGTTGGATGATTTGTATAGTACAGAACAATTCCCCATGGATGTGAGAGAGTACCTAGCACAGTGGTTAGAGGACCAAGACTGGTGAGTACCACTCATGAGTAAAAATGAGTAAAAATAAAGACAAAATCAACATGTAAACAAAAATTGTATATATATTTTATAGCTAGGATTATTTAGAACCCAGTGCTTTATGTAGAAAAGGAAAACAATATTGGTGAAATACAGTTAGAACAATATAAAATAAAAGTTCCAGCAAACTATGTAGGCCAAGAACACGTAGCATAATTCCCCCAATTTTCGACCATCTCATCCAGAAATATGAATTTGGGAAATAATGGCGGATCTAAGAGATGAACAGGACTGAGATACTTTGAGATATAGAACTTGCACTCCTAATAGTGTCTGGAACACTGTTCCAGAATTTGGGAGCTAATGTAAAGAGAAACACGTAGCATAATTCCCCCAATTTTCGACCATCTCATCCAGAAATATGAATTTGGGAAATAATGGCGGATCTAAGAGATGAACAGGACTGAGATACTTTGAGATATAGAACTTGCACTCCTAATAGTGTCTGGAACACTGTTCCAGAATTTGGGAGCTAATGTAAAGAGAAACTTCCTCCAGCTGAGTTCTAAGTGTGAGCCTGCCTCTATTGACTGAAATGGATATTATGTGTTGTAATAATTTAAGAGGTCAGAAGGATATGTTGGAGCTAGGCTGCTAAAAGTTTGAAATGTCATAAGCAAGGCCTTGTGTAGTCGGTGCAAACTGAACAAGGGATTAAAAACATTTTCCTAGTAAAGACTGAATTTCTGAATTAGCTGAAGGTTATTAAGAGGTAATACTAGTGCCAGTGGTAGTCTGATTTGAATCTGTGTTATGAAGGCATTTACTGATTTCCAGGATTAGATTGCATCTTATTTGGGGAATGTTTCTTAATCAATAATAAGTTAAGTTTTAATGATGTTGCTTATTTGTGACTCAAATGTTTACATCGAAGGTTACACAAATGTCCTTAACTATAGCATCTGATTTTACAGAATAACTCATGAGATAAAGTTAACAACCTTATTATCCATAGTGATGAGAATAATAAAGTAATGGAGCTCTATTGTGGCAATACCTGTAATACCTAAATGAGAAGAACTGTGTGTGTGTGTTCACCAGGGAACATGCTTCACGGGACACTTCACGGGCAGTGGTCCTTTTCCAGGTCTTGCTGGAGCATCTGGATAATCAGTACAGTCGTTTCATGCAGGAGAGGAGTTTTCTCATGCAACGCAACTTCAGACGCTTTAAGCAAGATTTTCAAGTATAATCTCTCCTCCAATCATCCTTTCTTGCTCCTAATATTTGTTTGATTGATTGAAATTAATTTTAATAATGTTATTGCCATTTTAGTCCTTTGTAGATGGGCTAGCTTAAGTTCTTTTTTGTTAATTGTAGGTTTATCAAGAGGACCCATGTACTTTGGCTGAAATCATCAACTGGTTCTTGACCAAAGAGCAAGAGATTCTACAGGCTGCTGATCTAGCACATGAAGTAAATAACTAGAAACATCAGCAGCGCTACCATCAGTATTACCACCTTACCATGTCCTGCCTCTCTTATGCATTTTTATAATTGTTGCTATACTCCTTCTGCTTTGCCTCAGGTGCAGAAGTTGGAGGTCCAGCAGAGCTCAATGGAATTGGAGAAACAGAGACTTGTAGAAAATGATATCAGAGAGTTTAAAAACAAGGTTCAGGTGTGTTGGAAATGGCATATGGTAATGATGTCTTTATTGATTGGTTGATTGGTTAATTAATCGACTGAATAATTGGCAGGTAATGGAGTATTCACTGAGGGGCATAGAGGAGCAACAGGATGAATTTGATTTCAAATATCAGACACACCAGATGGATGGTGAGACTATCTTTCCTCTTTGTCATGCTGACATTATCTGCGATAGTTCTACAGTTATTTTCCTTTCTACTTGTGTATTTTATTATGCATCATATTTCCTTATTTCTTAGAAAGGTTGATGGAGCAGTTCTAAAATTCATTTTGGTGACAGGGCTAATATCATTGAAGTGAGCTTAACTTGTATGGTCACAGGATTAAAACTGAATTTCCCATTGCCTCCTGTGGTAACTTGAACCGAAAAAAAAGCTCGAGCTTGTTATTATGTTTGAACTGAATCTTTGAGTTTAACTGGCTCAGACTTGATAAGGCCATCGACTGTATGACTGCAGGTACTGTAGATGCAGCAGAGAAGAAGGAGCAGATGCAGGTACTTCAGAAGATGATCAACAGAATCGATGAGTCCAGAAGGGTATGTGCATATTTGTATGATATCACTGTTTATTCTTTGTTCCATTTATGTCTTTGCTACTGTTAGTGAACACAGGGTTGAGGTAGCTTTGAAATATGTTTGATGTAGTGTTCATGCAGGTAGTGTCCAAGCATGGGTGAGTTTTTAAACACATTTGATGTTGTTTTAGGTTTGATAATAATATGGGGATACAAACACGAAGAAAAAGCTGTGTATAAATTAGTCTAACATGCTCTGAAATGCCTGTCATTCTCCTACCATTAGATCTACACATGAAGTCCAGGTGTATTGTTAACATGTACATTCCAGCCTAACACAGTCTGCTGCTCCGTTGGTTTCAGACCTTTCTCTCTCAGATGTCCTCTCTGTTGGACTCTGCCAATTCTCTCCTGCTTGTGGTTTTGGAGGAGCTAAAGGAATGGAAATGTAGACAGCAAATTTCTTGTATTGGTGCTCCTGAAGATACAAATCTCGACCCTCTAGAGAAGTGGTACGACTTACAAACCAAAACCATTCAGACAAACTGGAGAATCATAGTTAAAGGAACTTTTTAAAGAGGGTGATGGAATAAAGCATCCACTGTTTAAGTACCAGTAATTCTGAGATTTTTGGTTATTAACCCTTGTGAATTGACCTCATTTTGACCCTGTAATATGGACAGGTTCACGCAACTCGGTGAGGGTACGTTCCAGATGCGCAAATTCCTGGAGAAGCTTGAGGAGTTGCATGGGAAGATGTCTTATGAGAAAGACCCCATTAAAGCCCAGAAACCCATCTTGCAGGAACAGCTGGATACGCTTTTAACCAGACTTCTGAAGAGGTGTGTGTGTGTGGGTGTGGGTGTGCGTGCGTGCGTGTGTAAACGTGTGTGTATACGCGCACACAGTCACTTAACATGAGCACACATGTTCATTCCTCAGTGCCTTTGTTGTGGAAGCTCAGCCCTCCATGCCTCAGGGTCGAGGTCCTCTCGTGCTGCGGACAAACGTACAGTTCTCTGTCAAAACCAGGTTAGTATACATTTAACACAACTTAATACATTCTTAAGACATCAAATACTCAACACAACCAGAAAGGGAGTTACGCCTATTAGAATTCACCTTGACTTTTAAAACCGGCATTACTGCTGATATCATGGAGCTTCTGGTTACAGGTTCCTCTTTAAGATGCCTGAACTCAACCATACCATGAAAGTCACAGTGTCCATTGACAAGTAAGAAGATTTCTGCCTTTGGGAAGTTCTTTTTTAGAAAGTGGTGTTGAGGATTCTGGATGTAGTGATATGATTCTGTAATTATTAACTGACTGCGTGTGTGTGTGTGTGTGTGTGTGTGTGTGTCTGTCATTTAAGGGATGTTCCACAAGTGAAGGGGTAAGTGATGAAGCCTTTTGACAAAAGCAGTAACACAATCTCACACACACTCCACCTTCATACATGCAGACACACAAATTCACACAATATACTTCATGCAAGAATACTTTCATATTCTTACCCTGAATTCAACTTGTTTTTGTTTGTTTGTTTGTTTGTTTGTGTGAAGTCCAAAGCCTTTTAAAATTCAGTGCCCCAAAGCACATCGGAAGGCTATAGGTATACAGCACAAGGTGTCAGTGCGAAAGCAAATGATGTAACTTGGTAAACTGCCATTTGAAGAGAGTTGTTAGTGTCATTCTAAAAGGCACTCAGGCAAATTCCTCAAATTCCACTGTAAAAGAGGATAATCTGAACATGACATATTAAAACATTTTAAAAGACCTAAAAAGTCTTCAAACGTGCAGTAGGCGTGATCCATTATACAAGAAGTTTGAGTAAATGTTGGGATGAGTGGGTTCCTCATGAGTGTTTGTGGTACTCCCGGTGTGTTTCAGGTATCGCAGGTTCAACGTTCTGGGAACACTGAGTAAAGTCCTGAACATGTCTGAGAGTATGAGTGGGGGAATGGTGGCAGACTTTAGACATTTGGTAAGCCCTTTTTTCTCTTACATTTTTCTGTTTTCTTTAATGGTCAGAAATCTCACGGTGTGTGTGTTTGTGTTTAGACACTGAAGGAGCAGAAAATGGGAGGAGGAAAGGGGAACAGTGATGTGAGTTTACGATAATACTCATCATCATAATGATTTACGATAATACTCAACATCATCATAATGAAATATATACCCATGTGTTTATAATTTACTGTAGTTTATACTATTTCTATTCTAGACATTATTCTTAATACACCTCTGCAGATTAATAGAGTTTTTTAATACCATGTCACATAATTACAGATATTTGATTAATGTAGCTTGAATGAGCAACATCAGAGCTTAAAAACCCTGATATTTAATACCAGTCACATGTTTGGACACACCTAGTCTTTGTGTGGTGGGATTTGTGTGATTATGCTGTGATCAATATTTGTTTGTTAGATCCTAAGGTCTTTGAAATAGCCAGCCTTTACTTTGATGACAGGTTTACACTCTTGTTGTGTTCTCTTAACCAGCTTCATGAGACAGTCCCCTATGATGCTTTTGCATTGGTTTTGAAGAAATCTTTCACATATTCATAGCATTTGTAGGGTGAGGGGCTAAGGTTCTGAAAGGAAACTGTTTTGCATCTAAATTAAAGTGGCGTGCATGCGTGTGTGTGAGTGCGTGTTTGCATGCGCGCGTGTGTGTGTTTGTTTGAAACCAATACATATATAGGCTAACACCTTTCCCAATTTAGAAACAAATTTAGAAACAAATTTAAGCATAACCTAGTAGGTTAAAATGCATTTGTTATTATTAAATTCACATACATTCAGTCACGTGTGTCCAAATGTTGTACTGGTACTGTATATTACGTGTGGTTTGTCAGTTCATATGTTCATGAACATTTCATATCGGCTTAATATGTGTGTACATGTATATCCAGCTGTCACTAAGCGTGACTGAGGAACTTCATGTTATTCACCTTGAGACGCAGTTTGAGCTGCAAGACCTGTCTGTCTCTCTTGAGGTGAGACCACTCACTTAGCCTGCCATATACATGATATACTTTGGCTCTCATTTTCTACATTTCATTTGTGTGTCTCTTTGGCTCCCTTCTGTCTCTTCCTTATTTTAGACCTCCACTCTCCCTGTGGTGGTGATTTCTAACTCCAGCCAGCAGCAGAGTGCATGGGCATCAGTCCTTTGGTTCAACATGCTCCGTGCTGACTCCAAGGTCAGAGTACATCACACACAGGTTATTTTTACATGCCCATATACTCTATTAAAGAACTGCTGTTCATCACTGACCTGACCACCATTGTTTTTGTCCTTGGGTAGAACCTGCTGTTCTTTGCAAACTCGCCCACGGCGTCCTGGAGTCAGCTCGGAGAGATGTTGAGCTGGCAGTTTTTGTCATGTGCGAAACGTGGCCTGTCTTCAGACCAGCTTGATACTCTTGCTCAGAAGATCTTCAGTGAGTCACACCACTGGCACACTGCTCTGCTGGTGTAGCCACTACAGATTTGTCAGGAAAGATGCTCTGGGTATACAGTGGTGCTGTATAACTGTAAACTGCAGGCCATATTTCCCATGTTAAACTCATTTTATGTGGTTTGATCATGCATTGTTTTCAAGTATATTACCCGTGTTAATAACTAGGTTTATTATCTTTATATTACTGTTTATCTTGAATTTCTCACTAAGCAAGTATTTATTTAATGTGGTTTCTTCATGTTAACTATTGCAGTGTTTTTAATGCTCTGTTTAATTATTTATACTAGATAAACAACAGCACTATGACAACTGTACAATATCCTGGACCAAGTTCAGCAAGGTAAGGAGAAACCAAAGCCAGCCTTCTAATGAAATAAAACTTTTGAGGAATAACAAAAAAGCAGTTAAATAACTTCTTTGTGTGTGTGTGTGTGTATGCCTGTGCATTCAGGAAAATATCTGTGACACAAACTTCACTCTCTGGGTGTGGATGGATGGCATTCTGAACTTGGTTAAACTTTACCTTGCAGATTTGTGGCATGATGGGTAAGTGTGCGCATGCCTGTGTGTGTGTTATGACCCAGCCTAAGCTACTAGGGCACAACAGAGAACCATATATATATGTGTGTGTGTGTGTGTGTGTATTCTTGTGTGTGTGTGTGTACAGGTCTATCATGGGTTTCATAAGTAAGGGAAAAGAGAAGACTTTGCTGAAGCAGAAGCAGAGTGGTACTTTTCTCCTGCGCTTTAGTGAAAGCATAAAAGATGGAGGAATTACATTCAGCTGGGTGGAGTATTCTAATTATGGTATACATCCTGCACGCGCGCACACACACACGCAAGTGCTGTGATTCTGTGTAGCTCGTCCCCTCACCTCCAGGTATCTGTTTGTTATGAGTGCAGGTAAGGCCAGCGTTAAAACTGTGCGGCCGTTCACCTGCCTGGACCTGAAGCAGATTACTTTCCCAGAGATCCTTCGCAATTTTCAAATCATGGATACAGAGAACGCTCCAGTGTACCCACTCCAGTTTCTGTACCCAAACACCCCCAAGGATCAGGCACTTGGCAAGTACTACAGTGAAAAGACAGGAGGTGAGCATCTGTGCATCTCTGTGTGTGCCTCTGTCTGTCTGCCTGTCTCTCTCTCTCTCTCTCTCTCTCTCTCTCTCTCTCTCTGTGTGTGTGTGTTTGTGTATGTGTCTGTGTATTTCTTTGCATCTGTCTGAGTGCATAAGGGTCTGTACATTCATGGCTCATTTGTGCTCTCACTACCCGTATTCCAGTGCATAATCTTATCCAACAGATATTATGAACATGTAAACAGATTGCATCTGCCATCTTGTGTTATATAGTAGTTATTCAGTGGGTTTAATAACATAACAATCCAGCATTCATAACAATTTGTACAGCAAATTATTAGACACCGAACTTTGTACAGTATAATGTGAGTTGTACTGTTGTACTTGGCAAGTTTCTAGATTTCTAAGGGTTTGAGGGTTTTCCTTTCTTTACTTTTTTGTCAATGTCAGCCTCCCTGGAAAAATGGCTTTAACTTTATATTGATTTTATGTCAGTGCTGGGTAGAATTCAGGCTATGCAGAATGATCCGTCTGTCAGACACATCTGTCTGAAAGGATACGTGTCGTGTGTTTCACTGATCCTTTGATTACAGAGTATGACTAATCATCCTTGTATATGTCTGTATTTCAGAGGACAGTCCTTTCTTTGAGTACATTAAAACCAAACTGGTCTTTGTTTCAAAAGAGTAAGTATTTGGTCTCAATCTATATTTCCAGTACGTACATGTGTACCGTATGTGCATGTACTTAAGCCTTGTTTTTATAATGAATTAAAAGATTAAAACCCTAACACTGTCAAAACCCACTTAATTTTAGTTAAATATATACATGAAACCATACAATTTTTACTCTGTAATGAAATTGCATCCTGCATAACCTTTAAAGCTCCAGGCCAGATTCAATCCGCTTTTTCCTTCTGCATTTTTGCATTCACTACTCTAACCACACCTAAATAATTGAAGGCACGTTCTGCCTTTGCAAAGTAGTTACTGTTTGACATTAGTGTTGCCAATGGTTATGTGGTTGCCATAGTGATGGATGCTGTGTGCTTGATTGCAACAGGAATGGGTGTTCAAGCGTTCACCAGCATGCAAGCACGTCTGAGGAGGCAGCTCCTGATCTGTGTGAGCAGCACAATGGTGAGTCCTGCCTCCTAGCCACCTTTATAACCAGACAGATCAGCCCTGTCCCATCTCAGCGTCTGGCTGATAAGACCGTATTGTGCTGTACATTCTCATATATTGTACTTTTAGGCAGCTCTGTTCCATACATCAGTGCTCTGTTTGAATTGTTTCTTACCTTTTATATTTCATTTACACACTTGCTATACTGGTTTGCCACATTGGAAGTGTTTTTCACTCATTTCCCATTGCAGTGCTCACCCTGATGTTTGAGTGTACATTGCAGTGCTCACCCTGATGTTTGAGTGAACATTGTACTTTTTGTTGAGCATGCATCTAGCGTGCAAGTCTTACAAAAATCGAATAAGTTTTTCTTTCTGTCTCCAAGTCTCTTCTGAGGTGAATGAAGATGTCATTCCTGGAGGTTTGGAGAACTCACCAATGCTCTCCAGCGGTATCAGCAGTCCTGTTTCACCCAATGAATTTTCAGAAAGATATTCAAATGAATTTTCAGATCTCTTCTCAGACATCATTTCGAGTGCTTTGTCCCCAGAGGATCTTCAAATCTCCCCTAATATTTCTTTGGTGCAAGAGTTTTTCCATGATCTGGACTTTGTGACACCCCTGTAAGAGTTTAATATTTCTATGAGCCAGCGACTGACGCCTTGACCTTTAACTTCCTGACCTCTGTCACTAATACTTCCTAGCAGCTTTCACATATGATGCACAACAGTTGATCTTCTGGAATAGAGCATACAAGGTTTGGAGCAAAATATGTGCTTAGTATTGCAAAAATGTTTTGAGACTTTTGAAGTCAAATTTTGTTCACCTAGTATTGGTATTTCTGGTAATTGTGCATTGTTAAAGTTAGATTATACATTCAACTCAGTTACATTTATTGCAGCGCTAATGTATCATATATTCATATACATGCAGATTCATGGTTAACAACATATACTGGGGCAGTTGGGGCTTTTAGTCCTCACTATATCGCTTTATATCAGATGTTTAGGTAATTCTCATTAGGCATAATTCATAAATGTCAAATAGAGCACTTCAATGGAATTGTAAGCATTTCACAAATGGATTGACATGGGTCATAACACATTTGTGTATCGCTACTTTTAGCTTGGGTGACGGCTAGCACACCAAGCTCAGCAGATTTGGCAAATCAAACTCAAACTTTTAAGCAAAACGGTGGAACATGATGCATTGTATACGTGCAGTTGTGACCTGAAGTGTCAAGATTTAACCCCCAGACATAACCATGAAGACATGGAATATGAGCCTTCATGTTTTACTTCATGTTCTGCTGTGTTATTGACTCTGCCACCTCCGCTGATTCAGCTTTCAGCATTGGTCTTTCATCCTGTTGTTACCTACATGCTGTTCTGAACACTGAATGATTGTTGTTGTCTCTAACCACTGTGACTACAAGCCTCTAGTTCAGACCCAGAGCTTCTTTCCCAGAGGTGGCTATTGCAGGTTCAGAAAGTAAAAGCCCTCACCAGGATTTTGCTCAGGTTGAGCACTTTCTGAACATGAAATGCCCACCTATGTACAGAGGAACAGACAAAAGTCTCTCTATGGCCAAAATGATGAGACTTTGTACTTTTTTTTTGTTGATTCACATGAAGACCTTCATTTAAAGCGAGGATATTTCTGAACATGGAGGTCAGTAGTAAATGCTAACGCGTGATTTGACTAGCCGTGCATGAACCTTTTTTGGTGCATCTATCATTTATCGTTTCAGCTTTTCCTTTATTGACCTTGTTTTGTTTTTTTTTATTTTAATTTACACAAAAGTTCAGTTTGCATATGTGGAGATATGCTGAGTCTCTTTAAATCTTAGCTCACTAGTTGGTTTTGACAGGGACATTAAGAATTAATTTTTCCAAGTTTAAGAAACAGCTGATAATGAGGACCACTTAAGCTCAAAAAACCTGAAACCTGATTACAAAGCATCTAGACATCAAAGCAATCAACTAAATACAAACTTAAGTAAATAAGTGCACCACACAGTGCTGAATGCCAGTTTATTTCTTGTGAAAGATCTGTATTTAATCTAGGGTGAAGTAATGGTTTTGTAAATATATTTTAAGTAACTTCCCAAAACGCCACAAAAAAACAAAACATTGTCATCATAATTGTGTATATATGATATATTACCATAGAGAAATGTAATTAAAGTTGTTTATCCTAACCAACAAAATATACATTCAAGTGCACAGAAACATTTATTCTCCATCTAAACTTATTTGTAGTTGTTCTGCACCAAAACCATCAATGAAGTTGAAATGTGGGGAGCTTTGAAATGTTGAATTTTAAGGCCTTTTAATTTATTAATCAAAAGTAATGTGCAAAAGTCAAAGACATCTCAGACGCTCCCTGCTGTGAGAATGGTCTCTGTTGCATACAGATTGCTATCGTTTCAGATTTTAAATGTAAGTAATAAATAAGCTCATCCTCAAAAGGTTTTAAAAAGATTAACTGTGTTTATGTTCTGGTACGTAAGAACCCTACTGGTTCTAAAATGTTAAGGATTGTATTGAAGCTGCATAATTAATACATGTACTATAATTAATACACGTACTACAGTTGTAGGTCTATTGGCCTTTAACTGATAGAATGCAAAGTTAATAATGCGCTTAACTTGCCTGAACTGTTCTTTCCCCCCTAATGAACCAACCATTTTACTATAAAAACACAGAAATCTGTTAATCAGTGTTTGGGTTAATAATGATTTGATATTTGCTTTATATATATATATATATATATGTACCAGTATTTTAAGCTTCTTTCATAAATTGTATATATTCTAAAGAGCATAAAAAACTTAAATGATATAATTGAAAAAGACCAGTGATCAAAAGGAGCATGTTGTGTGGACAGAGGAGAAGTGGTCCAGAGTTTATTTTAGTGATGAAAGCAAATTTAATTTATTTGGGTTTGATGGGAAACATTATGTTTACTGACAAACTGGGGAAAGACTGAACCCAAAGTGTGTAAAGAAGGTAGAGGTGGAGGTGTCATGGTTTGGGGAATGTTCTCAGCAGCAGGAGTTGGACCTCTCATACAGATACATGGAAAAGTGAATGGAAGTGTGTATCAGAACCTTCTTCAACAACACATGGTTCCTTCCTTGCGTTCGTCACTCAGTCAGCCAGCAATTTTCATGCGGGACAATACCCCCTGTCACACAGCAAAACGGGTAAAGCAGTTCCTTGAAACTAAAAACGCTGAAACAATGTAACGTCCATCCCAGAGTCCTGATCTAAACCTAATAGAAAACCTCTGGAAAATCCTTGGTGACAAAGTTATGGCCAAGAAACCCACAACAGTCACAGAACTGTGGA
>JAOXYF010000018.1:6979605-6991168 GCA_028565775.1 Sternarchorhynchus goeldii | reverse complement strand
ATGTGCTGAAGTCATTCAAAGCAAAGGCCTGTACACTTCCTACTGATTACTGACTGTTGTAACCTTCAGAAAATGTTTTTGTAATCTTTCTCTGTGAATGACTGAGCTTCAGTCATTGCTGTTCTCTAATTATGATCATCGTGTTTTTTGCAAAATAAAGGTTTCATGTAGATATACTTTGGTTATTTTTTTTTAAAACACTGTTCTAGTGACATGGCGTAGCCCTTACAAAAAATCCTTCAAATGTTGATCGATGTAGATTACAATCGTGTTCATACATTGTTCTCTAATTTTGATCTCCAGTGTGTGTGTGTGTGTGTGTGTGTATGTGGGTCTTTCATCAGCTGTGCAATCGAAGCTGAAGATGATTCCACCAGGTGAGTAACCCTAGCTGGTCTTATTTTCTGGTCTCTATAATTATCTAGTACGGTTTCTTTTTTTGTTGTTGCTCTTATGTAATGGAAAAAGAATCATTTAGTTGAAACAGTTTATTAAAATGGTCTTTGGAAAAGTAGACAATAAATAGAACAATCAATTGAATTTGAATAGACTTTATTAGCATTTTTAGAAAATCACCTAAATTATTCAATTCTGAATATACATGGTGGTGTGTTCTTGTACTCATCAGAGTTGCTTCCATGAAGGGAAATGTCAGTTGAGCGTCAGAGCTCAGCAAATGTTTGAACCTTGTAGGAAATTGCAACAAGGCCAAGACTTGTCTTTAATGTTGTGTCTATGTACCTCAGGCTATGGCTCTTCCTGTGTTACACCATAAAAAGCCTTGGCAGATTGCAATACTACACTGCATGTTTCCACTTGTGCAATAATGGAATTACCTACAGCATTAGCTCTGTGTGTAGCCATGTGCACCTGATCATGTATATGAACAGGTGCACGCGCACACACACAGGTACTGTATATTATGAAGTGAATCAGCATTAACTAGATGTTCTTCACTGCCTTCTCCATAACCGTGTTAAGGGACTTGCAGCTTTGGACAGCAGGTCTTGGTAGGCCTGGTTAAACTGGCGGTTCATTGCTGCATACAGTAGTGGGTTGATACAGCTGTTAAGCCATGTCAGGTTAGCGCAGAACATGTGAAGCACCTGTGGAGCACGGTTGTTCTTGTCAGCAATGTTCACGAGCAGGAAAGGCGCAAAGCAGCCTACAAAACACAAGAATACGGTGAAACACATCCTGGTTACACGTTTAAACTCGCTGTCCTCTCCTGGGGTGGAGGATGTCACTGGAGCTTGAGTTAAAGGTGGAGCAGGGATTTGAGGTGATTGCTTTGCACCAGTTGAAGCCTCCTTAACTGGGCATGTGGTATGCTGAGCGCTTGAGGTTGTGCCGGGGGTCGTCCCAGGTTGTGTCGTCACTGTGCTGTTGGTGTGATGTGCCTCTGCTATTTGGTCACTGATCGCAGAGCTTTGTGTTGCCGTGGTCCCTGCACTGATCCCACTGTCGTCACCATCCGTCCCTTCGGCCTCAACCCGCTTTCGCCTCGATGAACGCCGGCTTGGCCTGTACTTGATCAGTGCCTTAGCTGCTATGCGCACCTTCCGATAGATCAGAAGGTAGAAGAGTCCCACAAAGCCCAGCCCAAGGAAGAAGTAGAAGAAGAGTAGCACCGTGGTATAAGGGCGGCCCTTGGTGCGGTGGAAACTGCAGGTGCACACCTGTGGGGCGAACACGTAAACAGGCCAAAGAGGGCCGAAGCTGGCCAGACCCAGGGCCCAGGAGCTGGCCACCAGCACGGCCACGCCTTGGGGAGACAGCAACACGCGCGCCACCCTTGTCGTGCGGTGGGCGACCACCAGGTAGCGGCTCATCGCGATGAGACACAGTGTGATGATGGACACACTGTTGGACAGGAAGAGGAGGAGCCCGAACATTTGACACCAAGTGGCCCCGCCCCTCCAGCGTAGATGGAGGTAGGAATCCACGCTGACGGGCTGTAGAATGGTGCAGTACAGGATGTCGGCCACAGCCAGGTTTACAATGAGTACGTTGAAGCGTGTTCGAAGACGCGTGTCTGTGGCGAAAGCTAGCACGGTCAGAACGTTGCCCACTGTTCCGACCACAGTCACTACACAGCCCCACAGCACTCCAAAATACCGGTAGCCTTCCACTGAAGGAGAGGCACAGGAAAAAGAGCTGTTACCATTCAGGTAGGTGTCATTCAGCAACATCCTGCAGGTACACAAGAAAATATATCATTAGACTCATGATAAGCAAAATGAAACATGAATTTGGTATTTTATCAACCTTATCTTCAACTTTTTTCATATTTTGCTTAAAATATAGAATTACATTAGGTGTTTAAAATGAGATACAAATTAGTAACCCTTACCCAGGCATTTTAGTCTATGATGGGCTTTTCAGTTTTTCAATCTTATTCTCAAGAATTCTCATCTGAATGAAACCAGGCCTTGTTCACTAAAGGCCCCGCGCTGGCCTGAGCGCCGCCGCCGTCTCTTACAAACCACGATGTGCACAAAGGGGTTCTAAAAGGGGTTCTAGGGGTTCTAGCCTGGCTGGTACGGACCACTGGTCACAAACGTTTGTGGAATATAGTGCATCATATCCATAAATGGAAGTCAGGTGTATGCAGTCTGTACCGACATTATGCATGAAATATTGATATTTAAATGAGTCAGTCGAATCCAGATTGCAATGGAGACCCTAAGTGTATATAGGTATATAGTAAGTGCTCCTGAAAATGCAAAATGAGTCCACATGTTGTGATTATGCTAATATTTTATAGAGAAGACTTATACACTTATACAGAGGTCCTGTTTTGTCCTGCTCATATAAGCATGAGACAAGTATACACAAAGTGTACATACCTGAAAACATGAATAGATAGCTTAAGATATTATTCCCTTAATAAATAAATAAATTCATTAAAACCTGAATAGATAGCTTAAGATGCTACTCATTATGCTACACAACACCCAGAGTGGGCAGACAGTATATATTTTTTAAAACTTCAGAAACCTTGCTTTAAGCAGAAATACCATCTCTGTGGCTAAGTGCCCTTACGCCAGCACCACAAACCCCTTGTTTGTGTAACTGTAAATTCCACATGCAGAAATAAACATGGAATCCTATTTCAGCTCCTTTACTCATTTCATGACTTATTAGTCTTTCAGATCATAACTAATGTTTATAGGTGCAGTTCTTTCAATTGTACTTTTATACACTGCCAAACCTGCCCTTTATCTCTCTGAGCTATGTTCTTTGTCTCTTAGAGGGAATTGTTTCAGACAGAAGTAAATTAAGATTAGAAATGTTTTTTTATTTAAATTATTATTATTATTATTTTTTTTTTACCTTAAAGCGAATGTCTCCAGTATTATGTAGTTTGTCACACTTTTCCTCTTTATCTACTTCTCTTTAGAGAAACTGGGCTCTCGCTCTCGTTTCGTCTCTGCCCATGAAGCACCTTGAACTGCTACTCCCAGCCTTGGTTCCACAGCTTGTTCTAGTTGATCAAATGAGCAGATCTGCGTGCCCCACACGTCTCTTATGACAAGTGTGTCTGTGTGTTTCTCAATTCTGGAAGTCGCATGCGTGACTGGATTTCCCAGTGTGATGCGGAAGATGACCTCTATTTCTACACAGCTTGATGACCTCTATTTCTACACAGCTTGATGACCTCTATTTCTACACAGCTTGCCTGGTAACACATTTGTGATTATTGATTGCCTGCGCACCTTTTTCCTTGTTTGCCATTTTGTTTCTACCCTTTTTAAGTCCATTGGAACGCTTGTCCTGTCCTGTGTATTTGTTCCTCTGTGTTCTGAGTTCCTCTATCAGATCTGTTTGTTTTCGTTCCTGTTTTTGATCAGCTGTGATTCTCTTGGTTTACTTTGCAAATGGAGAATAAAGACTCCACGCATGCACTTTCTCTCCCTCCCTGAACCCATAACAAAGGCCTTTAATAGATCTGCTCTTGTGGTGATTACCGCTAGTTCCCAGTAATGGCAGCAGCACCACTAGTCTACAACCTTCCAAAGTTCACGTCACCCCATTGCTGCGTTCCCTTCACTGGTTTCCTGTAGCTGCTCACATCAAATTTAAAACCTGATGCTTGCTTACAAAACCAGAAATGGACCATCTCTCTCCTACATGACGATGATGGTCACGGCTCGATCCGAACCTTGAGTACTTCGAACATCAACTACAGCTCAGCTTGAAACACCAGGCTTCAAGTCCAACGGCAGACCATTTTCCAGATTTTTTTTCTGTCCTGGCTCCAAGATGGTGGAATGAACTAATTGTCCAAAAAGGCTCATCTATTTGTAGAGTATCTCAATGACCACTGATGCTGCACTTTCATTGCTTTCACCAATGCTTAACTAAACTCTAAACTCTAGTACCTTTTTGTTACTGTATTTATAATTGTTTAATAGAACTCGTACTAGGACTAACATGATTCTTGTATTCTAGCAGTGATCTAGTTCAAATGTCTACTGACCTCAAACCTACTTACTGGCAAGTATGCATTCGATGAGTCAGCAACAAAGCACTCTGTGTACGTCGCTCTGGGTAAGAGCATCTGCTAAATGCCATAAATGTGTCCAACCAACAGGGAGAAATGCAGAGAACTGAACTAATATCCCATCAGGATACACACAAAGATGTTGCTAATTAATCTCCTAGAGCCAGTTACTAGAGGAAAGCAACAGTGTCCGAGAAGGGGCGATCGCCCAGTATTACACAGAAGAACTTCTTCCTGTTTTGTGAAAATTGTAAATGATGCACGGTTTATAGTCAGTGTCTTCAATGTAGGAATTAACATGAAGTTTTATTCTTGACTTTATTCCAGTATGAGTCCTATCTTTGAAGCTGATTGTATCTAGCGTTTTGTTTAACACTTTTATATCACTATAAAAGTCTTACTGAATCTGAGGTGTTTCCGTTGTCTGCTCTGTACAGCTCCGTTTGTTTGACCTGAGCCTCCAATAAAGACGTTTGAGCACTTTTTCTTCCAGAATTTTACAGAAGTATATCAAACCCTTTCAAAAGCATTAAACACCTGTCTAAGTTCAGTGCATGGGAGAATGTGCGAAAACATAAGCACATTATTTTGGCCTTAGGGAAACTATAGAGACTGACAGTCTTGTTAGGATTTCTGACCAGATATATGGTGCACCAAGAGGTATGTTATGTGTAAGTGAGACATCTGGGAGTTATCCTAGTTTCAGAAATGCATATATTACAGTGTTGTGTTGTAGTGGTTATTAATTTAGCATTTAGCAAGTGTGAAATCCACATAAGAGTAAATGAATATCCTTTGAGTTCTGTTTTGTGTAGTGTCTCTGCTCCTTTCCTGACTTCTTGTTCTCACCGTAGATTAAATATTCAGAAGAAAGGTTCAGTTTAGTACTATTTTTAATGTTTTCTTTGGTAACAAATTTCCATATTTATCAGATAATAAATTATATGACATCTCATTTATTAAGTATAAGGTATGAGTCATAATAAGCGGTTTCAGCAGTTCCATTGCATCATCCATGTGTTGTAAGTGGTTTATAAACTTCCATAACCACTGACAAGTATTTAGACTTGGTCAACATGGTGAAATCCTGTGTATAAATAACCAAATCACTAAATCACTTTCTGTTTTTCCAAAATATTTGCTTTGTTGTGTTTTATGAGTGAATAAATTTTAAAAAGTACACACATTACAAATGTTACACAAACCATTAGAGGGTTCGATTTATTCATCTATTTATTTATTGATTTTTTGCTTACTGCAGCCATTGCTAAATTCAGTGAGGTTAAATACTTTGGTCACATGATTTGAGCAGATGGAGAAGTTGGAAAGTTTTTAGAGACATTACTGCCACAGCTATTCATTTTTCTTCCCCCTCCTTACATATCTCATTCATGACTCATGTATTACGCATGTATACCACACAGCCGTTCATTACCACATACCACAAATTACCACTGTAATTTCTGCACAAATATTCTGACAGAATATATGCTCCTGGCCAAGATTATCCATTAACAAAGTAAACTGCTTCTAGGGATTATCTTTAATTCATTTCAGAGGAAAATATCTCCAATATTCTGCCTCTATATAATGTGTACAACATTTATACCCACTTTGTCATCCAAAGCACTTTTATCAGTCGCTCTGGACAAGACTGTCTGCTAAATGCTGTAAATATAAGTGTGTATTTTGATATCTAATCTTCCCTTGGAGGCATTTCACAGTGAGACTTCAACCTTGCAGTAACTGACAGTAACACGGTCCATATAAGAGGAGAATAGGACGGGCTCCTGGAGGGAGTGAATGAGCCTGAAGGGCAGCGCTTCACAATGAACTCCATTAATGATGATGTGATCTGCATAATAGGAGCGTAGGGCTGGAAGTAGGGTTCAGATAATAGAAAAGATGAAATTTCTGTCACTACCACAACAATTGCCACTGGAACTGAGTAAGAATGGACTGTAAGATGGATATAAACATAAAGTCTCACCCATTAAAACAAGATACTGAGCCTACCAGTCCATGCTACAGGTACGTTCTCTACTGAATAAAGGTCTGGATGGGTATGGATTGTTGAGCAGAGATGGATGTGGTTATTAAAAGGATAATGAGAATGTCGTATGATTAACGATTGTAATCTGTATATGTACTGGGGGAAACATGAGTATAGAGAAGCAAAGAAAGTTTTGGGACAGAGAGTGATGTCTGTATATGCAAAACCCTAGACCCCTGTGTGCTTCTGTAATGGTGATGTTTACCTAGGGCACAACAGAACTGCACACAACCTGATGGATGTGTTTAATTAAAGTAAATCTTACTCAGTTTTGCAAATAGTTATTTTTTTTTCCATGTGCCTCTACTGAAACCAATTGCATGCCAGTTGGTGATTTGCATGTGATGAGTATCTTGTGCTTTGGGGTGACTGTGCAAGCCTTTGATGTTATTGGGGTTGAACACCACTAGAGGGCATCTGTGGGGCAACATGAACAGACTGAATAAACACAAAGTATGTTTCATTAACATCATTTATAAAGTAAATAAAATATATATGGTTGTGGTTGTTTTGGATGAAAAACAGATATACAGAATTACATTTTATAGATGTGGAAGTCTGATTTTTTTATTTCTTTATTGTTAAGTGAATTATTTACATAGGCTGTCATATATTTCACTTGTAAATTATAATCGACGATTGCTGGCTTCATTATTGTATTCTGAAATAATTTGATTAACTATACTTGCTCATTAGACTGAGAGTTGGTAAAACAAACAAAACTGGAATCTATTCAGAATTTATTTAGTAGCACCAAATAGCACAATCTGTTAATAATAGCACAAACTGTTAATAATAGCACAATCTGTTAATAATAGCACAATCTGTTAATAATAGCACAAGCTGTTTACTCGTGCTCACATTGTCATTTAGTCGTAGGCTTTGTATGGTAATTGTGCCATATTTTAATAAGTACTGCCTATAGAGAATTGTTTCTGGGCATGTTGTTCACTGAATTGAATAATGGCTTGAATTGTGTGATGTTTTATTAAACAGAACATTCATAAAATATTCTACCATACCATACTCCAACATAATCGATCTCAAGCGAGTCTGGGTTATAGTCTGGTTAAAATTGTACTAAGTACTTTTAGTTAAGCGGCTTTCAGATGATGTTTTTATTTCATGACGTGTTGTTGAAAAGCTGAAATATTTCTAAATTCTGTCCATACAGCTGAAGCGGATGTAATTGGTACCTGTTTGTTCATGTGGGGCCAGCAATGGTGCATATATAACTGAATGATGACTTAGCAACAGAGGCCCATGCAGGTGTGTAGAGTTTAATCATAACATTGCAGCAAAAAAAGAACTTTAATGTGCAATACATACAGTACCATTACCGTTTGTATCCCATAAGAATGATTGTCACACGTCATTGTCATAGCAGATCTATCAGTGTACCGCAAAATTATTACTTACATCTCCAGAGCAAAGAGCAACACAGACAAGCATTTTCTACCATTTGCTGATATTTAACAGCTAACCTACACTATAATAGCTAAGCCACAAGTAGCTACTTAGTAGTAACACTAAACATATATTTCTGCTATATTAAAGCAATCCTTCAAAGAAATGTAGCTAGCTACATTACAAGTAACTAAAATACACTGAGCTATATCTAGGATTGAGGTCACCTCTTCTGCTAGTTCCAAATAACCCAGAAAAAGCTGCATGACAAATAAAGTATTATTGTAAACAAGTTGGTCTTGTTAGCAGTCAGGAACTTCCAAGAGACACGTTTCTATGCCCAGCTAACTACAAAGAAGCAGCCACAAAGTTTGATAGATACATACCCTTCAAGGTAAAACGAGGGTGTATTTGGTGTAATATGTGTAAAATAAGTGCTGTTACATTCAAATGAAGTGAGAACCACCAGTCTCCACGCTTCCTCTGTAGTGGGAGTTACCTGCCAAGACACAGGCACACATCACAAAATGTTGAAGACAGAGAATGAGAGATCTGTTGTGTGGTTTGGGTCATTTTTTCTTCTTCATATCCAGATGCTAACAGTGTAATAAATCATCATCAGCACTTTGAGCGAATCTACTAGGCTTTGCTTGACCTGCTGTGCAACCAGGGAAACCCCCGTTACTGTCAATGATCTGTAGTCTGGTTTTCCTTCCCATTTATGTTCCTTTCCTGGTTTTTGTTTTTGCTCCTGTTTTCCCTTCTCTCACCTGGTTCCTACTCCTCTTCCTTAGTCCTTCTATTTAACGTTCCCTAGTTTGGTCTTTAGTTGCTGGTTATTGTTTGATATTCAGGTCCTGTGTTGTCTTGTTTATGCCTGCACTGTTCCTGGCTCTGTGTTCTGTGGTTTTATGTTCTGATGCTTGTGCACTAATGATCCTGAGTTTTCATGTTTCTGGGTCTCCTAGCGTTAGGTGTTTGGTTCCCTCCTGCTGATTGTCCTGCTTCTGATTTGTTACCCTTTTCTGGTTTGTCCTTCTCCTAAGTTTGTGCTTGTGTCTCCGGTTGTGTTCCAAGTCTTGGTTTTATTACATGTTATGTCCTTTTATATGTCCTTGTTTCCTCTTAATGTTTCCACTGTTTAGTTTATGATTCCAGTTTGGTTTCTAAGTGCCCTGTCCCTGTGTTATCTCATGAGTTCTTTGGGTCACTGTGTAGTGCTCATTGAATCTCTACAGTGCCTCACTTGATATCCTCCCTTAGCCCAGTACTGTGTTGTCTTCTTGTACATTTCTGTTTGATGTATTAAACCTGTCTAGTTGTTTCTAATCCCTAGATGAGTTGAATTCTTATATTTTCATTTGCATCTGCATTCCACTTAACAAATATTGCTCTTCATGTTGGCATCTCACAATATTAAGGCCATTAACATAAATTCCAGGTTTCATCCAAATTTGCGTGTAACTGTATTGGTACCTTGTCTTAAACTGCAGGGTTAAATCGGATGAATCCAGGAGGATTTTTTTTTAGAGTACTGGATATCCAGTTCTGGTACTGTGAAACCTGAGTATACACGCCAGGTGATCGGGGCTGGGCACAGCCTTCACCCCAGCTAGTGATACCAGACTGAATCCAGATTGAACCCTTCTTGTTCACCATTGGACCTCCAGAGTCCCCCTAGAATAAGAGAGAGAAACAACCAGACTTTAAATGTCTGTGGAAGAAATTGATAGTTAAAATTGGAGAGTGAACAATACATGTCACTGGGTTACATATACATATCCAGTCTCGGTGTACCTAACCGCTTAGTGGAGGTTACAAAAATTATGCGAGAGTCTATATTTATATTTGTTGATGGTACACTTGTGTTTCCGTCTGTGTACCTGACAGGCATCTTTTCCTCCCCTCAGGAAGCCAGCGCAAATCATGTTCTTGGTAATTCGTCCAGTTCCCAGGAGATTTTCACACTGCTTTCTGTCAATAATAGGCACCGCTGCTTCCTGCAATATACCAGGAAAAGGCAATTCCACTACACACACACACGCACACACGCACACATACACACACACACACTTTGGGTTACAAGAATGTATCATGGATGAATTTTTGCCTGTCTTTGGTCACTCATGAGGGCACACTGTAGTTGTTCATGAGGGCATAGCCTGCATTGGCATGTCTGTGTACCTTCAGAGGCAATGTTTCCCCATCCTGTAATCCAACTTAAAGTCCCAGCAGGAAAGCTGCTGCCCTGAGCAGCCAGACACACAGGCCTGATGTAGTTTGTGAAGGAGACGGATTCATTCAGCTGCAGTAAAGCGATGTCATTGTCATCGGTGTGGCTGCTGTAGTTGGGGTGGCGAACCACGCGTGTGACATGTCTAGCGATCTGTTTGGGATTATAGCCCTGCTGATTCTGTTTCCCCAGGTACACCAGCATGTCATGAATGTTCATGCTGAAGACAGAGAGAGAGAGAGAGAAGGATTAGGTTATTCCTTTTTTGTATTCAGATATTTAACACTGAGGTGTATAGATATACCGCAGTGCAAATAATGTGATATGTGATGCTCACCCGGTGACACAGTGAGCTGCTGTCATAACCCAGTCTTTGGTGATGAGGGATCCTCCGCAGAACTGCTGACCAAAAGCCAGGCTGTTTAAACTAACCTGCCATGGCCACGCCCCTGGAGGGGCGTTCTGCCCACCCACGATTCGGCTGTTTAAAGATGCATTACCACATACTGAGACAGAGAGAGGAAGAGAATGACATCTGCTAGTTTCAATTTGATGAAATGTGTCATTTTTATTCACATTTTGAAATGTAGCAATTACTGAGAAAGCAGATTAGTGAGAGGCACCTACCATCCAGTTGGGGAAAAGTATCTGTAATGAAAGAGAGCACTGAGATTTAGTAAGATAAAGGAGAAAAAGAAAGAACCAAACATTTAAAACAATGAATCTTAAAAATTGCTTCTCATGTCGCCAAATGAAATTCAGACGTGATCCAAACATGATATTTGCACCGTTGTCAATTTTTCTATTCTCTACATTATTTCTTTACCTCTACTTTTATTGGTACTAGTGTTGTGCCTTGTGCAGTGTGGAACTGCTACTGGATGCCTTGAATTTCCCTTTGGGATCAATAAAGTATCAATCTGTCAGATCCAGTCACTAATAAACCCATGATCATGCAAGTTGTAAAAGCCTTGAGGTGAACATTCTCATTTGCTACCTTGTTTTTGTTAAATGTTGGTAATAGTGATGAGTATTAGATACCAAACAGTACGTATTAGGAATTCAGCATGTTCCATATTGATTAAATTAAATCAAAATGATTTTTATCTGCTCAGGACTGTCAAACCAGCTGCATTTAACAAGTATGTTATTTATCTGCAAGCTACCTATGGAATAATCACAGTTTAACATATCAGTGATTTCTTGACCACTGCTTTTGCCAGGGAAAATTATGGTATAGTTAGAGAATTGTAAAACTTGGCAAGATTGTCTTGTTTAATAAAAATAATAACAATATGAAGTGGGGATATGATCAGATATGATCAGATATGTTCAGATATAATCAGATATGATCAGACGTTCA
>JAOXYF010000018.1:6930796-6962365 GCA_028565775.1 Sternarchorhynchus goeldii | reverse complement strand
CTCTGTGTTCTCACAGCGCTGCGCTGGTGTAGGAGGGCATGTGCAGCCTGCGTGGGTCTTCTGACCTGCGTGGGTCTTCTGACCTGCGTGGGTCTTCTGACCTGCGTGGGTCTTCTGACCTGCGTGGGTCTCCTGACCTGCGTGGGTCTTCTGGGCTGCTCCCTTCATGTCCTGTCATTATCAGTGGGCACAAGCGTGTGTGTCGGTCTGCAGGGAGACATGGCGGAATGGAGTCTCGACTATAAGTGGACATGTCCAACACATACTCGCTCAATTAAAACACCTCTGAAAGCCTGTGTCTCATCACACCTCCCCAACACACACACATACACGCACTGTGGTTTAGCTTCTTTCATGCATACCATCCTGATGTTTATAAGAACCATGGGGGCTAATATAAACTCCAGCTGGATCTTCATACCTTATACAGCCTAGTGCAAACCTGTCACTAACTCAACGGGTCTCAAAGGATTACTTCTAAGGCAGCTGTTAAAAGACATTTCATTCTAAAAGTCTCAAAATGTTGATTGTATGTCTGGAACAAACAGACACTGTAGGAGGTAGGAATAGTTTTGGAGATGCATATCCTGGTTGATTTTCAGTTTAATATGTTTTTATAATATATTTTGTGCAATGTGAACATGTCTGTCTAACTGAGACACAAAGGAATAGTCTTGTGTGTGTTCAGCCCCTGGTGACAGATGCATACTGTATGTGTGTGTGTGTGTGTGTGTGTGTGTGTTTTACTGCTCTCTCCTGCTGAGTTGAGTGCTTTAGGTTGTTGGTTCTGTTGTCTGTGCAGAAGTGCAGTTGCTGCTCAGTGGAGGTCTTGAGTTGAGCATGAGACCTCACATGGGACCTCACAGTTCTCCCAATCACTTTCTAGAGTAAACAGTACTGATGTAATCTACTAATAAGTTGAAACAGATAGTTTAAGTGCTTCACTTTGTATATTCACTTTTTAATATATCTATTAAAAGAAAGTGTATAGTTTAGCACATTGCTGGTGAGTTAATGCACTTTAAAGAGATAACCGCTCAGAGCTCACTTTACAAGACCACACAGTGACATTAAGACTAGTATTGGATGTCGAGCGGATATGAGCAAAGAGATGAGAACAGAAACTCTCATTGTGTGCTGATGGTGAATGAATGCTGTAAATGATGGGAAGCACAAAAACAGGAAAGTGAATAGTGCACATAAGGTTTCTTTTTGTACACATGGAGAGCTGCACTTGGGGAAAGAGAGAGTGCAGAGGGTGTTGGTTATGGTGGAGACATTTTGGAATACAAGTGTATGTGTGTGATGACTCCCTGTGGGTGAACGAAGCTGAATGCCAAAGAGGGGGGAAGATCCTGACGTAAGGCTTCCAAAAACAGCTGAGAGAGAAGAGAGAGAGAGAGAGAGAGAGAGAGAGAGAGAGAGAGAGAGGGCGGGGGGCAACACCACAGAGGAGAGAAGAAGACGCTTGATCCTCAGAATGCGTGTGGGAGAAGGCGAGAAGCAGGCGGAGGGGGAACACCTAGGACGAGCGCTGAACAGCGAGAGAATGTTTGTGGTCAGCGACAGAAGGCAGAGCGTATCCCACGCTGCAAGTGGACGGTGAAGGAGAAAAGAGGGAAGAGAGAGAAAAAGACAGGCAGGGTCCGAGGTTAGAGGAGCGCAGAGGAGAGTGAGCAGGAGCAGGGGTGGAACCCGGTGGAGCAAAGCCTACCAGGAGAATAGCTGGGCAGGGTAGGAGCAAGTGGAAGAAACAAGGTCTGAAGAAGAGTGAAAAAAGAAAGACCTGAACAGGGAAGGAGAGCTGGAGGGATGGGCTGCGTTTTTAGTGAGCAGTGGCAAGTGAGGGAGAAGAGCTCCCAACCATCTGATGATACACCCAAAACACAAGAGTGCATTGAGGATACAGAAATCCTCAGCCTTACGGAGGTAAGTGTGTTTGTGTGTTTCTAAGGGGTCATATGGTACATTAGTTATGGGATCTGTATGTAGTAGGTTTTCTAGAATTCACAACGACTCAGAGAGATGTTTTCACAGCTGAAACAAAACAGGATAAATGCAGCGTATGACCTCTCCTGAAGTGCAGGTATCAGAGTGCCTCTAGAGTGTCAGGAATTGTAGTGTGATATCTGTGAAGAGTTCCATGAATACTGTAAGCTTATCTCTTTAAGACTGTTCTTTTAATACACTGCAAGTCTTGTTTTAAAATCCACGCAGAGAATACATCAGTGTGTGTGTGTGTGTGTGTGTGTGTGTGTGTGGGTGCTGGATTTCTAAGGCCTGGTCAGATGCATGGCTCCAGGCTGGCTTTAGTGGGCCTAAATGGCTTTAGTCTATCCGGACTGCCACACCACAGGAAATGTGATATTAACTGTGCAATGCACGTGTATGTGTACACATAAACCAAGCTGGTGAATATTATGGATCAATGCCTATAAGATAATGGTTGACCTGCTGTACAATTGACTTTATTCATATTCTGCCCATTTGGTCCATTATGCAGCAAAAAACAAATTTTGAAAGATGAATGGACATTGTTCTGTCAGTATGTACTAAGAGATGCAGTTCTTCTCTATTTTATTAGTGTAAAATGATTTAGCATGCCACAAACACACGTTTCCCAGAGTTACTGTGGTCACACACTCAGGGTAAAAATATACACTGGAATTCTGGGTTGGTGGAAGCATACCAACCTGAAGGCATGCACTTCCCACCTGCTCCCGTCTACTCCTGCCTGGAATATTTTGTGAGTGTGTGTGGTGTGCATGTGTGTGTGTGTGTGTGTATGTGTGAGACTGGACTGAGAGTTCCAGTTACAAGACCAAGTTTCGTGGCCACTTCAAAATGTCAACAGCAGAATTTACCACAGACAGAACTGAAATCTCTCTCTCTCTCTCTCTCTCTTACTCTTTCTTTCTCTTTATACCCTCCCTCTTAAACTCTCCATGTCAAATTTCAAATACTAGGGTTGATCACAAGCTCTACTGGCCTGCATGTACTTGGGGGAGGGACATACACACAGGGAGAAATGCTTTAGTCATGAGCCTGGACTTTGGCTGCAGAGAGGCAAAAGGGTGGAGGCTAAAGGGTGGAGGCATTGATGCAGCAAGAACTGCTCCTGCTAGGCTCCAGTAGTGCTTCTTCAAACAGCAGCAAAATAATACACAACACGGCATGGCACAGGCAGGTGGCACTTCCGTCGTTTGTAACCGATACGGCCCTTTGTTGTTAGTCCAAAACAGAGTTGCATTCAGTAGATGGCGCTATTGTAACATGAAAGACGTTCAATCCTCGGTTTCCTGTTGTTTATGACATTTAGGGAAACTGTAACTACACAATCCCCATGATTTGGTATTTGTAAGAAATCAGAGTATTTTTTGGTTCAGATTAGCTTGTGAGCCTTTTGTGTATTTAGTTGACCCAGCCACTGGTCATGCTGCCAACACTTTAACACTTGAACACACAGCTGGACATGGTGTGATGTTAAACCTTTCATGATGCATGTAAAGTTAGAAAGTTTAGAAGTTTTAGAGCGTTTATAAAAGTTATTTTTGTGATATAGATGTTCATCAGAAGTGAAGGAGTCTCTGTGAGTTTGTACATTTATTTAGAACGGATTTCTAAATAAACGTACAACAGCCACCACATAGACATGTTTACTTCTCCGCAAGCAAATTGTGAAAAGCTCTGCTTTGAATGTGTGAGAAATTACAAAGGGAGAATATTCAACATGAGCTGCTGGATTGGTGTTTTCTGCCTCTTATTTGAGTAAACGAACCCTCCAAACCAGAGAGAATTATTCTGACGTTTGTGTCTTTGTGTCTGTGTGTTAAGTTAGGGAATGTTGGATCACATTCTTTCAGAGGGCAGAGGTCTAAGAAGAAACACCACTGTCCTGTGTGCAGACAGACCCTAGACAGCGATGAAGTCTACTGTAAAGGTGACACACACACGCACACAGACTTCGCTTTAATATGTAACGTAGATATGGATATATTGATCTAATCTGGCCTCGATACTGCTACACTACTGATTTCTCTCTTTTATAACGAAGTTGTTGGAAAGAGCTGTAGTCCCTCTTTTTAAGACAACTTATTCAAACCTTTCCAGTCTGGTATTATATCATGTGCAGTACTGAGGCAGGGCCTCTAATCCGCTCATCTTCTCCTGATTCTTCTACCCTCTGTATCCTCCACCTGTTTGATTTAAGTACTGAATTTCATACCGTATGTGATGACACACTGTTTTCCCATCTTTCTGCTGTTGGTGTAACTGCCATTTTTATGGTTTATTTTTTATATTAACAAATAGATTTCAGTTTGTTGTTCTTGTAGAACATAAATCTGCTGTCGATGCTATTACCACCTGGGTAAAGTGTCTGGGGGCGGTGCTTGGGGCCTTCCTATCATTGGTTACCTTGGCTTTTCAATTTCACAGTTATACAGATGATATTCAAAAACTTCCACTACATTTCTGTCTCTTCAATAATATCCTGCATTTATGACATCAAACCTTGGATGCATTCTAACTTTTGCATTAAACTGAATCCCAATAAAAGTGAAATCTTATCTTAACAGACTTTAAATCCACAGCAAAGGCTCTCAAACACAGATAATCAGAATGAGTAACAGTGCAATCATCCTCAGACATTTTCACTTTGTGTGTAATCTTTGATCCCCCTCTCTCTGGTAAAACCATGTTAGGTACCTGAGTGTATATTTCTTTCTTTGTAATGAGGCAGGTCTTCACCTTTCTTTGTCCGTGCTTTCATCTCTTCCCTCCTTGACTATTGTAATTCACTCCTTATTGAACTTCCTTATAATACCTTATGTCCCCTGTTTAGCTCCATCTTACTTGTCTGAGCTTTTCCAGCCCTTCAACCTTTCTCCCACACTGAGGTCACCTGGCTCTGGACTCCTGCTGTCCCAGCATTCGGACTAGCCGAGGTGGGGGGGTCCTTTAGTGTCATGGATCACTGTAAATCTGCCTCTTCACTGTTCTTCACTCGCTGCCTTCAGAGCCCATATTACAATGTTTCTTGTTTCTTCAATGCTTTAGTCCATCTTTTTTGTATTTTGTCTTATGCAGCTCCTCGTGTATGAGATGCTCTATGATATATGTGTATAAGATGCTCTATCTTATGAGGTGCTCTATAAACATAACTTGCTATTGTTGTTGTTGATGTTATTAATGATTTTATAGAATGTACTGATACAGTTTTATTTTCTCTTTCAGAATGCAAAACTACAATTCACAATAACTGTGAAACAAAGGTAAGCCTGTGACCACCACCACTCCTGGTACCTTCTGCAGCACCAGTTAAAGGACTATTATTTAAAGTATAGCTGTTGTATAGCTGAATATTTCATCCATTTCCATCTCCTGGTGATTATAATGAACAACAAATACATGCATCTTGTTATAATCTAATAAGAGCACCTATGCACTATAGAATACAACTGAGATATAGAAGTCATATCATCTAAGTTCCTTTATTTTTAAATAACGCAAATTTAAAAACAAGAATTAATATAAATCTGTGGAGAATGAGACATCAGATTATTAATGTATGTCTTATAGAAATAGTAAAAGAGAGAGCAACTATGGTATTAAAGGGAGGTATCATTCATTATTATTATTATTATTATTATTATTATTATTATTATTATTTACAGGTGTGTATGTGTGATTGTGTTACATTTGGTAACTTTCCCTAATATGGATCCTGATCTTGTTAAGATACATGAGGATTATTATACTGCTGATGCATTAACATGATCACAAGCTTCCTGGGCATCTTCCTGGAAATAGTCCTAATGTGGATGAATTAGTCCATTAAAAACTGTAGTCACTCACAGTCACTCCTGGGTTATGCCACATAACAAATGCTTAAACTGCAGGCATGCAGCTGTTACCAGCTCTCTCATAGTGTAATCTCAAAGTGGAGCCACAGGACAGCATTCTCTGGTTTCTGTCACCCCGTGCTGTGAACGACAGAGTGGAGTGTGAGTGGGCAGTGCCGGGGGGAGGGGTGAGTTTATGAGGGTGGGCACTGCTGGGTTAGGGGGGTGAGGGTGGGCACTGCTGGGTTTGGGATGGGGGGTGTAGCATATGAGAGTGCAAGAATAGAGTGTGCTCACACTGCTCTCTGAACTGTTGTCACGGACAAGAGTGGAGAACACCCTCCTCCCAAAGGTAAATAGACCTTTGCATTTTCCTTCTCATAATCTACTAAAGACAAGATGATTTCCTCTTGAGTTTCCTGTTAGTTCGTTTTTGGAACAGCTCTCGTTAGAAGCACAGAGAAAACTAAGATCAGAAAGATGTGGACAGAAGATTTGACTTGAATTTACAAACCTCATTCAGAGAGTCATGAAGACATATGTCTTTTCTTTCATTAAGGGCAGGGTAGAAGAGTCTGTGTTTTTTGTAGTATGGGATCTGGGGAAGTTGAGGGAAGTTGAGGGGTGAGATCTGTTAATGATCCTGTAGAGACAGGGTGCAGTAAAGGACCACTTATGTGTGTCATTAAATATTCTGGACTCAGGCTTCTATTTAGCTTAAACAACAATGATCTATGAAATTCTCATGTTATATAGTATTGCAGTATTACTGACATTTAAACAGTGTACAAACACACACACACACACACACACATATAGGAAGCATTGTAGACCAGCTGATTATCTGAAATAGACTTATGAAAATAGCCATAAGCCGACAAGCATTTCACTCATCTGACTCTATGACTCCATCAGCTGTTCTCAGTCTCTCTTTTTATCTCTCTTTGTATCTGTCATCTTGCTCCGTCTCTTTCTGTTTCGTTCTCCTTGCCAAAGGTCGCTTCAGGCTTTTCTTTTTCTCTGGTTTTCTCTACTCATCTCTCTGTACTCTTTACTCCAGCTCTCTTTCCCTCTCTCTCTTTTTCATAACACCAACTCCTCTCTCACCCCCTGTACCCTCTTAATTACACATCGGTGTATGTCTAATCTGGAGCCATATTCCATGTTATTATAAAGGTTGCGTTTACTTTCTCACCGAATCAATGAACATGTGTAGTTATATGTGTACTTACAGAATTTGAATAAACCTGCTCTGCTGTCTCAAACACCTATTCATTGTAATTTCCTGTGAATGTGGCATTCATTCATTCATTCATTCATTCATTCATTCATTCATTCGTTCGTTCATTCATTCGTTCATTTCATCAGTGCTTTGTAACAGATTTATTTGTCACTCTGTAAGTTGGCTGTGCTGCTGTTGTTCTCCTAAGATCTCTTGAAATGCTCCAAAAGACACAGTGTCTGAAACAGAGAGAACTTACTCTTATCTAGGACTGACATGAAACACAGACATGCACATTCACACACACACACACCTACATAAAAGCGAAAAGTGTTAATCATTAGCAGATGTTTCCGTGTGTCACAATAACTCTAATGAAGACCCAGAGGAGATGTGTAAAACCGTGGGATACTCAGTGTGTGTAGATGTCTGTGTACAAAACACACACGAGCAACATGTTATAGATGTGTTTGATTTCTCTTCTTCTAAAACGTGTACATCATTCAGTTGCTAACCATCCATTCTTACCCAGCCTGCATCAATACTCTTTCACTTATTCCATAGCTCTTGCTTGCAACCTGGTACTCAACCTGGTACTCATATTATTAGACAAGGTATACTCTGAACAGTAAGGTATACTCTGAACAGTAAGGTATACTCTAAACAGTAAGACTCAATTTTGGGTTTGTGCCTGTTATGTTGGTACGGATAGATTAACAAAGAGTCTGTAGTTAAATATGTGCACTAGTTCACGAGCACGTTCGATGCACACTCTAGTTCACCTGCTAATCTTTTATCTGCCTTCCTCTTTCCTGTTTTTATCTTTGGAGTCAGGGTTGCTCAACATTTAGCCAGAGGGTGTGTGTGTGTGTGTGTGTGTGTGTGTGTGTGTGTAAAGCGGTTTATGAGTGCACAGGAGAAACCAATGTAACTGGCAGGGAGATGTGAACCTTCAGTTTCTTCTGGCCAGAAATTCAGAAGAGTGTACAAATAAACAAACAGAAGTGAAGAATCAGGCTTGGTGATGAATGTTATGATTTTTCACCCTCTCCAGTCTACAGACTGTGGTGATGAATATTACAGCTCTTCACCCTGACCACATTCTGCAGACTGTGGTGATGAATATCTGACTGTATAACTTCATCCTGACTATGTTATACTGTGCTACTCTCTTGTTCTTCTGGGGTGTTACGCACATGAATGAATGGCAGGTTTTTCTTTGCTCAGCAGCAGTTTTTCTCTCCGTGTAAGTCAGTGCAGCTACTGATTTCCTACTATCACATAGTTTTCTTCTACCTGAAGCAAGATCTACTAATTGATATGTTATTTTGTTGTTAAACTGTGGTTTTAGAATATAAATGTTTTTGGTCTCTAACTATAAACAAAGGCTGGTGGACTGAACATGCTATGAACAGAGTGAGACTCACTGGAACAGAGGTGTTCTCAAAAACATGCAGATGAAGGAGTTAGTCTTTCTCTGATTGTCTGTCTATCTGTCTCTGTGTGTCTCTCTCAGATCTCCTTCCCCAGCCCTAGTGCTGCTGGTCCTGTGAGGAGCCAGCAGGCTTGTTCTCAGCAGTACTCCACATCAGTAGCTGAGAGGCAGATATGCAGAGCTGATCTGTGATTTCAGAGATTAGTCTCTTACCTGTCTCTCCCTCTCTCTTTCTCTCTCCTTCTCTTTCAGTCATTACAAAACCAGAGGAACCCTACTTCCAGGTATAGAGAAAAAATGATGGCTGATTAAAGGCGGTTGTTTTAATGCACACAAAAGGCTTGTGTGGGACAGTAACCAGTGTGTGTGCTCATTGTGAAGGTGTGAGAGCGTGGAGCGTGTGATGGAGAGAGTAATGGAGAGCCATTATGACTTTGACCTCATCTACATCACTGAGAAGATTATCTCGCTCTTCTTCCTGCCTGACCTGGAAGAACGCCGGTATCGCACCAACCTGAGGGACGTGGCAGCCATGTTGAAATCTAAGCATCAGGATAAGTTTCTGGTAAGCTATTTTTATCATTGTCCATTTGTAATTTGTAACATAATAGTCAGCAAGAGTAGTTAAAACGTCTTTGTTTATTTTAGGAGAGTTATACATATTCCTCTCTTCTACAGATACACTGTAATTAAACCAAATCAAGCGCTATAAGAGATTTTATATCTACATTTGACGTTGTTTAGTAATCGCCCTTCATTGTGCTGTATTCTGTAGCGCAGTATTATATCGTATCCCTCATTCTAGGTTTCAGCTGTGACATTTGATACTGGCAATGCGATGGTTAAGAGTATTTTTGTATCCATTTGTGCTAACTTAAGATGCTTTGAGTCGACAACTAAAACAGTCTTGTAAGTTGCTCTGGATAAGTGGATATCTGTTAAATACCATAAATGTAAATGTAATTGAACAATCTTTCAGGTCATAAATCTGTCTGAGAAGCGTCATGACATTTGCAGATTAAACCCCAAGGTAAGATTACAAAGGTATTCCATACACTCACTAAAAGAGGCTCACTGAAAGCTTGCTCAGAGGTCTTCAAGGTTCTTAGAGGACCTTAAAGGCTTTTACTCTCCTGAGTCTCTGCTTTACTGCAGAACATCCCTCTCTTTCAGGTTGAGGAGTTTGGTTGGCCTGACCTACACGCCCCGCCTCTGGAAAAGATATGCTCTGTGTGCAAAGCCATGGAGCGCTGGATGAACTCTGACCCCCACAATGTTGTTGTGCTTCACTGCAAGGTCAGAGGTCAAAGTCAAACGTGAGCCTTAGCAAACAACCACAGGTAATTTGTTCAGTTTATTAATAACTCATATTAACATATTTTTGTCAGGGGAACAGAGGAAAAACAGGAGTGATAACAGCAGCTTATATGCACTACAGCAAGATATCAGCAGGGTAAATGCTCACACACGCTCATAAACGCTCTGTGTGGTTACAACACACTCATATTAATGATTGGCAAATTTCCATGGTTTCAGGGCAGACCAAGCTCTTACCACTGTTGCCATGAGAAAGTTCTGTGAAGAGAAAATCTCTGCCTCTCTACAGCCATCTCAAAACAGGCAGGTTCCCTGCCACCGCTCTGTAAGCCTGTGACATCATAACTGCATCATAAGTGTGCGGCATACTTATGATTCAAGCGTTTCCCCTCCACACAGGTACATTTATTATTTTGCTGGGCTTCTATCAGGCACCATCAAGATAAACAGCTCTCCTTTGCTCCTGCATCAGGTTCATATTCCTGCACTGCCCAGCTTCCAGGCTGGAGGAGGTACACATACGATCTCTCCATGGGACAATGACAAACAACACCACAGCAGTGATATTCTTGCTCTGTAAAAGTGTAAAATGTAGTTCGTGTAACTGTGTAAAATGTGCTCTAATTCTCCCTCGTCGTCCTTCTCTCTCTCTCTGTCCTCTCTCAGGTTATGCTCCTTTCCTGAAGATCTATCAGTCTCTGAAGTTGGTGTACACCTCAGGCATATAGTGAGTCCCACTGATGTCAGTATATATGAACACTGTGTGCAGATGCAGCAAATCTCTCACCTCTTAACTGTGTGCATGTGTGTTTGTGTGTGCATGTTTGTGTGTATGTGTGATGTTTGTGTGCATGTTTGTGTGTATTTATGCTGTTTTTATGTATTCTGCAGCAATATTAATGGGTCCAGAAACAGAACTCTCTGTATCCGGATAGAACCGGCTGTACAGCTGAAGGGAGACATTATGGTACGAAACATTCCTTGACCTTCAGCATCACAGAACACTGTGTTACTGTGTGTTCATCTCACTCACCCTCCAGTGGCTGTACATGTGCTGTATAGGAGCAGGTCCAACATCATCCGTGATGTTCTCAACCTGATCCAGCTTTGGCTTTGTCCCTCGTCTCTGTTTTTCCAGGTGAAGTGTTATCACCGCCGTTCAGGTGTGTGTGAGAGAGAGTGTGTATTTCGAGTGCAGTTCCATACCTGCACAGTTCACGGAGGTCAGCTTTGGTTTGGGAAGAGGGAACTGGACCATGCATGCACAGGTATAAACACACACACACACACACAGACTTGTATACACACACAGGTATAAACCCACCTACACACTATGAGAGGGCCATCAACTATTACATTGTAATTGAAAATTAATGAGATAAATGACCATTTCTTGGTAACGTATGACGTCATTCTTCTTGTGGGTTTTTCTAGATGACCGTTATCCAGACGATGCCACAGTGGAGCTGGTGTTTTCCAGTGGTGCAGAGCAGATGAGAGGTGGTGCTCTGTTCTTTATTTTGAACATCTAATAGCTTTCTGTCCATCACTGCGATCTACAATCACCTTCTGAAGTGTGGTCATAACGGAAGTTTGTGTGTGTGTGTGCGTGCGTGTGTGTGTGTGCGTGCGTGTGCTCATTCAGGTAGGGACGTAGAGAAAAATGACCCTGGAGGGAAAGTGGGTTTCAGCTGCACAGATCCAGTAATACGCTGGGACTCATATGAAAACTTTAATCTTCACCATCAGGACAGCACAGAGGGTATGTCCACACACAAGAAGACACACAACACATAATCTAGTCCAAAAAACACACCATGTGTACCCTGATCAATCACGCCCTGCTGATCAATCACGCCCTGCTGATCAGTCACGCCCTGCTGATCAATCACGCCCTGCTGATCAATCACCGTGTCCCTGTGTGTCTTGCAGATATCTGTCACACGCGGGGTCCGCTCGACGGTAGCCTGTACGCTCAGGTGAAGAAGCGACGTGCCCCCCTCTCTGGCTCCAACAGCTGCCCTCCACCCGGCTCCCGCTTCACATCCACCCCCATACAGGCCTTCCAGACCCTCTCTCCCAGCTCCGACTCAGGCCTCTCCTCCACCCCCTCCGACCTTTTAGAGGAGCTGCCTCCACCTCTGCCCAATTCTCACCCTCAACGAGATGTTAGTCAGAGAGACAGAGAGAAGCAGAGTGAGATAGAGAGGGAAACAGCTCTATTGGGCGATGGTGACTGTTCTCCTCTCCGGGTAGAGCGACCCTCCTACTCCCGGCCACACTCCCGCCCTCAAACATGCTGTGGGCCGGACGCCCTCAATGCACGGCCCCAAGCGCTCCATCCCAAACACCACACGCTCCCTTGCGGTCGCACCTCTCCACCATCCACCCGGCAGGTGGAGCTTCTGTGGGAGAGAGGGCGCTGTCAGCACCACCTCTGCACTCAGGCAGGCCGACCCCTTTACGCTTACCCCTCGCAGGAAACGCACTCCCACTTGCCCCTTGCACGCCCAGCTCACGCACGCACGCTGCCCGCACAGGCCCGTCTGTTCGGCTCCGAGGAACCTTGTCCTCTCTTCCACTACTCCGCCCACTCCCACAGCCACACCCACATCCCACCTCCTTTACCCTCCCACCAGTCACTGCCCCCCAGTCCATACTGTGAGTTACGTTTCAGCTCAACTCCGCCTACTTCGTGTTCCTGCAAGGACTGCTCCCACCTGCGGGAAGACCTTGCCCTCCACTCCCTCAGAGTAAACCAGTTTGAGCACCTCCCCTGGCCTCCACAGGTGGGGTTTGGATGTAGGAGGGAGGGGCCTGTGCACTGGTCTAGAGACGGAAGGATGGAGTCTCACTGCAACAGAGCTCATGGGACAGAGTACTGGAGCCACAGATCAGTGATGCCACCACAGCTGACATCATCTTATGGACATGGACACTGCCATTCTGTCACTAAACAAGACACCCCTGTGTATTTATCAGACCCCATACCAGACTCTCCCTCGAGTCCAAGTCCACACAGCAGTGGTTACCACAGCCCCCAAGGCCTCTGCCCCTGCTCCCCTTCTCAGGTTCGACAGACTCCTGGTTATGCTTCCATGAGCCAGTCTCTCAACCTGTCTCCACTGGCTTTCACTCCTTCCCCAACGGGAGAGAGTGTTAGCCAGCATCGCCCCCACAGCCCTCCATCTGCTGCAGGGCAGCCCAGCCACAGACAGAGAGGTATGTGGCAGCATAACAGCTACATCACAGATGTGCTGGAGGTTCCATAGTCAGGTACTAGTCCCTAGATAGTCAGGTCTTAGTCCAGTGCGAGACACTGACTGCAAACTTGGGAGGTTTTAAACATTCTTGGTTTAGTTGCAACTTCAATATTTAAAGTCTTTACCTTGACTTTAAACTTTGTCATCAGCTACTATATAACAACTTCTAACAACACAACCTACATATCATGACCTACTCTCTCTTGCTTCACATTAGACCCTGGGAATGATTCAGAAGAAAAAAAAACCTGCAATGGCTTGGAAACAAATTGCAGTGAGGCTGTCTCTCTGCAACCCCGAGACAGGTATTTACTGTATCGATTACCTTCACCTTGCCATATACACCTTGCTGTAACTGTTATGCCAGCTTTAATGTGTATATGTATTTTATAGTGATAGTCAGGATATACATAAATAGATGGGCTTGTATGCTCAGACCAGTGCTCAGTACTTCACAGAGTTTGGGTTTTCCAGTGAAAGGCCACCGATGGAGCCAGGGAGTCCAGCCCGGAGTGAAGTGTCCCAAGAGGAGCCTCTTCCTCTACATCACTCTGCTGGAGACACTGCTTCTCTGGACACTGTGCTCTCCCCAGAGCCACAGACCTCTGAGATGAAGGATGAAGCTGTCAACACCACATCCACCATAACTCTCTCCAGTGAGCCAAACCAAAGCTCGGATTCACCGCACTCATCGCTGGAGGTGGAATCTCCTGCACTGGTGGAGAAGCTACAAGAGAACAGATCAGTGCCGTCAACAGGCAGCTGCCAGGAGATGGAACAGAACAAGGATGCGTGTCTGTTCACCAAATCCGTCTCCAACACTTCTGGGCCATCATCTTGTCCTTCAGAAAGAAGCTCCTCCTCTGAGTTTCCTGTGCTGAGATTGACCCCTGTGACCGATGGGGCTCTGTCCAATGAAGAGGGCAGTAGTAATGATCTGAGAGCTCCTTCCCCAGTGCCTGATGGTTATGTCACACCCTCATTCCCTTTAGCCTCACCCAGCTACCCTCTCCTGGCTGTGCCTCACGTTCCATACACAGGATACACTGCTGTTACTATTCCAGCCTCCTCTCCACAGCCTCCTCTCCCTGAAAAACAGTGCGTCTCTCCTCTCCTGGACTACGCCTCTCGTACGTCCTTGGTCACAGCTTCTACAGGACCTTCCATTTCTCCTCCCCCACTACAGGTGTCCTTTTCACCCACATCAGAGGAACTGCCTCCCCCAGCTAGGCATGGAACAGCAGCCTCTAGAGGACCGGAGGAGCTGGAGAGCCGTACCAGCTCCAAATTTGTGCAGGATAGTTCCAAGTTCTGGTACAGGCCTGGCATCTCACGAGACCAGGGTAAGAGGAAGACCAGTGCAAGGGAGACCAGCACATAAATGACCCATTCTTAAATAATTTTAAATTACATTTAAAAGTAAACATTCTTTAATAAAGTATCCAATTAAAAATGCAATTCATTTTGTTGTGTTTTGGTTGATGCTTTGTAGCAATTGCAGTTCTGAAAAATAAGGAACCAGGCTGTTTCCTAATAAGGGACAGCAGCTCATTCCAGGGTGCGTATGGATTGGCTCTCAAAGTGGCTACACCCCCACCACATACCAGAAACCATGGCAATGGTCATACCTCACAGGAGCAGCTGGTCAGGCACTTCCTGATCGAGAGTGGAGCAAAAGGAGTGAAAATCAAAGGCTGTCAGAATGAAACATACTTTGGTGAGAAAAAATGGCTATATTCACATTTAACTACATCCACACCAGCATCTTTTTTGGTCTGTTTCTCACATAGGTGCTCTTTGCTTGTTTCTCTATAGGCTCTCTATCTGGTCTGGTATATCACCACTCTGTCAATCCTGTCTCTCTGCCCTGCAAACTACGCATCCCAGATAAAGGTTTCTCACTCATTTAACAATTATGCACTCAATGCTGACTTGAGCATGACTGACTGCAGCATGATTTGAGCACAGAGAATGGTTTAGATGATTTTGTGCTAATAGTGGGTTTATGTACGTTGGTCTGTGGATACCAGATCTTGTAGGAGAAATGCAAGAGTTGCACAGTGGCAGCAACACCAGCACAGCTGCACACCTGCTCAGACAGGGAGCTGGTGAGTGTTCCTGCAACATACTGATCAATGGGTGCAGTTAACTTATACAGTACATAGTAGTCCTAGTAATACCTTCAACTTTTAATGATGTTTTTTGAAATTCAGCAGCACAGTTCTTTCTCCAATAATATTATCTCCCAAATTATATGATCTCTTTTAGATTCTCCAGGCTACAATTCCATGAGGTGTGTGTATATAGCGTTACCACTCTTCTTTTAATGCACATTTTAATGGCAATTTTTGTTTGTCTATCTGTCTGTCTTTGTTTCCCTGTCTCTCATCTCCAATACAGCCTGTAATGTCTTATATCTAAACTCTGTGGACACTGAGTCCTTGACTGGTCCTCAAGCTATCTCCAAGGCAATACAGTGCACTCTGATCCAGGAGCCCAGCCCTTCAGCAACAGTTGTTCACTTCAAAGTATCCGCACAGGGTATCACGCTTACAGACAATCAGCGCAGGTACACACACATGTGCGCACACACACACGCGCACACACAAATGCACACACGGACATTCACACGCAAGCACATACATGCACATGCACAGGCACGTGCGGACACACACACACACAAACACACACGCGCAGGCTGACATTTTTGGTTCTAATTAGATAGTTAGGAGCTTGCCCTTGAGGCTGGCCAAATGTGAGACTATAAAAAACTGAAAAAAATGGCTATAGTCAGCAACATATGTCCATCTGTTTCTCTATGCCACCCCATTCAGGCTGTTCTTCAGGAGACATTACCCTGTCCACAGTGTTACATTCAGCAGTGTGGATCCACAGAGTCAAAGGTAAAAACCTTGTTCTTGATTTCATGGTCCTGAAGCAGTGAGAACACTGGAAATAAATGTGAAGTTCTGTATTATAGTTCATGTACTTTTATTTCTTGAACATTACTTCTGTACAAACTACATGAATGGATATTGCAATGTGAGGTAAATTTGTTAGCTGTAAAATGAATGCCTACATTGCCACAAATGGTCCATTTCAATGGTTGTACATGCTAGCAGATTTCAGAGAGCACTGTATATGTGTTTGTGTGCTCCTGTATGTGTCTTCACATCTGTGTGCCAGGTGGACTACTGATAACACCTCCACCCAGGACGTGATACGTGTGGCTTTTGTACATGCATGTGTGTTTGTGTGTATATGTTTACCTTTATGCTTGTATGTCTGTGTGTATCTGTGTATCTGAGTATTGCTTCATGTATAGTGTACATTGCATTGTACAATGTGTTTGGGGTGATTTCCCATAAACGTCTCTACCATCTTACCAAAGTCTTACTAAAGACAAACTCTTTACTGAATAACATATCACACTTTTATTTAATGTCATTTTTCAAGATTTCTCTTTTTGTCGTTCTCCAGGATGTTTGCTTTTGTAGCACGGCGCAGTGGTGGTTCAGGAAATGTGTGTCACCTGTTTGCAGAGCTTGACCCCGAACAGCCTGCCACTGCTATTGTCAATTTCATCAATAAAGTCATGCTGGGGCCGCAACAGCTGCGGACGTGAGAGAGGAAGAGAACAGGGACACTTTTCATTTTAATTCCACTCGTGCTTGTAGTTAAGTTTGCTTTTGCAAATCTGTATCAGATTAATAAAAAAACATCAGTTAGATTCCTCACACAAAAATATATTTGATAGTATCTGTTTAAAAACTATATATTTGGTTAATATTTGTTTAATAGTCATATTTGTTAAAACCTTATGACAAAGGCTAGTACCAAAGCAAGGATCCAGCAAGGAAAGGAGATGAATGTTTCACCACAGAGAGAAGAGGAGTGAAGCCTCTTCCATAGCAAATAAGAAACAGTGAGGTGACCTGTTGGGAGGGAAGGAGAATTCAGGTCAGTGTGATAAATCTGTGATTGGTTTGCCAAATGTTAGCAAAGAGGAATAAAACTGTCTCCTTATTGGTACACAAATGTCATGGGTGAAACCTGGTGCAACAAGTCCATTTTCCTCACATGTACGTACATCTGGATTCAGAAATTATTCTCTGAATACATTTTAGACTTTTTTATGCAACAATGAAAAATATATTCAGTTTTTTGCAAACCATGCAGATTTAAACAAAAGATTACAGATTTTCATCTGTAATCTGCACAATAACAAATGGACAATTAAGCTTTTGCTTCCACACTCTTAAAAGTTCAGAGCTCTTCACATGGAGATCAAAACCATAGGATGTCTAGTAGAACTGTATAGAAGATGCTGTGAGGAGCTTCCATGGAACATTTCAACTTGGCACAAAGGAAACAAAAAAATGAGAAATTGTTGTTCCCTTATCAATACAATTTGGGTATAATCTTCTTCAACAATGCAATCCACCATGGAGGGTAATAATGCAGGAGGACTGGGGCCTGCCAATCTCTAACAATATTTTGGTGTACAGTGATTTCACATGCTTTCAAATAAATGATTGTTATTTTATTATTAAGCTGCAATCTTCAGACCAAAAAAATATAAAAAATAAACATGCCAGATATAATTTTTTATGTTTTTAAGTTGTTGTGGCAAAAACTACCCAATCTATCAAAACTTTGAGGACCCTTCTTTTAAGTGTTCTTGATAATAGAAGCTAGTTGTTGCGTGTGTGTGTGTATGTGTTATAACTGTATGTGTGTGTATGTGTTATAACTGTATGTGTATGTATGTGTTGTAACTGTATGTGTATGTATGTGTTGTAACTGTATGTGTATGTATGTGTTATAACTGTATGTGTATGTATGTGTTGTAACTGTATGCTTTTTTCCTTCCTGTGTGTCTTTTTTGTTATATGATGTTTGTTATTCATACATTTAACTAATATACACATAACAGGAACTACAGTGGTGAATATCCACTTACAGGTATGAGTGCAGTTGATGTGTTTTGTGATTAAGTTTTATTTGAAATGTCATTCATAGTGAACCCCTGTAATTTCATTTTAAGAGTGAAAAAATGACTTTGTTATTTTATGAATTAAACTCTTTAGTCTTGTTTTTTTTATTAATATCAAGATTTGTTTAATAAAGTTTCAGATTCTAAATGCATTTTCATTTATTCATTTAAAATAAAGTCATTGAATATATCAAAGAATACTGATTTTTTTTTTTTTGTTTACGTGATTTTTGACTTGACATTTTGTTCAAAATAATGAATGTTCTTTAAATCACACTTTCTAAAAGATGACAAAATTAATATGACGTAAAAGATTAATATGAAGTAAATGCCTTTAGTCTGAGGGGAATTTCTGGTCATATTCATCACACTGTACTAACATGCAGTTACAAGGCTTCTACACAACCATCAGTTATAAGTCAAATCAGTAAATAGTATTTCCTATTGCATTTGTCCTTGCAGTGGCCAGGGTTTGTATGAAAGTGTTCTGAATTGAATGCAACCCATTTTTCAGACAGAATTATAAATTAGACTCACTGTCAAAAAACAGTACTACAGAGAATCACTCAGCTGTACTGACCCTGAACTGAACTTAAATATTTTCGGAGACGTGCTCTTTCTCTGTTTGCTAGATAAATATGTTACCATATAGGTAGCACACATTGTCACATAAACCCCTGTTCTCTACTCCTGAGGTCACACTCCACTCTCAAAAGCCAGATCTTTTAAGGAGGAACTTGGAAGAGGAACTGGAGTCATTAAGATGACTCTGCTTTCCAGAGATGAAAACAGCTTCCCGAGAGGGGTTTTAGCACTGCATGTGAGGCTTTCTGTCACACACTCAGCCATCAGCCCACGCAGCAACACGTGCTAAAATCCAAGTGAATTGTTTGGAATTGCAGTGCTGGTGATCTACTTCTACAATAAATAAAATTTTAAGTGACTGTTTATTATTAATTTATTACAGTGACTTTTGAAACAGTTATAAATGTTCATCAATGGAGTTTGGAATCATCTAGTTAAAAGCAGTAAAATACCAAAAAAAAGTTAAAAAAAAAAAAAAGCAGTAAAATACCAAAGTAATTTGCATAAATCTGATTGCTGGCTATTAGCTTTTAATTGTTACATGAAATTTTTTCACTTGTTGTTCGCGTTTCTCTTTGCATGATCCGATTACTCCACAGCTTAAGGAGCACACATGTACCAGCCCCCGTCCTTTCAACAGCCACCAGCATACCTTATGGGCATCATCAGAATCTATAGCCCATCTGTCACACAATTTGTATGAGCCATCCTCTTCCCCTTATGATTGGTCAGATTCTGACACGTGTAGAAACCTCAGCAAACAAAGATGTGCTTGATAAATTTGTGCCCAGCTCAACACCAACAGCCATGCCATAACCATGTGAGTGTGAATGCTGTTCTGAGAATTGGCTACTAGCCAAAGAAATGTTGAGTCAGCAGTGGCCTATGCTTACATTGTAATACTTAAATTCATACAAATTCAAAAGTTTGGACCAAGCAGGAAGTAGGCCTAGATCCTTAGGCATCTTATCATTTTTTTCAGACCTAATAACCATGAACATAAAGTAGACTTATGTTTATAGTAAGGCTTATTGCAATGTGAAGTCTAGGTGTAAATCAGTTGATGTACAACTAAATAAAAAAAAGTTACTCATATTACTAAGCAGGTGTTATTTCCAATGCACAGACTGTATACTGTCCTAAAATGATGTGTGAAGCATTTGTGGCGGATTAAGATCAAAGCGGGCCGTGAAGCGTACTTCTAAAGTAACCTAGTATCGCATGCGTTCTTCCGTTTTATTTATTTTACTAACTCAGTGCACCTCGTACAACTCTCAAAAGGACGAGGTCCCACCGAGATTTGAACTCGGATCGCTGGATTCAAAGTCCAGAGTGCTAACCATTACACCATGGGACCACGCGTACCAGGCTACCACAGGAAGTATATGAAAACATACTTATAATGAATATATGCACTATATGAAAGTTTCTATAAGTCAACTAATTTCAAAGGCTGTATGACTTAGCTATCATATGGAACAGCCACCGAGGAATCGTACATTCGAGCTCCAGTGAAAGTTAGGATAGCTTTACATGAGCAATGACAGGAAACCAAAAGCTAGCAAACTAGCTGACTAGCTAACGTTGTCATCCATTTCCGAATTTACAGTCCGGCAAGAGCCATTTTCTGCTATACTAATAATGCATTTTATCGATTTAGCTACACAAAGTATTCTGATATTTTTAACGAGTATGTGTATGCATTCCCACATATATATGCATACAAAGAAATATTAAAATGTATATATATATATATATATATATGTGTGTGTATGTATATGTATATATATATATGTACACATACATACACATTTAGCTAGTTAGCATTCTAGACAGATTGCAGTAGCTATCCGGAAAACTATCTTTGCAAGCTTTCCTCGGTAGATTAACTAGCTAAAATAGTTTTGCTGAACTAAGGCGTGCTGTACCTTATAAAAAAAATCTAGTTTCTTCTGGAGAAAGCTAAATGGTATTTCAGTAATTTTAGAAATAGTTACTCTACAGGATTTCAGTTCATTAAGAATCGTGCGCTGAGTTAATTCTTGTCTCGATCATGGAAATTATTAAGAAAAAACAGTAAAATAGAAACAGAAAAGTTAACTGTATGCCAGTCTCCACAGTAACCACTTGGAAGGTCACTGTATTTAAAAAAGGTAACAAAAATACGTTTTTAAGTTTGAAATATCTTCCTGACTAAAGACTACTGTACTTAATTTAATGCTGTATAGTTGAAGCTAATATTTAGTTGCGTCAGACCACAGAAAAATACATTCGGATCATTTAGTTACAAACCACACTAATTCAGTACAAGGACATTTTTGCTCGCTCCATGCATCATAGCACTTGATTAAATACATCTGATTATGTTTTTGGTGCAATATCAACATATATAACAAATTTACTTTCAGTCACAATGGAAATAAATGTGAAAGGAACTGACAAGGCAATATCTAAATGACAGGGCTCTACTAACCATGTCATCATGCTGAATTGTACACATGTGCACTGTGATTGCTGATACAAAACAGAACGTTTTAATGTAAAACACTATGTCCCTCAAGGAAGTAGGGGAGAGACGTAAGAGATCTTAGTGGTGCCAAGACAGACCTCTGGAACATTGGTACAATACAACAGAACAGCAAAACAAATTAATTTGTTGCTGAACCTTGAGACAGAATTGCACATTAGTCCTTTATCTATTCAATGCTAGAGATTGCAGAGGCGCACCCGAAGTAAATGGTCACAACCTAGTCATAAAAAGGGGCAGACAGAAAAGTGAGGCAGAGACGTATGGTTATGTGTCACTGCCAGAAAGGCAAGGTGGAGACAGATGCATTTTCTTCTTTATTGATAAAGATCTAAACACATCCAAGATAAATATTTGATTTTAAAAAAGGCATCCCTGTATTTTGGCCTTCTTATGTGGAAAACTTAAGAAGGGCATAATGCTGTTCGGCTGGTCAATAAGACCAAGAATGTCATAAATGCAGAGAAAGTGTAGGCACACTGATGATATAATACACAGTACTCATTTGTAATATAATCTAGATATGTAAAATAATGTTAATATATGTTTAGATAAAATTTTGTAAATGTTTGGCTGAAGAACAGAGACATTTGACAGATTTATGTTTAACATGCTACTTAATGTAGTCATGACCATAAAACTCCTTTGAACTGAACTGAAAAATTAAAATAGTCACAGATAGATAGATAGATCGATAGATCGATAGATAGATAGATAGATAGATAGATAGATACTTTATTGATTCAACTGTAATTAAACACACAAGCCACACAGTGCAACGTGTAGGCACTATAGACTCTTCCTCTCATTTCTCCAAATCAGCTATTTTTTCCTGTCCCCTCTTCCCTTGTCACTCACACCAGATGAGCAGCTATGCCCTTAGCATAACCCTGTCTTACACACACACACACACACATATGCATGCAGGCATGTACACATATAAGCACCCTCTCCCATCTCCCAAGAGCCACAGGGCTGGATTCTCTCTAAGAAATGGACATTCACACTATCACACGAGTACTCGCTTTCTCTTTTTCTTTCTTCCTGTCTCACTTACACACACTGTCACACACACACACACACACACACAAAGGCATTTAGTCCCTTCAGTGCATGCATACAACTACGACTGCATTATTGCACAGACACAGACACACCCAAGTGAAATATAAACCCTTCTGCGCAATGACCCATATCACCATTCAAAACATCTAGCATCCAGACGTCTAGTGTACGTGTCCTTTCGGCTTATTACGAAGCCACAGAGCAAAATATCAAGTCAGCCTCGGTCATCGTTAACGATGCAGACGTGCTTAGTGCCGACCTGCTTATGATTTAAAAATTAAAATTATGTCGTTTTCGCCGTCGCTCACGTGGACTCACTTGTTTACCTCTTTGTCTTGTGACGTCATGACACACCCCTTGTGTGCGTGCGTGCGCGCGTGCGTACGTGTGTGTAGATGGAATGTGGGAGTTGTCCCCACGCGCGTTACAAGCGTCGAACCTGACCAAACAGTGCGCGCGTGGCAGTGGATATCACATCAACCAAAAACGTCGGACGTATAGCGGGGCTTTTTTATTGGAGGCCGTGGAGGGTAGCGCTTAGGCGGGGCGTAATTCCAGCGAGCCCCATTTATTTAGGTCTAAGTTCAACATTGTTGCAGTCCTGACTAACGTGGGTTCAAAGTTTGTTTTGCCTCCGGAAAGCCATGACGGGATATCTCTGCCTGCGCTGAAAGAGAGCTTGATACGATCATCGTTTGGTCTGTGACAGCGATATATCAACATAGATGCAATAAATCAGCATGGGGTGTGTTGCGAAGCTCCGTAGCCTGCTGCAATAACACGTTAGCATCACTTTAGCTAGCTACCCATTTGCGAGCGTTCGGTGCTACGGTGCTGTTTGACGCGCAGCGAGGCGACCCTCTGCGGGTTTCGCTGCTGAGACGGTGGGCGTGTTTTCTCCGTGCCTTGGCGTGCTAGCATGTGAGCTGGCGCCAACTTCTCGGCATAAAAAGAGATTTACAAGTTAAGGGCAACAGGAGCAAGCGAAAGTCCCATCGCACTTGATCGGAAAAGTTATAGGCAGGTACGGATCTACCAGTTTACTATACCGAGATTACGATCAAAGTCACGCGAACACTATATATTAGCCGAGGCAACTCAAAACAAAAGCTGCTAGCGTTTGTCCGCTAATGTTAGGTAACCTGCTCAAGTGACTGCGCTTTTGTACGCACGAACTTGGCACACGAGACTTGGCTAGCTAGATGTGCTGGATAAATTTGTAATTTAAGAACAGCGGTTTTGTCTTTATTTCTGCATATGATACTTTTTGTTTTCAAATCTAAAATGTCCTAATGCACTGATTGTAGGTTACGTGTTAATATAGACTGAATTGATTTAGGTAACGTGAAAAACTTGGTTACGCTTCAAGAAGAAACACCCCCCGACGGCAAATTCATTACAAGAAAGAACAATTAAGTCAAAGGCATGCAAAAAGCTCAGGTAAGGATATATAATGTTTTAATTATGTTTCTGTTAACACTAACGTTACATCCTCCTCACAAGTTGCCTCGTTGCAGCCATTTGCAACTGCGACATCATATAGAACGACACTTGAAACTGCAAGTTACTTCCCTTCTTGCGGGTAACTTTAGATAGTTATTTTTATTTTGACGCATAATATGTGCTAACATATGCATTTCTGCAATAATACGAATAAAGTTTTCTGCAATAATTCTAATATAATTAACCGCCTTCTCGTAAAAGCACTGGCGAATGAATGAATAGCTTAAATGCTCGTGCTGTGCTTACTTTCCTTTTCTGTTTTGAAGATCGTCAAAATAAGAGCTATTCAGATCTTTTCATAAAGAAAATAGACGTGCATTTTAACTGGCTGGTCTTGAAATGTAAACACGTTTTGCAGATGAAAGTGCAACAATTTCAGGGGCACTGCAGATCAACCGATGTAGCTTGAACAAAAACAGTGAATAGATCTTTCAAAACTTGTTGGCACGAAGTCCCAATGCTGTTGTTTTCTATATTTTATCTTCGTCACTTTTGGTACATTTTCTCAATCTTTTGATTATGTTCATACGAGAAGATTTGCAGTTATTGACAGGTAATACAGTTGTTACTTACTTAAGCTTTGTTTTTATCAGTCATTTTATTGCAGGGTTTTCTTGTAAATGTTGAGCACTGTGGTACAGATGTTTTATTGGCCCTGCTTGTTAGTACATATAGCTTGTTCAACGTGTCTGGGACAGCCTCTTGGAGCTTAGTGGATGTTAAACAGTTTCAAGCATTGACTCAAACAGTGGGAGAATTAGACTTTATGTGCCTGGTCACACAAGCACATGTGGCATTAGCCCAGTGATGATTGCAGCTATTCTGTGTGAGTTGTCAGGCTCTGGGGCTGCTGCAGTTGTGTTGACTGAAAACATTGACTGAATGAGGGAGTGTGTGTGTGTGTGTGTGTGTGTGTTTTTGTGTGCAGGTGAGTGAGTGAGTGAGTTGACTTCTGACTACTGCTCTGTTGTAATACTGGACAGTGATTTTGCTCATTTGCTGTGAAGGAGCATAATATGAGAATCATATAACAAAATGAACTATGAGACAATCATATAACAAAATGAACTATGAGACAATCATATAACAAAATGAACTATGAGACAAGCATATTTTGGATTGCCATCTCTTTTTCGCATACACAGACACACAGAACTTTTTTTCTCTTGCTGTGATATACTGACCATCAGTTCCAGTTTCACCTCAGAAAGAGTTATCAAGCTGGACTGTTTTAGTTTTACTTTCTAGCTCTCTGAAGAGTCCAAGCCCCACGTGCACCCTTGGTGTGACAGTGTCACTTCCCCTTCTCACTGTGAAATCTAACTATGGCGATGAAGTCGGAATTTGTGTTTGTATGGATTTGTTGACATATTTTCCTGATGAAGAGCTCGTCGTGGAATGTGGGTTTTGACCATATGTTTTGATTGTTGTAGTCATGTTCATTTGAAGGGCTGGAATGTGTGTGTCTGTATGCAGTTTCTGTAACTCTAGAAAGAAGCTGTGCACCCTTGACTGCAGCCCTGCACAGAGGCCCGTCGAAGGGGTGGCCGCCCGAGTGGATGTGTGTGTGTGTGTGTGTGTGTGTGTGTTTGCGTGCAGACCGCTGGGATTGGACACGGGATTGAGGGACCCCCATACGGAAGGAGGGAAAGGGAGGAAACAGGCAGGAGGAGTCGGTCACTCTTTCTTGTCATGTGTGCATGTTTTGATCAGCACACTGTGCTGAAGGTACTGAGAGCTTCGCTGTTTAAGGCGTATTCCTGAAATGGATTATGGTATGCAGTAAAACACCAGCCCTTTGCCTCTTGTCAGTTCAAAGTGACACACGTGTAATGTAGTGAGCTTTGCTTTGAAAGTTTCATTTTACATGAGTTACTTTTACGTTAGGCCATTGTAAGTAACTCAGGTGAGACTAATAGATTGCACAGGTAAGGTTTGGACAGCTCAGGCAAAATGATATAACTTCAGTCACTTAAAATAGAGAGGAGCTCATTTTAAGATTGAAGTCCAAAACTCATTATATAATAGTAAACTGTGTAGTCATCCATTGACTATAGACTATTCATAGACTGTTAGTGTTGAGTGTACATACTCTGTTTATCAGTCACTGGGTTTTTAGTGCACATATTTTGTAGCTAGGGTCAGCGGTTTGGAAGGACTCTGCCTTCACTGCATTGCCTGGGGGGTAAGAACTAGTAGAGCTGGACTGATCAGGTCGATTAATGCCATTTTGAGATAATCAGTATTGTATTTGCAGGGCTGATCATCAAAATGCCTGTAGGCACACTGCAGTCAGTCTGGCTGCTGTGGAGTGATGCCTACATCACCATTCTGTGATACGTCAGTAGGTGCTCTCAAATATTGTGAGCCAATTCTGGATGTAACATTTCCTAAGACTTTAATTCCTGTCTTTCAAAGCTCAGTATATTTATTTGCTCTTAATGACATACACAGTTTACTATCTGTATAATTAGATTGCTTTCGGTCATTTAGTGAGTAAATGCAAATAATATTATTTAAGAACTGTCATGATGACAAGTCTTTAAGCAGCTAAACTAGCTTAGCTTAGTTTAGCTTACAGGGCTTGAAAAAATGTTTTTCTTGTAACAACTAAAATAATCATCTATCATAAGCAGTTGATAATAAGATGCCCACCATTAGTCACAGTCAATTGTTTATTTTAACAAGAGTCTGATAGCTAGGTTAGTGTTAATACTAGCTTGCCAACGGTGTTTTGGGGAGTGAATGTTGTGTGTGTCCCTCTGGAATAGTTAGCATAACTATACATGGGACAGGTCTCCAGTCTGTTATACTAGCACCTCTAGTCACTTGTTAGATATGAGCAGGCTGTACAAACAACGTTATTGTTTTTTTTTATGTGTTTGATTGCTTAGAATGTCGGTTTGGCTTCTAACCTAATCATACAAAAATATGTTTTAGGACACTTTTGGAAAGGTGAAAAAATGTGTTAGTTAGGGCCCTCTCTAATAACTCTTATGTATCTTGCTGCTTATGATTAAGATTTTACTATCTTAATGTAAACATTTTGTAAGCTGTTATTATTTTTATTATTTTATTAAGTTCTATTTTATCAGTTTCAAAAAAGAAATACATGTGACATCAGCATTATATATTGGCCATTGGTCACCCTTCTCTCTAAATATCGCCCTTCTCTATAAATATCGGTCATAAAAAACCATTTCGGTCAACCACTAGTGAGAACCTTTCCTCTGACCGTCTGCACTGTTGGAACGGGATGATCTTTTGTGATAAATCGTCGTTCTTTGCAGTTTTTTCAAAAAGAAACATTTCTAAAAATTGGACTACATTTTTCGTGGTTTTATTGCTCAAGCGGTGTGGTTTCTAGAAGCTCCCACACAAACCTACCTGATAGCACAGCATTTATTTACCTCATTTTTCCCCTTCTTGTCCTCAGACCTTTGCTGGTAAATGCAAGTAAATCAAGTAAATGTAATTCAAACAGTTTTTTTTTTTATAAATCTTTTATTAAAGTTTGGTAAAATGTGGAAAATCGATTTGCTTGTCGAATCTCATTAATTCATGTGGGAAAACTCAAAAGTATGTTATTTAATCATTTTTTTGAAGTATTTATCAATAAACAGCCTGCTATGCTTGTCTGACTTTCTTCCATCGAGTGTGAACATGGGTTTGTTGGTGAAATATCAGGATCAAGCTGAACAGATGACCTGAACGCTCATCCTGGAAGCGGATGTGAGCCTCCTAGTGGTGTAGGCAGACACAGTATCCAAGTTCTAAATGTATGGAATGTGTGATTGTTGTTTTTTCCCCCCATATGGTACACACGGTAATACAAATGCAATAATACGAACCCTAACCCTATGCACGTATGTACCTAAACATGGACCTACTCATGCTAATGTCCTAATGCTAACTCTTCGAACTGGAGATGTCGCATTCTCAGCACGAACAGAATTAAACAGAAGAATGGTAAAGGCAGAGGGGATTTCAATAGTTGACGGACAGTTCTGACAGTGTTGAAACACATGTCTCAGATGCTAGGCTTTTGTTCAGTGTGTGTAGTATAAGATAGTTTTGCCAATGCTAAGTTCTAGGAAAAATCAAGACGTTTGCTGGAAAATATCCTTCCACAGTGTTGCTTAGCATAGACCGAAATTTGTGGAATTGCTGTGTTTTTGCGTGTGTTATGGAGAGAGGGGGAGAAAGGCAGAGAGAGGCTTCTAGAGTGTGTGTGTGTGTGTGTCTGGCTGTGTCTTAGTTGCAGGGTTCGTTTGAGGACAGAGAAATTTTTATGTGTTCTGGATCTGAACTGACCCAACTGGCTGTGAGTATTACACACATACAAACATCGCTTTGGTGTGCTGGGCAGTGGACGTGGAACTGGAGGTGATCAAGTGACTGTTGTACTGTGAAGGAATGGAGCAGGCTGTGTGTCCTCCACTGTCTCCGTACCTCCTCCTGATTGTAGTGCTTTATGGATCTTCTAATCATTGCTGCAGTGGTTTTAGGGCTGTGTGCACGTGTGACTGTTAGCTGTGCTTTCACCATGCCAGTGCTGTCATTCCACTAGCTACAAATCTTTGAGTGTTTGTGCTTGTATCTGTGAAATGTCTGTGCTTGTATTTTTTAGAATCGGCACTCTGGAAGATGCACACTGATTTTAAGCAGAAATTAATATTTATAGGAAGTTGTTAAAATATGGGCACAATAAAATAGTTCTATTGAATAAAGGGTTACAGTTCATTCCATTTAAATGAAATGAAATTCAGTTCAAATATTTGTCACGTTCACTGCAGGTAAGAAGGGGTAGTGAAAGGCAGCTACTCCTGAAGACTGCATAGCACAACAGTGAACAGACGACTGCCAATAAGGGCAGTGCGGATGATAGAACAGTGGTGAGGTATATGGTGAGGGGTTGTGTAAAACAAAAGCATACAGAAATACACACATAAAATATGCATGAATGTACATATGTACGTACACCAAAGTGTCCTGTGCAGATGCGTCAGGAGTGGTGTGTGTGTGAGTGTGTGTGTTTACATAGTGTTGTGCAGTGGAGCTGAAGGGTGAGATCATTGGTTCTGGGATCTGATGGCTTTAGGAAAGAAGCTTCTCCTTTGCCTCTCAGTCCTGACCACATGGTTGTGGAGATGCTTTCCAGATCGCACCCAATCTGGCCGTCGTCATGGTGTGTGCGACCTTTTGACCTCTCTGCTGGTGTGCTAGGCCGTGCTTTTTGTTTGGTGTGTTTGGTAACCTTCACTACCACCACCACTACACTTACCCTACCAGGACGTGATGTCCTTAGTGAAGTCATGGCATTAAAGGGCTTTCCTCAGCTGCTGGAGGAGATGCAGATGCTGTCTTGCCTTCCAGAAAGCAGTCTAAATGTAAAGAGTCTGTGACGGGATCTGACGAGATACATGAGATTGTATGTTCATGCACCCAGTACCATGAAAATAGGCTGTAGGGTTAGGCCTACAGGCCTGAGGACCTTTTGAGGTCTTGAATGAGTAACAATGAAATAAATTTAAAGTGAATATGTCGAACTAAAGTGTATGTGTGATGTTTCCTCAGTCAGAGATTCTGTTATGGCTTCTGCTTCCCTCTTACCACTTCGTTAAGACCAGCCAAGTCATTGATGTTTGAATTGTTTAGCGCTTTTCCAGTTGTTTGTGTGTTGTTTTCCCCCTTGTTTGACACCACATGGTAAATGTCAGTCATTTAATTACAGTCTGTCGTGGTTTAATGTTGTGATAGTCTGATGTGGACTATGGCCAAAGTTTAGCTACATTTATGTTATGCATCTGCAATTACTCTTTCACACCAAATGACTACAAGGAGCATTGACCTTTCACATTGTTTTTCTGAGTTTCCATCTAATCTCCTTTATGGCCTGGTCTAATAAACCGAGGGAGGCTAGAGACATGGTGTTAAAGCCACAGTGTGCTCGAAGTGTCCATCACAGTGATGGAGACACAAAACATAGCAAAACACTGGTGTCTCTCTCTCATTTTGGATTCCCCACTACAACACACAAAAATAATTTTAGGGTGTGAAGTGTGAAAGTATGACACTGTAGGCTGCTTCACTGCGAATGGGGTTGAAGTGCTGAAGGAGACTCTGACTGTTTTTGCAGTACAGTGAAGCTCATGCACTTATGTGGTTAACTCCATACTGTCTTAATGAATGCTGATTATGTCATATTTAGTGCAATAGTGAGTCACGCAGGTTTCCCATGTGCTGAAATGTTTTCCACGTGTTCATAGCTAAACTCAAATGTCGTCAGTTGTGTAAGTGGAATTCGTTTCTCTGTCAGTCAGCATGGTAAACTAATGGTAAACTAATTGGCTGTGTTAAGGTATGTTTTGATGATGGAGTTGTTGTTGACGATGATCCTGCGAGATGAACGTGTGGCGGTAAACAGGTTTGAACAAGTTCTGTGCTCGGTGTGCCTGGGGCAGTATAGTGGAACACGTTCTTTCTGAGGGTTGCATGATATGGACAAAAGTCCATGTTGCACTTCTTGTTGTTATAGTAGGCAGTTGGAAATGCTTAGTGAGTAACTTTGAACCATGTGATTTAAATCATTAAATTATTTTGCACACCCACCAGGAACATGTGCAGTGCGTTAGGATGCTTATAGCAGACGATGAACCATGAAGTGTTTTTGTATTTTATAACATGTTTTGCCATCTTACTGGTCTGTATTTCTGGGAGTATTATTAGGTCTTACTGGTCTTACTGGGAGTATTATTAGGTCTTACTGGTCTGTATTTCTGGGAGTATTATTAGGGTAACAACAATTAGCAAGCGGTGTATTGTCCATCCACGCTTCAGAGTATTTTATGACGAAGCAGTGTGGGCTTTAGGAACAATAACAGGAACGTTTGGTTTACCTTTGTTATAATCCAAACAAATGTTCTACAATAGCAGAACCAAAGAAAGAAAAATAATATGTTCAGTGATGTCATAGCAGGTGTTTAGGAAGTTTTCTTTGTAGTTTTGTTCTTTGTAGTTTTTTTCCCCCCATCTTGTGTTTTGCGCATAAATATAACAGATCTGTAATATCAACAATACTATTGCCAGAGTTTGGGTGGGAAATATAAATTATTACCAGGGTCCCAAATCTGTTCATCTTGACCAAGGATTTTATTTTTTTAATACTAATGTCTAACAAAAGCTTTGGGTTGGTGTGTGTATTGCACCTTTGGTCATATTAGGTAGGTTAATTATTTAAGACGTTTCCCACAGGCTGCTGAAAGTGTGGGTCAGTCTGTCAGAAACTTGTAATCGAGCCAAATGACTTGACTTCTTTGGTGTTACGGATTGATATTGAAGCGTGTGCGTGCGTGCGTGCGTGCGTGCGTGCGTGCGTGCGTGCGTGCGTGTGTGTGTGTGTGTGTGTGTGTGTGCGCGCGCATGTATGCATGTGGGTGATTGCAGTTTTCAAGACCTTTTGTATGTAAGGAGTTTTGTCGTGCATGTTTGGGAATCTGCAGTAGAATTTCTCTAGGGACACTGTAAAAGGAACACCATGGTCCCCTCAGCATACGCAATGGAAGATATACCACGGTTATTCTGAACCCCCCCCCCCATGATAAATGGAATTTCCTCAGAACCTGGAATCTGGTGACATAACTGCTTGTGCCGGGTGTGTTTGCTTAGGCAGTGCCGTTCCTGTTTGCGGATCGCGAGTTGCGGGAGCTTCCGCTGTACCACGTCTCTGATCACACAGGCAAGGGGAGGCGCAAGGGCCAGAGCAGGCCGCTCACCCTCACCCTCCCCCCACCCCCCACCCCCCCGGAAGAAC
>JAOXYF010000018.1:6893637-6916467 GCA_028565775.1 Sternarchorhynchus goeldii | reverse complement strand
TCTATGTGTGAGTTCTATGTGTTTATGTGTGAGTTCTATGTGTGAGTTCTATGTGTTTATGTGTGAGTTCTATGTGTTTATGTGTGAGTTCTATGTGTGAGTTCTATGTGTTTATGTGTGAGTTCTATGTGTAAGTTCTATGTGTTTCCACTGGTGTATGGTGCTTGTGTGTGTTTTAGGTTTTGGAATGCTGACGCAGCAACTGATGGAGGTGTCGGGGGGTCATGTGGTCCTGGCGTTGGAGGGCGATCACAAACTCCAGACGATAGCGGAAGCCTGTGAGGCGTGCATCTCCGCACTGCTGGACAAGGAGGTGTGACCCTTTATCGCTTCAAGAGGGTCCTCCACTAGCACCACTGCATCAGGTAGAACTGCTCAAAACTGCCTGTGTGTGTGTTTGTACCCAGGTTGCATCCCAGTCTGAAGGTGCAGTCATGGACAGGCTGTGTGCTGAAGCTGTGCAGTCCTTGGAGAAAGTGCTCCACATCCAGAGTGAGTGGGGTGCAGCTCGCCCGGGTTCACCTCCCCCACCTCCCCATCCTTTCTGTTACCCTTGCGAGTGTGTGCCGAACCTCCTTCTCTCTTTCCCAGGTAAGTACTGGTGTTCGGTGAGGGCTGTGGTGAACACGCTGGCGCCCAGGACGTGCTCAGCCTCTTTCAGCGTGGCTGACCCGAACACCACCAGGTAAAAACACTTCTTCTCGGAAAACAACCATGTCATAATAATCATGTCAGTTCAACCCAACTTTAAAGGCACAGACTTACCAGCCTACTTATGGCATTGACATTATTGTTATGAAAATATTATTATAATGTTCCACTTTATACTAGTCTACATTTTGGACAGATCTTCCAGTATCCACACACCACCATGTCTACTTGTGGCAATAAGAGGACTTCAGATACCCAGTCTAGGATATAGTGAGCAATAGAGCTTCTTGTCCAAATCTTTGTAATAGCTACCAAGACCAAGATGAGAGCTGTCTGTTCTGGTGCTGCCATGATCAGAATCAGCCAGTGGAGCACGATGAGAATAAGACTGTCACCTGACTTACAGAAGGAGGAGGAGACAACGGCCTGAAACCAGAAAACAACACGTTTGTTGTTGCTGAACACAGCTCTGTAAAACACCCTCCCACTATGTTTATACAAATTAGTACAGTATTAGGCTTATCCAAACCAAAGTACATTTCTGTAAGTGCATTACACCTAAAATGTTATCAGCTTGTTTATCTTCAGTATATGATGAGAAATATGAGTGGCATATTGATGAAACTAACATGGCACAATTTCCTCAATATGACAAAGAAAATGAGTGAAACTGTAAGTAAATGATATTGCTTTACAAATGAGAAATCAAGCCACAGGCATTTTTCGAAAGTGATATAGAGACTAGGAACATGACTGCAGGCCACACAGCTTTGGTTCTGTAATTAAAAATACACCACACAAGTCTCCTCCAAACATCTAGATGTGATTAGATCATGTGTTGTTTCGAACACCGAAACACGCCGACTTGTTTCGGGAGCTTTTAAGATCCTCCAGGACACTGCAGTTCTGTGGTGTTTCATTTCTCCTTTGATACAGAATAAAAATGTGTTGCATTAATGAAACGTGGGCTTTTCCTGTACCCCACATGGCATGTTATGTGCGGTTTTAAAACATGTTTGAACAGTAAATTATGTAGTAGATGACATGCCACTCCTTTTTTTCTAAAAACGACTTTTAATGCATTTTTATAGTCATGTACAAACATGGTCAAAATGTCTGTTGCAAAACTGTAATCATCCACATTATGACATGAGAAGGAAATACCTGACGTATATATACAGTCATGAGTATGTGATGGATTAAAAAACTTATTTTAGTTTATTAACGTGGTGTCCACACATACCAGTACATACAGACACACATTCATAAGATAAATCTTTACATTACAGTATTATGTATACATTTATAAAATGCCTTGAAAGATAAATGCTGTAAAAGACTCATTTTCACATCACCTGCTTTTTGTGAATAAAAAGGAAAGGTGCGTATAGTAAAAGTTTTGTACATGCATGTGAATGGACTGTTAGCCCAGCTAATCCTCCATCATGAATTAGGCCCATTAGATGGGAACCGCCAAACCACAAAGAAACTCTTCTCCCCCATTTCCCTTATGCTTCAGATCATCATTAAAATTCACAAAGAAAAAAAGGCTACATGTAATAAAGTTTACCCAAAATATATTAAAAATATAGAAACATTTTTAAAAACCATGACTGAAACAGTCAGCAAACAATCTGACTAATTCGACTGTACTTTTAAGCCCAAAAAACATCCGTGATTGGCAGTAGCACCAATCACTCACTACTGATCACTGATCCTCAGCACGCTGAACCAATCACTCACTACTGATCACTGATCCTCAGCACGCTGAACCAATCACTCACTACTGATCACTGATCCTCAGCACGCTGAACCAATCACTACTTATCACTGATCCTCAGGCTTAGCTGTAACTGATAATAAAGTGCTCATTCAAAAATCCAGAGTCATTCCAGTCATGTATCTGCATTGCTTGCCCTATGGGGTACTTTTTAAATGGGTAAAACCAGAGTCTTCAGAACAGGACAAACACACATATAAATGTGTAAGGAGAATGTTTTTAGGGTTTTTAGGGTTATCTGGGTACAGAGTGCTGTTTCATGTTCCTCATGTTATGAGAACAGAGCAAAACCCCAGGCTAACTGTACTCATCCTTCAACAGCTGTTTTCACAAAAGCTAAAAAGTCAAAATTGCACACATCTGCCACAATAAAAATGACAAAATGCTGAGAAATCCTTATTTTAAACCATACCTTCATCTAAAAATACTATTTAAGCACCTAATAGTGCTGATCAGAAGAAACTCAAACATAAAATAAAAACATAAAAACGCCCGTTTAGATACGTGGCCACAAACGACCACCATCCATGTCCTTCACTGCCTCCGTATTTTGACAGAAAAAATGAGTGAAAACCAGGGGTGAAGGTGAAAAGAAAAATGTGTAAGAACTGTTTTTCTTCCAAACAAACAAGACACTGGTGTCATTTTCACCTGTTAACTGGGGTCATCAATTCCTGGTCTCCTCTTGAACACTCATGATATCAGACCTCATCTCTTCTCAGCAAGTGTCATGTGTCCATTAAAAGCACAACTCCAAACATGTTATCACCTTAATAGATATGTGATTATCTGTCTAAGTATTTGAAATGTGCGTGTGTTTATGTAAGTGGACTCAGAAGTCACTGAGGATGGAGATGTCAGCAAACTCTTTGCGGTATCGGTGGGAGTACAGAGCCAGCATGAACGACCACTTCAAAGTCATAAAGCTCCACACACACGACAGGAACAGGCTGCAAGGATCTAACAGAGCTGCACGCACGCACACACACACACACACACACACACACACACAGAGAGTTAAGGTAATGGTGTTTGCTAAAATACAACTCTTACTATCCCCAGAAGGTGAGGATTAGGCCTATTTTGTAAGATTAAGTCTAGAAGTGGTGGAAGGACCACACTGGGTCCCCAGTGGGGCCTCCCTGATCTACCATATGTAACTACATTCTTATCACAGCAGGGAACCGAGGAAAGGTGCAGTCAAAAATATCAGCCAAGTGCAGACGACACCCTGCTGATCTTCGGAGGTGAGTTCCACTTACACTCTTTGCGAGAGACAGCAACGCTCAGGAAAGTGATGAAAGCGATGATTGAGAGGAGGGAAAAAAAGACACCCATCACCAAGAAGAACTTCAGTCCCTTCAGCCATGTTCTCCAGTAGTCCTGCAGGTACATGACGTGAGTGACCAGCGCCCACAACGCCAGAACGCCTGCGCAAACACAGAGGTACAGTGCCATTGGCCACAGTCAGTATGAGCACATGCAAGAGCTCCTGGCTTAGGACAAAGAGCAAAGGCCTACTTCTCGTTTGTGTGTCAGCAGTCAGTTTTGCAGTGTCATTCTCACACATAAGCATGTGAACACACACATGCACGGAGTTCCTGTCTGCTGTTCATGACGTTGCGATTTCCAACCTTGTGAGAAAATGTATTTAGTTTCCCCAAGAGGTGCTGTCTAATAAAATAATGTGACAGAGTCATGAATAGTGCACACAGACTCATGCAGGAACAGCCACACAACAAACACATGTAAACACTCGAATACATAAGCACCTCACAACTTATTATCCATGTAAACACTCAGCAGAAACAACCTTGTACACATATAACTAGACTTTTAGATGTTTAAACTGGACAATCAAACTGGAAATACAAAATTACTTGAATCAACAATTACTACTTAAATTGACAATTATCTTAAGATTCTAGCAGAAACTAAAACACGTGCAGATGTATAAGGGGCTAATCACTGGGTCTAGTGCAACAGGATACTTGACACAGCAATATTTCAGGCTGTTAAAACTATAAATCACAAATATGTAATATAACGGATTAAATGTACCTATTTATAATTAATTACCGTACACATTATTGTACATTAAGCTAAAGGGATGATTAATTTAAATCGTGGTTTTCAAAGCACAACTGGACTGCTGAGTTGCACCAGGTGTAACTGAACAGAGAAAACATTACAAGTGCAAGAAACCAGAGGTCCCAAGAAACGTATGGTTGCAACAATTTAGTGAAAACATAAAACGGAGCACAGAAAATCTAGATAAGACTAATCTCTCTTACAGACAACACACTCCGGGTAATAATTATCAATGTACCTGATAGTCCCCCCATCGCAGCGGTCCACGGCTGATAGTAGGCGACGTTCCATACGAAGAAAGCGGAAAACCCCAACAAAACACCCACGGATGCATACGCCAAGCTAATATACGTCTTATTGACAGCCATCAGGCTTGTGTCAAGACAAATTCCGATGCTTAGGGTGTTAATACTAAAAAGAAAAATGTATAAAAAGACTTTGCATATCACTAAAAACTATTAAAATTACCGCTCCACCTCTAGCTACCTGCTAACCGAACCTGCAGCTCGATTTAAGTATCTAGAACTGATATAGTTCTACCATGAAAAATACAAGAAACGAAAAAGCTATGTGGACGGATCTCCACTATTAGGACGTCGGTTTTAAACGACCCGTCGTCTTCCTTTGACAGCTCGGTTCATGGTAATTAATAGCTACAATAACCTTTGTTTATTATGCAATTCGCAGCCAAGGGAATTTTCGGTGAATCCGTTATCAAATTTAGATGAAACAGCGACACCAACTGACTTGGAAGACACATTGCAACTAAAACATCTATTGTTGCGTTTCTAAGGTTTAATTAAAGGGGAAGTTCACATTTTTTCACATTTAATCTAAACACGTATAGGATGATGTATAAACACATCGGATAGTTGTTTGTTAATCAATTGTTCGAATTATTTCTAAGATCGAATTAAAATAAAGCCATCCCTTCTCGACAGAAAGGTCCGCAGGCATTTCGTCAACAGAAATGGAGATTTGTGCCAATGATTCTTTAAGAGTTACATCAGTTAAAGGATTAGTCAATGTATTGCATCTATGTATATTAATCCATAGTCTGATTGAGTGGTGCTGTGATTGTAACAGTTTTATTGTTATGGCTTTAGAAAATCGTTTATTGTTTTGATTGTATCTATTTTACTTTATGATCATTTTTATGCCAGTATTGACCTGTACAGCACTTTGCACAACCTCAGTTATGTTGAAGGTAAATGTAGCGGTGCTTTTCCCAAAGGTCTTGAAATAATTGTCAAATCTAAGGCCTCATCTTCAAGGACTTAACCTTGAAACTTTAGATTATACAATGTTTTTGAAAGTATTGCTTTGTTTTGTTTGTGAAACAATCCACGCTAATCATCTTGGAATTTTGTTTTGATTGGAACTGGAATTTTGAACAATGTGTGATGAAGACAATGCATTTTTGGCATGGCGCAAATAAGTAGCAATAAACTGACAAACCATATGAAAAGTACGTCACTACTGACTCTACAGTTTTCTCTTAACCTTTATTTAACACAAAACAAGAAGTACTCATTCTAAAACATCTTGGAAAGATGTATTGTACACACACACACACACACACACACACACACACACACACACACACACACACACACACACACACACACACACACACACACTATATCACTTATCTTCAACAGATATTACCAGTCAGCAAACGTTTCCAGGATATCACAGGGAGCACATGAAGAACAGTATCTTTAATATGCCTGCTTAAATACTGTGTGAGAGAGAATGAATATACCCGAGTATATCTGAGGAGAGAGACAGAGAGCTCTAGCTCTTTCGGTAACACATCGTCATTGGTAAACAAGCATATCGCTTTAGAAATACAATATGGCTGTATTTTAAATATAATTTTAATTCCCCCCCGAAACATGGATATAAAAGAGACATGGAATTATCATCGTCAGTATATATGATTCTTGGCAAAATACTGTGGATAAAAAATGTTTTTCTATTTTCTGTTCATATTAATTTTCTATTTTAGTATAGATAACTGGAAGATTCCAGTCAAAGCAGCATGTTTTCCATAAACCCTGAAATGAACACAAAGGCCCTATGGAAAAGAGCTGGATGAGGAAGTGAATCTGATAACTGAAATGAGGCAGTCTGAAAGGGTCAGGGGCAGGGTCAGGGTCAGGGTCAGGGTCAGGGGCAGGGGCAGATATGTTGGAAAAAAGAAAAAAAAAAAAGTGATCCCCATAGTTGTCGTTTTGGTCTAGTCAGAGTCCAGGCGCTGGATCATCGTCTCGGCAACGATACCAGAGAGAAGTGTGAGGTCTTTATACTGGATCCAGTCTTGTTCCCTCACTCCCCAAACACAGCCCTCTGGCTGCAACAGAGCATACATAAAACATTTTCTACATAGTTCCCCTACAAGGTTCAGTGAACACGATAACCCAGGTCTCAAAAATAAATCAGTGGGAAGTGAAGGCAACTGTGTTGTTCGGTCTGTGTTCAGTCCTACAGGGGTCTGTTATACATGGCTGAAGTTTCAAAAGATTCTTTCTGTATTCTACTGGAGCAAAGACCAAATGCAGTGCTTATCTTACGGATTTATGTCAATGCATTACAAATGTATTATAAATGTATTATAAATGGTCATTTAAGATGTGAATTTAAAAAAGTGGTTAAAAAAAGTTAACAAAGAATCCCAATGCAACATACAGTCTTCCAACACATCGCTAGGGCAGCTATACTGTGCTTAAACACTCACCTTTTCTTCTTCATTGTCAACAAATATGTGGAGCACATCTCCTTTAGTGAAGAGCAGAAGGACACCTTCATCCGACTCCTGGTTCTCCAAAGCAACAGCCTGGATAAACAAAGTCATTCTAATAATCTAATCCACTAAAATTCATAACCTTAATTCTAAAATGGAAAATTTGTACCTTGTAGAGAAATCCAGGCGGGGTTGAACCGTCCGTTGTTTTGCTAGCAAGCACATCTTTTTCTTTCTTTAACTTTTCTGTTTGGCTCTCTTTTCCACAGTCTTCTATCTCCATTTCTGCTGCCTTGCCCACCTCTTTCCCACTTTTTTTCGGAGGGCTGGTGGATTCTAACAGACGAGGGGCCGGTTGTGGGGTTGCTTCGCCTCTCTCATTCAGCAGAGGCTCAGACTCAACACCACCACCTGCACACAGGTGCTGTGTCTGCGTGTCCTCTGATGTCAACACATCTGTGTCCTCGAACCCACATGGCAAATCGTTCTCACTCTGCTCCTCTTCGTCTTGCTCACACTCAGACGAACTTTCAGGGGGATCCGTACCAGTCGATTGCATCGATTCGTCTGCAGCCGTTTCTGTTGCGCTCCCACTGGCTGCCTCAGGCTTAATGCCCTCCTCCTCTGAGCACACCGACTGTCTATTGGTTGTGCTGGGGCCACTGTCAGTGGAGCTGAGGTCATCTGAATCTGACATTTCAGGCACTGAGTGTTCAGTCTTTGCTGGAGTAGAGTGGGATCCTGAGAGTTCATGAGGAACGCTGAGCTTGCTCACCGCTGGGTGATCGGCAGGAAAGGCAGTGTTACAGGGAATTGGTGCAGATATAGTAAGAGATTTCCTCTTCTTAGACTTGGCGCTGGAAAAAGAAACAGACAAAAGAATGTGCAGAGGGGTTATACAGAGTCTGGAGATCATTTAAATAATTCAGAGATTTCTTTTAGCAGAAGATGCTATTGACGATATAGAGTTGTACCTGTTGAGGCCCTTGATGATGAATGTTTTGGTGGAGTGCTGGGTTTCAAGTTTCATCATTACATTATATAGATCATGGTTTAACTGGAAAAGAAACACATGCACTCAATTAACAGCTCATCAAAATGTATTAAAAAAAACATCATCAGAATTTTCAAAAGTGACTGGTCTTCAAAACCACTAAATGAAGCATATGTTTAAGCACGTTTAAGTGATGGATAACTAAATGTTTGGAATAAAAAACAACTAAATCTAGAGGTAATCAATAAGAGGAAAAGCAGATCAACTTTAAAAATGACATGGCTCTCAAAAGAAGCAACTGTTGTATAAAGACGTGAGGGATGTTACTGTAGGTCTTAGTCATTATTTATTGATATGTCTTAGATACAAGTACAAGTACACGCACGCGCACACAATCATGCATGGACGCACACATGCACACGCACGCATTATCTTACCACACTCATTTCTTTGTAAAAGACATCCCGCAGATTTGAGATGTTCTGAAACACCGTAACGTAGCAGCCAATGCGACTAAAAACACAACAGATGAACAAACATTACACACACACACACACACACACTACACATTCACGCACTAATGCCAATGATTAAAGTACTGCACGGTACTACACCATCTTACTATAGTCCAGTACTACACATCTTACTATAGTACAGTTTCGTGGATTTTTTACAAAGCTGTCGAACTTAAAAAAAACAACTAACTACAATCACTTACACTGTGATAGGACCATTCACACTGCAAGACTAAACACATATGTAGCTACTAATAAGAACTTGTGAATGTGTTGGGATGTGTGCGCGAGTATGTGTGTGTGTGTGTTTGTGTGTGTGTGTGTGTGTGTGTGCGCGCAAGGTCATGACTGTAACAACAGTTACATTATTCAACCGTTATGACAACATTCACGTCATTGCATTAGGACTGAATGTTCTGGGTCAGAGAACATTGTGAGGTTAAATCATCAGAACTTATTCTATAGTGGCTCTGAATGCATAAACACCACTGGATGCTGCTGGATGTATATCTAACATGCATCCTATAACCACCATCCTAGAATATGCTTATATATGGTAAACAATTATCAATTAGCCAGCATCTCTTACAAACTGTTTTTTTGTAAACCATGACAAAAGGCTGCTGTTGTAGTGTCTGTGACCACATTGGGTTGTGCGTCTCGTCTGTCTGTCTTCTGCGTTCCTGACCTTTGATAGAGGATGGGCAGCTCCTCTCGCAGTTCCTTATTTATCTCCTCAAACACACTTTGCACTTTGTTGAACTCCTCCTCTGCCTGAGGAAGAGCAGCAGTTATTGCATCCAAATAATCCAGTTATCAAGTCCATACTATAAAAAAAAAACCTTCATCCTGTAGTGTTTTACACAGAGAGAAGATTTCAGACAATCCCTCACTTTAGCTACTTTGGCTTCGTCTTTCTTCTTGGCATTTTGCAGCGCCTCCAAATGGTGGCGAGCAGAATCGTAATCGACCAGTTTGCGTCCACGTTTAGCCACTCGTTCCTGGAAGCACACAGGAGAAGCTCAGGAGGCAATGCTCCTCTTTCAACAGGGCCCTTCCTTTGTAAACTCTTACAAGAACCTGGAGAATATGTACTTCATATTCTGTCAATTTACTGTACACAAACCTTATTTTAATAAACGCACACTCTCAGCAATCAATTTCTATGTATGATTAAATATGAAAATATGATGAACAGCACCAATAAATCGTCTCGTCTTTGTGTAATTTTGTAACACTCAAAAATTATTTTTGACACTAAATAGAAGCCATTATAGCTCATATAACTCACTTTGACTTCAGGGAACTGGCTGGTATAGTTCTCCATTGTGCGAATGATCTGGTCACTTAACTTCTCTTCATAATCATTCCACAGCAAGTCCTCACTCTGAGAGGGAGAGGAAGTAAGAAGATTAATTTCATGAATGACTGAAAAATATACAGATATATTACTTGAAAAGTGACTCACCTCCATAATGGCAGACAGGTCTTCCACACCCTGCCAGTCAGGCTCATAGATATCTTGCAGAGTCTGAGACAGACGTTTAGATGTCTCATGCATTGCTAGAAAGTAAATACACACACAGACACACTAAACACATTGCAGCTAAGACGATCAGGCTTGGACTTTAACGCTTCAGTAAATAATAGAGATCAAAACAGTTCCAGATGATGACGTGTCAGTTAGGTATAATGTAGCACTTAATAATGTAAATTATCTGTATACTCAACTCTGAATAGAATTTTTCATCCGTTCGGCATGAAAACTACACCTACAGCCGAAGGATCAAAAAAGAAGAGGTTTCCTACATAGGCATCAACCTGCTGCAGAAATGTTTAAAAACATGTAAAATCTCCTTTTCACCATCAAATAAGCTGTTGCATTTTACATACAGAATGGCCAGGAGTTTATACTGAGAGAGTGCTCACACAAATAAACTGTCAAAGACAGGATTTCACAACGAGCGTTCTGAGGGTACTATTGATAGCCAACATTCACTTCCACATTAACATTAGCCAGAGCTAAAAAGGAGAAACACCACCAGTGCTGTGTTTTCCAGTGCCCTTCCCTAATACCAAGACACACTCATTTTTTCACTTTCCTGCCCAGCTGAAAACACAAACCAAACACTCAGCAGTGGAGACTGAGAGTACAGCAGGCAGCAGGTGCGTGTGTAAAGCACTGCTTAGGTTCCTTCTCCTTAAAGCCACCCTCTCGAGTGCCACTCTCATGATTCATCCACTGGACATATGCACATTTGAAACAGCATTTGGTGGGAAATGTGAGAATGGCTGAAAGTGAAATATACCTTTAAATAGAGAAAAATTCCAAGAAAGGAGAAATGTAAACAATACAGCTTGCTAGCACACAGTGATCGGTGAATATGGTAACCTTACCTATCAGTTATTAATTATAGTCTAATTTAAGCCATTTATTCATTAGTAACAGCAGTTGGGATCTTAAACATTTCAGCTCATTTAGAAAAGAGGCAGTACCTTTCACAGCACTGTAGTAGGCCCTTACATCCTTGTATAGCCTGGTACCATCCATCTGATAGACAATAGAAACAATTTTATTATTAATATTATAATAATTAATATTATAATCAGCTCATACACATTTTTAGGTGTATAATTTCAGATTGTAGTCTATATGTCACCATGAACAATTTAACCACCACCCTCTACACTGTCCATCACTGGTCAGTTGCCCAGGACCACTGCTGACCTCAGGAATCCTGCCAGTGTATCTGGATGATGGACTGCTCTCACCAAAGCATCAACACCACAGAGGAAGTGAAAAGGTTAGGGCTATAATGGTGCTGGGCTCAGCAGTGCTACTGGGGTTTTTACACAGCAGTATCAGTAAGGAACTGAGTGGACCACCACCCAAGACACAAAATAATAACAGCCGTCATATGGTTAGAATACCACTGCCACACACACACACACACTTTAAATATATATGAAAGACCATATATATATTATATATATATATATATACACACACACACACACACACACACACACACACACACACACACACACACACACACACACACGTACAGCGCAAAAACTTTAAAGCTAGAATCAACAGAAATGCCATTTATTGCAGTTCTTCTGCTTATATACACAAACATGGTTCATGATAGTGAAGCATGTCAGAGTTAAAGTGGTGTACCTGGGTCCCTCAGATGGGTTTCTAGTGGTTCATGAGTGTGTTTATATCAGGAAGCCATACTCAAGTCAGCTGTGTGTGTGTGTGTGTGTGTGTGTACAGAGGATGTGAATGAACGTGAAAAATATCTTGCATTGCAGTGTGCATAATTACTAAGAAACTTACACATAGGTAAACAATGGCTGGAAACAACCAGTGAAGGTACCAGTTTGAGTCATTCTCCATTAAGATGGTGTGGGCAGTGATTACTAATGATGAACTAGTTGTAACTTCAAACAGTGCTACCGGAAGAGGTTAAATCTAGTAAAGAAGACCAAGATATTTATGAAAGACCATGCTCCATCACATGCATGTAAATACTCCACTTCCTGGATAGCTACTAAAGGATTTGAAGACCAATGAATGGCCTACACCCTTCTTCACCTGATTAAAATCCAGCTGAGAATTTATAGGTGCTGCTCAAGCATGAGATTTACATTGAGAGATATTAATTGTTGGAATACATTGTTGGCTACCCAACATAAATGTAAAAAGATACTGATGGATCCAGCATGACTATTTTGACCAGCAACAAAACTACATTTGTCCCAATACTTTTGCTGCATTGATGCATATTTTGTCAGTTTCTTGTACCAGTCTTTTTTCAGCTAAGCTTTCAATACTGGAAAGAACAAGAAGATAAAACTGTAACAATCTATGAGGCTTCAATCAATCAACTGCAAAGGCGAGAACATTATCACCCACAAAACAAAAGGATAGGAGCTGCCAAAGTATATTCTGACCAACTCTGGGTGGAGCAGTTTCCTGTTATACATTCCCAAGTACTATAATCAAATATGACATTTACTAAGTTACTTGCATTGTACAGTTGGTTGAAACAATGCACAATTCACTAAAACGTCCTACTCATTTTTACAGAAAGAGCCATTGGGTTTTTAGAGCATGTAAGGCATCAATTTAAAGAGAGAAAATAGGTTTATGACACAGTGATGAATCTCACAAGATACCTAAAGATGAACACCTGCTTCATTTGAATCCAATCATAAAAACACAAATATATATGTATACACACACACACACACACATACATATATACACATACATATATACACACACACATATACATGTTCACACCCATGTTCAAACACACACAAACATGCATGCAAACACAAACTTCACCTGTTGCTTGTTCAGATTGGCTGCACACTGCTCAAACTGTTCATCTTTCGTTTCCATGGTTTTCCCAAGTTTCTGCAGGACCTTTGCCACAAAAACAAACAACCTCAAACACAGATGACACTCAGGCTGAAGCATAACAACAGAGGCATAATATGGGACTGACACTGGAACTTGCTTAGTCTTCTTGTGTTGCTTAAACTTTTGCAGTTAAACATCAAGGACAAGGGCAGAATGTAGCTACTCTTGTGAAACGTGTTTCTTAGGCCCAATCACAAATGTTCTTAACTCTACTGTAGTGAAGCGTGTTTCTTAGGCCCAATCACAAATGTTCTTAACTCTACTGTAGTGAAGCGTGTTTCTTAGGCCCAATCACAAACGTTCTTAACTCGACCCTTTTCACTCTGTACATGTCCAAGTCCATTATTTTGTTTTTGTTGCCTTCTTCTATCTTATCAATATCAAACTGTAGTTGGTATTGTTAAAAATAATGGTCCGTTACAACAATAATAATAATAATAATAATAATAATTATTATTATTATTATTATTTTAGAGATTGTGGACAGTAGTACTGTATTTAAAGAGAGAGAGACAGAGAGAGAGAGAGAGAGAGAGAGAGAGAGAGATAAGAGAAAGAGCAAAAGAGCAAGCAAGAGAGAGAAAGAGAGAGAGAAGGAAGTCATGGCAGGAAATAGTATTCTTTGCATTCAACCCAACTTCAGCAGCTGATAACCACAAAGAACATAAATTACTATATACATTATACCTAGGTATAGCCTTGAGTAACAGTGTGCATGACTAAAACGAGTTAATTTGGAAAAAGCAGTGATCACAGAGATACACAGCCAGCGAGAGAGCACAGCATGTTTAAGATGATTTCTAATAACCTAAAACCAATCACATACCTTCTCTTGAGCCCTGTTCATTGATTTCTGAAAACGTTTAGCCAGGATGCCAGCCCCAGCGCCTATGTTGCCCCCAATGTTGGCACCAAGCTTGCTCTCAGCCATCTCGCCTTGCTCTTATCAAAACTCAAGCACAAACTTTCTCCCGATGAGTCTTTGTTTCCTTTTTACGTGTTAGCTCTTCTTACTTCCTTCCAACGCTAGCATGGGCGGAGTGAGACGACAGTGAGTTCTGAAGGCAGACTAGGTATAGTCAGAGTCGTAGCTGTTGTGTTACAACATACCGCTAGGAAGATTAAGTAGAGTATAACATGCGTTCATGTTCCAACGTGTCTGCTGGTTTACAGGCTTACAGACCTGACGAGTTGCGCACTTTACGTCTGCAGTAATCAGGAAAAGACGAACTATGAAATATAGCTGATTTTCATCTGATTTTCATCTAAACAATACCAGAGATCTGATGTAGATAGTGACACTGCTACGTTAATTTATTCCCCAAAGCTACTTTATGGGAGCTCGCAGAGCTGGAGCGTGAAGCGTCCTCGCAAACATACTGTCATGTTTAAACGTAAAAGTGGCACTTAAACTGAACTGAGGTTACAGCTCAAATGTCTTGCTGCACGTGGGTGTATCCCATGACAGTACATAGGCAGTAATTACTGAGTGTGGCAGGCCTGTTACTGTCCCTGGCATTTAAATAATATTTACGATTTCACAGTGTTTTCCTTATTTTGACAACTGCACGAATTTTTGCTGCCTGTAGTAAAGTACAGCGCCGCACCCAGCCTAAATATTACGACATCTTATTTCCCCTCCCACTATCCACCCACTTGTTAGAAAGGTTTTCAAAACGTTAGACATGCAGTAGGAGCCTACAGCTTTCTGTTGCTATGCGCAGTTAGTGTTAGACATCCTCCAGTTCTTCATCGGTGCTCTGTTTCTGACCAAGGCCATCTGTGAGCTTGATGCTACTGGTGGGCGGACTATTCTCACATAATAAAACCATGTAAGCTTGTCAGTGTGTTGAGAACAGTGTGCTACTAAAATGGAAAATAGCAGTGATGGTCAGAAACGGACAAATTGTGCATTGCAATAGATAGACTAGCTATACGTGCAATATATATATATAGTAATTAAATCAGACCATTCAATGAACAAGCAAGTGAATCTTCATATTTAGTAATTAGAAGAACCTTCTTTATCTGAGGTACTAGTCTAAGATATTTCCTAATCAGTCCTGCATGGTGGTTGGGAGTTATTGAATATTGTTTTATATAAAAATATTTCATGTTTATTTTGAGGATGTGTTGCCTAAAAGTGCTGCTTCATGTAATGTATTCTTTCAGTGCAGTTAAAGCTAGGACTCGAAAACAAAATTCAAAATGACAGAATTTCTTCTCTTTGAGGCAGTCTGTTAATTTCTTTTCTTTGAACCAGTCTTTTAATTTGCTTCTGAGAAATCAGAGCAGTAACATTAAAATTCTTCTCTTGTGTCTCACACTTGGGGTGAGATTTTGGTGTTGGTATACACTGTTATGTCTTCTTCAGTGATAACATTGTGTTCTTTTACTAAAGGTCAGCTTTTCTCTCACCGATCTACAAAGTTGCTACTGCTGAACAACATTCAGGTGCAAGAGAACTTTAGTTAACATTTACTGAAAGGTCATCAGAAATTTCTTTAGACGAAGATGGGTTTTTTTTTCTCCAGAAAATAATGTTTAAACTATTTATTTAATAAGGATATAGCAATCTAAAATGTCATGTGTTATTTCATAAACATGACTTCTTTAGTTTAAGAAGATTTGTCTTTTTTAATATTAGCAATTAATTATTGATACATTATTATTAAATATTATTATTATCTTGATTTTACAAGCCATTCATGCAAATATTCAGGTAAACTTAAAGGAGTAATACACTTACCAGTGTATTTGTGAGGGTTTTTCATAATTGACAATGTTCTATCTTGTTTCTGTAAAATGAAAGAAAAATGACAATATACATAAAATGAGTAAACAGTTTTCAAGAAATTGCCTTAATTAGAAAGTATTTACCTAGTAAGCATGAATACGCACATTAACTGTTAACATTAAGTACATACAGCAGGAAATCACATGACGAACTTCCTGCACAACTTCCCAGAGATGTATGATATGGTAAAGCTCATTTGGTATCAGCCAGTAAAACTCCAGACCATGACTGACTTTTCCAAACTTAGTTAGCAAATAGATGTACATGTGAATATAAAAGATAAAATGCATTCAAACAAGACCAACTTCCTCCTGTCTGATTTCTTTGTTCTTGTGGCCCATGTGCGCCTCTTGCTTGATATCCTATACTTGCAACAATGGGTCCTTTGTTGGTAACAATTGTAGCAATTGTTCCACTCAGTACAACTGGAGGCAAATCTCCAAAGAACAGTTGAGGTCGAATCATTTCAAGTGCATGTCGTTTAAGAACACTTCATTGCTTCTTTCACTGACTCGAACAAACTCTTGCTCAGTAGAGGATCTACCTGACCTACCTTTGGCCTACCTGACCTTGTCTGACTCTCATAAGTGACATTTCTTTTAAATCATTTGGTGGCCTTTGGTTTTAATTACAGACCATTTAGAAGACTTCCAACTACTACAATTTCAAAGATTAAAGATTAACTAAGTAACATGTTCATTCATTGAGAGATAAAAACACTCAGATTTGGAATGAACATTTTATTGAAACAAAAATATCCATTTTTACATTTTAAAAATGTCATTTTCAGTCATGGCTGTCTACTTATGTAAATACACATGTCATATCACGATATATTAATTGATCCCAAAGACATCTGTTTCACATTTTTTTACAGGTTTCTCCAAACTCACGACCACAGCCCACTTTTATCGCTGCTTTAAAGCTGCTGTTGCCAACTTGCCTTTGCTCCTCTTTCCTGGAGGAATCTTGTCCTCCGTTTAAAGGTGAGGTTTATTCGATTACCTGCTGGCTGATGTAAATAACAATAATATAATTGCAGATTGATGGAACTTAACCTCCCTTTGAAGACACTGCAAGCTCACATTCTTCTTTTGAATAATCCGCTCCCCACTGTGCACTTCCACACTGCAAGTGGCCATTTGTGTGAGGTAGATTATACACACTTATGACTCATTATGGGAAGCAGACAGTGGTTTATTGAAAATGAATGAATCAAGACAAAATTTTATTAACAGTGCTACAGCTACACCACTAGTGGGCAGTGTTGGTAGTGTTTTTAATACCACACTGCCTCTTCTTAATTCTAGTGAAACATCCATTTTAAAGTATGTTAATAAAATGTAACATTGCTGACATACATTTTTAATCAAATGTGAACTTTAGTTCTAGTTTTAAGTATCAGCAGTGAAACCAGACTAACAAGATGCTTAGATACTAAAATAGATTAAATATATGCTGGATTCATAGTTAATGCTGTACAAACCTTTAGTACTCTATACAAACACATAGTACTCTGCATAGTAGTGAAGTCAGCATGCTCGGTATTAGCATGGTTGGCTAATGTAGCTTAAATGTGTAGCCTCAGACTGGCCGAGGATCCTGGCTGGACCGGCTAAGTTTAGACCTGTTTGACCAGGTCAGTGTTGTCGTGGGCAGAGCCAGTCAGAGTTGATGGCGATATTTAATCCCCAACCAGTTTGAACACCGCCAGTGCTCATCTCCTACAGTGCTCTCAGTGAGCTCAAAGATTACACACACCCCTGAGGGAGGTAAAGACGGGCAGATGCTGATGCTGCCTTGGAGTTGGTATAAGTGCCTTGATCAGAGGAAACATGGAGACAGGTGTCACAGCCGGGCACTGAAAGGAGATGATCCTCCCACTGCTCTGATAAAGGCCAGAACGATGGGCGATGCTGCTCATTTACTGCAGCTGGTTTAGGAGCAGCAATAGTAACATGTACCAGCTAAAGAATATATTGTAAGCTTGTAAAATTAAAACACATGTCTTACCTTCAGTGACATTTGGGATAATTCATCTTATTAACAAGCCATACAATTTAGATAGTTAATTAAGCATAAAAAATATTTGAAAAGCAACTTTACTCTGTCCACTATGGTAGAGGACAGATTTGGGGTCAAGGGTTGTAATCTGCTGCTATGTCATTAAGTTTGTTTGTAGTGAGCGATGAGCTCTTTGTCTACACTTTCACAGTCTTGTCACACACATTCACAAAACAGGTTTCTCCTAATCTAACAAAACAATCTATTTAAGAGACAAAACAATCAATTTTTAGAGTCTTAACTGGTTCACTTCAAAAATATATAGTTATTCCAAAACATATTTCCATAGTTGCTTATACTGTTAAAACATTTTGCTTAAGCAATATTTATTTTCCAGTTCAGGCTAGTGACAGACCAGTGGAACAGTGGAAGATTGTACTAATTTGTTCATTTAATTTAATTTGTTAACAGTTTAGGGTCTGTTAGGTGTCATCTAGCTGAATCTGCCAATCAGCAGGATCAGCATGGTATCATCATGGTATCATCATGGTATCATCATGGCATCATCTCCAATCTCTTTGAATTCTGGCCTTGGTACCACCTTGAGAGTTGCTTAGTGACTGGGTGAGGTCACCTTCACGAAACAAAAATAAACACAATCAAAGAAACAAAAAGACAAAAATCTTGTCTACTTCATTGGGGTTTGGGGGAGAGGTGGGGATAGGGAGGGTGGACAGGTGAGCAGGGGTGTATCACTTCAAAAGTGGAGGTGTTCTGGGATCAGTTTAATCTGACAAAAGTGCAGGGATGGAATGGTGTTTCAGACATGGAATAATGGGGTGATGTCCTGGACCGAAACTGAGCATAAAGCCATAATACAGTCAACAGGGCAATGGGTAGGTGCCTGGAGAATGGAGGATGTGGTGCACTCATGGTACAAGGTGCATGTGTAGTCTCCCACACTCCCAGCCTCTCTGTCAAATGAGGCTATTGCACATGCAAGCCTAGCCACTCTTCTAGCACTTATATTACAAAATCAGTTGCAACTTCTAATTTACTGTAAACATCAGTGCATTCCACAAAATGTTATTAGTTATAATCAAAAAGCACATGCTGTCACGAAGACATTTAATTGTTCATAATTAGGAAAAAAAAGATCTACAAGACAGTTTATTAAAACCATTAGACAAGAGATGTGATCTAAATTGCCATGAATTAATTTGAGCAGAATAACCAATAGAAATGGAGCACATTGGACGGATAATTAGATGAACACACACTGCGTTTATTATGCATGACCAGACTTCTGTCTTCTCTCAGCATTTTTGTCCTTTCTCTTTCCATGACCAGTGGAGGCGCAAAGAAACTCACCTGGAGTTTCCTTAGATATTTCATTGATGGTTCATTTTGAAAGTCTGTATAAAATATGCTCTTAAAATGACGTCTTTCGTCCCTTGTTTTGAAGCCCCGTGCCGTTAAGGGAGTGTATGTCCCCAACCGATGGTGCTTCCCTGTTCATGGTTGAGATGTTGTAATTTATAGCATCATTTTTAAGAACCGAAAAGCATCTGTTTTTGTTTTCATCTGGATAAATATCTCAAACTCCTGGACAACATGCTGGAATATGAGTAGCTGTTATGGGACTGGAGTTTATCCGGTGAAACTGCAAGCGCCCTCCGCAGGCAGACAGGGTACAGTGACAGCCATAGTGAAGCTGCGTTTTCCCTCATTCGTCAGGGTTACTGAGTACAAAGCATCCCCCCCCACGTGCACACACCCCCCCACACCCACCCACACACACACCCACTGCAGGCTGGAGGCCTACTTCCCTTCTCCATGTCTCACATTTTTTTCCATGTGCAACCAGCTCCTTTTCCTCATTTCTCAAAAGGTGAGATTCATAAAAACCACTTTCATTTGGAAGTCTGAATTCAGGCACCAGGGTTATGGCTGAAGGTAGCTAGCAGGTTTGTCTGGGTGGGTAGGAACACGTTATCCTCTTTGCCCTGCGTGATTGCCTGATGCAGCCAGCGGGCACATGAATATGCTGGAGCTGAGGACCGATTTCAAAGCACTTTAATCAGGGTTCAGAGTCTTGCTTGGCCCTCACATAGTTTGCAGTTTCTGCTCTACTTTATTAATAAATTAACAAAAAACAAAAATACTTTATCTTGGATTAGATGCAATAAAAAAGTATTACACTCATATTTACATTCCTTCACTGTTCAAACAGAAAATTAATAACAAGTGTTTTGTTATTTACAGTTTATTAAAATAAGACAAACAAAGAAATGACATGAATAATCCACTCAACGTGTGATTTTGGCCAAATGATCTGAACTCCAGTCTCATTAAGAGTGCGAAGCATTTCCACAGCGTCAGAGTGAGGGCGACGGGACAGGCCTGGAAGAGGAGGAACAGGCTGAGCAGTGGAGCATCACAGTGCTTCTCAGTGAGCGAGAGGTTTCATAGTTGTGATCATGAGATGAAGCAGAACCCCAGCAAGATCAAGCTAATGTGCGAGGTGGCCTCAGACCTCCCAGAGCATGCTCAGTTCCTTCCTCTTTACCGTTAAATATACTGCCTTTCCATCGTTTCTCTCTGAAACAAATCTACTCATGTTTGGTGCCTGCACTACCCTATAACAGACCCTTTGGCAACTGGCTAATGGCTTGCACCTAACATGTAAACCTCAGAAACACCCACTCTAAACACAACTGAGAAATAGCGAAGCATGATGTACTGTTTCCCCATTATGTGCAAAGAATAAATTAAATAAAACCAATGACAAAAAAAAACATGACAACTAGAGCTAAAGAAAAGAAAGACATGAACAGAACAGAAATAAACCACGAGCCAAAGCCCAGGAGGATACAGTCAGTCATTGGTTTTAAGATCAAGTATCACTGCATTGCACAGCATTCATCCTGTTTGAAAATAAATAACAACAACAACAACAACAACCAACAATAATAATAATAATAAAAAAAGTCACTTAAGCTGATTAGTCAAAACCAGGCACATCTTAGAAGGAAAAACCAACAAAAATGCAATAGTGCTTTGTGACTTGAAAAACACTAGTCCAGTCACCCTAGTCAAACACACACGCGCGCGCACACCTTTCTTTCTCAAACCTAAAGTGAAAACACTACAGTGGTTCATCAAAACACCAGCTCCCACAGTGTCTCTGCAACACTACGGTGGTTCATCTAGCGCATGGAGGTTCTGAAGATGAGGTAGAACTACAGCATTGCTAGCTGGTACACCCACACCACAGTCACCTGCTTCCACACCACACCTGTTCACATCTAATCATGAGTGGACCTGCATCTGCATTTGGTTCATGCATGTTGCCATATCATCAGTGATGGAGAAAAACTTCCTATAGGAAGCCCACCAAATTACACGTGAACATTGGTATTTTAAAAGCATTATAAGTTGGGAATTAACCTGCCTATACAATAAGGTAGTTGGGCTTTTAAACAAAACCAATAAAATGTCAAGAACACTTACAGAATTAAACAGAAGCACAAATAATAAACCATTTCAACAAGTGGAAAAAAAATCCATACACAATCCCTAAATCACATGGCCACAATGCAGCATCATAGTCGACCGATCGAAAACTGAACTCCCAGAACCAGCAAGCAAGGAACCCAGCATTGTGCCCGTGTTTGCATGCTTTTGGAGGGCAGGGGGAAGTGCACTTTAACAGAGCACCAGTGGTGAGGGCTTAATCTCTTTGTGTTTAATGGGCACCCACTGGTTTTAACTGTTTTTGCTCAACACTGGAAGGGTGGAAATGTAAACAGCATGGACACCACACTGCATATATTTAAAACAACGTATAAATAACCCTTCCAGATGATTTGCAATTCAAGGCACAGACTGCATGAAACAAGCATGAAGACAAACCTTATTCTCCAAGATACAGCACTGGCTGATATATGGAGCCTGGTTTAAGTTTATTACAATTATGTCTCTAAGGGAAGAACATGAAACATCTTCACCATCGCGCGTCACAAACCAGTAGAGCCATTTTTACTTTGGTTGCACTAATATCTCAACAGACTCCTGTGGTGGAGAAGCTCACAGTTTGCTGAGCACTTCTGAAGCAGCTGGTAAATGTTTTAAATGGTATCTATTTTGAACACGCTTGCATTTCCTGTTTGGTAAGGTGTGTAAAATGTGTGCAGAATATGTGCACAAAGTTTTGCCTAGTGGATGAAAATACACCATTAGACTTGAAGGCTTCAGCTTAGATGAGGTGGTAAAAAAAACAACAACAAAAAACTGTGAAACAAACATTAAATTACAAGCAACACAAACATTCCTCGAGTCACAAACAAAAATAAAAAACACAGTAAAAACAATATAAAATAGAAACTCTAAACACTATGCAGAATTGTAACACATTTCGGTTTGTTGCATCCTGACAAAACTGCATGGGATTAACCACATACTTCACATTAGATTTGCAAGTCAGTCTTCACAGGAGTCCAAAACGGTTGGTCCGTTTGGTCTCAGCAGAACTGTGGGGTCCAGGAAGGAACAGCCTGGGGAAACAGAAAGCAGTGAGGTGAGAGCCGGATGGCGCAGCAGGTCGGGCGTGTTCGCGGCTGGGGCGGCCCTGCACCAGCGCACGCTCGCGCATGCTAGGCTCGCGCTACGCAGTACAGCGATTCGACAAGGTCATGGCCGGCTGATGTTTTTCCATGATCAAAACCAGAGTGGTTGTCCGTGACTGAAGCACCACAAAGAGCAACGTGAGAGGATCCAACTTTCGATTCTCTTCTGCACCATTTGGTCCCAAACCC
>JAOXYF010000018.1:6869920-6885710 GCA_028565775.1 Sternarchorhynchus goeldii | reverse complement strand
CACTTCCTTATACATATGCAACATAACACTGAACTAAATAAAAGATTACATAACCTGAACACTTAAGGTCCTTTACACTATGACTACACATTTGCCAGTTCCGCCTCTCCTGATTATTGATGACTGTCACCTGTTTCGCATGTCTTCTTAAACGAGCATTCGTCCCACCATTTTATGCGAAGTAATGCAATGAATTTTACATGCAATTCTGTGTTGTAGATTACGCCTCTGTGTAGTTCCTGTCTGCTCCGTCTAAGTAGGAGGACTGACAGCCGGCTTGTGAACATTTGGACTGCTTCATCAACTATGACTTCGCCTCACCCCTTGAAAGACTTGGATTACGCTCCTCTGGTACTCGACGCCTGCCTGGCTTCCGACTTTGTCTCTGTTTCCCCGAAATAAACTTACACTGACGTCCGACATCTGCACGTGTCTCATGTCTGTTTATCCGAGCGTGACACTGTCGCATGATAAGTGGCACAAGGTTAATTGTTGAATAAGTTTGTGAAGTTTATATGTGAATGACCTTACACTGTTTGTGAATACCCACTAATAATGTGAACGCAGACATCGGAGTCTCCAGAAACACGAACAGCGAGCGGTGTAGAGAAACAGTCACCATGTGCCAGACAAAAGAGAGGCATGCAAAGCTCTGACTGTGCAGTGGACTCCTGGGTACAGGACTCTTGTTTGAATGGCTGCCATGGCAACTTAATAATAGTCACGAATGGCTGAATTTCTGTAGTTCTCTTGTGAATTCTCACCTCTCATGCATATTGTGTGCAAAATGAAAACAAAATACAAATACAGGTGTGATGCAAATTTTAGGTCCCCAACATATGAACCACTGAATAAATAATCTACCCTCTTCAGCTGAATTTATACCTGGACTGCAATTCAGTCCAGGTATCTAGAATCAGTGATAGCTTGTATTGGAGTCCTTGGGAAGGCACAATGTTTTGTTGAAGGACATTTGCATTTTGCACTGGTACATCAAGATTTACCACAGGTACAGACTCTTATAAACAGCCATAAACTAAAACAGGATTTATAGCTGAAACATTGCAGTTGGCTTTTTGACAAAGTCTTACGAAGAAAGGAAAGACATTTAAGGCATAGCAGAGAGAGGTTGTTGAAAGGCCAGATGGGGAGCCACATTTATATTTAACAATTACTATCTACCAGTGCAGATACCCATAATTCATCTCTTTAACTTATTTTATTTATAAATTAAATCTTATTTATTTTGATTCAGATGCAGACAGACGAACTTCATCTGTTTCTGCTTTAATCATTTTTTTGTATTTTTCTTTCATTTGTAAAGTATCATGAACAGCCTCATGCAGTAACTGTGCTGTAGAAATGAACCTGCCCTTGTGCCCATTTCACTTCCCCTTCAGCAGAAATGCAGACACCTGTGCTGGTGATGGGAATAAATGGACAAGGTCACTCAGACGAGATGATGATGGTGCTTCCGCTTGTGCCTCTTAAACATCACTCCAGAAGATCAATCACTTCAAACACGGCTAATCGAGAGTTATTAAGGAGTAAAACACACACATGCACAGCAGTGTTTTGAGTCAAGTGTTTCATCACAATTACTGCCTCTTCAAGTGTTTCATCACAATTACTGCCTCTTCAAGTGTTTCATCACAATTACTGCCTCTTTGTGTTTGAAAAGCAAAGCGGTTAAGAAGCAAACAGGATACATTGTATCCTAGGCAAGAATGTTTTAGGTGTCGTTTGTGGTTGCGTGTTTGTGCTTATGTGTTTTTGGTCGTGTGTTTGTGGGTGTGCGTTTGTGGTTATGTGTTTGTGGTTCTGTGTTTGTGGTTCTGTGTTTGGTTATGTATTTTGCTTTCCAGAGGACTCCAGAAAGGCACTTTTCCTGAATCAACATAGAATTATTTCAGATGCATGATTATGTAGAACAGTCAGATCTTTTGGTTTCACAAAAGATGCTACATTTATTCATTATTTTCTACCAGTGTCCTATAGACTGCAACTTACCATAATAATTACAAGACTGTCATAGGCTTTTATGTAGTGTGTGCAGCTTTTATGTACAATCAAAAGATCCTTTGGATATAACAATATCGCTGACATTGCAGACAACTGTATATTTTTCTTCCAATTTTTGTGTTCCTACTGTTCTTTTCAAAGTCTGATTACATACTGATTTACATATTGATTTCTGCAATAAAAGACAAGTGCTTTCAAACACATTACTGAGGTCTTAGCTTTACCCATTCAGTCAGCATTACTGTAATGAATTCATCTCTTCCACAAGTGATCACTTGCCATTTGCAGAAGGACACTACAGGACAGCATTTAGTGAGGACAAATGTTGTCATAGTAACAGCTACCAATTCTGAGATACAGCAACAAGATATGACCTTGCAATATAGCAAAGCTTTCCAAATCAGTGGTACTCACTGATGGATGTCACTAATATATAAAACAAACAAACAAACAAACAACATCAAAATAAATGAATAATAACGTCACAGAACACATTCAAGATAAAACAGTTCGAATCAAGAGCCCAAACTGACCCATGGTAGCTCTGATATGACTCACAATAAGAATGATAAAATATCCACAGCAGTGTTTTTGTGATGGTTATTGTTGAAAGATGGCTTTTGTTATAGTTTTATATATATTTGTTATAATTTTGTACTATATAGTTTTTTACAGTGTTCGATCACTGATTTTCATTGCATTAGTTACCTCTGACTGCACAGTAAACACGAGCGACATGACATGTAGATGAATCAGCCTCGGTTGTAACAACTGGTTATTTGCGTTACTGTTGCCGTTCTATCAGCTCAAACTAGTCTGGCCATTCACCTCTGACCTCTGGCATCAACAGTTGCGCCTGTAGAACTGCCGCTCACTGGATATTTTCTCATTTTCAGACCATTCTCTGTAAACCCTAGAGATGGTTGTGCATGAAAATCCCAGTAGATCAGCAGTTTCCGAAATACTCAGATCAGCCCGTCTGGCAACAACAACCATGCCACGTTCAAAGTCACTTAAATCACCTTTCTTTGACAGCCCCTTATCAGAGAAAGGCGTGTTTTCAACATTAAACCCAACTAAGTTTAGTCACTGTACTGCATCACAAGCCTTTATGATGTTTGTGTACTGAACAGAACAATAAGATGCTATTTAACTAATTTAGCTATTGTTTAGGTTTTACATGCTCTTGTTGGCATAGAAACACTGATTTCATGTTCAGATCAGCAGAGCAGTCAGCACATGCTAAGATTAGCTCAGTGCAGCAGGTGTATATACATGATTTGAAGGGCTGAATCAAAGAAGAAGCATTAAATAGCTCAGATAAATGCTCAAGCCTAATCTGGGATTAGCGATGCAGCTTTGAACTGCACTGAGAATTTCTCAGCTCTCTGTGTGGGTAGAAGAAGGAGCTGCTGATCCAGGGCAGGTGGTGAAACCAACTTCTATATGTTTCATCAAAAGAAGTGCTGGTTCATCCACAAACTGAGACAGGTTTAACACAACACTGTGATAATAAAGGGTACTAAAACAAAGAACTAGAGACCAGATTGTAAACTGAAAATATTAAGATCAATGGCTAAAAACTAACTTAGAAATCATAAAGATTTAGCACATTTTGTCAGTGTCAGGGTTAAACGTCTGATATTTGTGAATGTTCTTTGTATGCTGTGATGGTACCTGGACCGGGTACCTGTGAGATTTGGGCTATCATTTGGTCCTCAACTCAACGACCACTGATCTGATCTCAGAGGTACCCCCTCCCCCCAAATCACATGGCAGTAAAACACTGCTTGTTAAAAAACAAACAAGCAAAAAATGATATCCCTCTGACCCTCTGACAATATTAATGGAGCATTAATGTGAAGATTTCAGTGAAATGAGCTACTGACTCTTGAAACAACCTCAACAAGTGCTGTTTCATTCGTTTTGTTTTTGGTATGTTTGAAGGACATTTTCTATATATAATTTGCTGCAAAGTGCTGTCAGTGTAGAATTGCAAAAATGTTTGTCTTGATAGCCAATAAATAGCTTGTTACCACCAAATTATCTTGGAAGAGTCTAAGTAATGCAGTGGCTGCCTTGACTTAAGGGAGGGATGAATAAGCGTGAGCACCAAAGATTAATATTAATGAGATGGCGCGCGTTACACTACATCCCTCGCACAACGCGTAGCTGTCCACTCCGTGGTGCTGAGGACTGCGGCTGTTCATCACCAAGGTTTCTTTCTCACTACTCGAAGTATAAAAATTAAAAATAGAAATCGCGCGGATAAAGGATTAGTATGACCAAGTTTCATAACAACAACACATTTTCCAAGAATGGATTATACAGTGTCACGTTAAGAGGAACCATCAAATACTTTGAAAAAGGAACAGTTTGAGGATTAATCAATCTGAGCTCCCAGAGGAGAAATAATACTAATTAAATCTGTTGATGTAACTTTTATGGTCTAAATCAAGTCATCCCGGTAAGTTTGGATCAGTTCACATTGTTGATAAGAATTACGCAAGAATTAAATACAAATGTAAGAAAAGGCTAATATAGTGTTCGACTGTCATACCTTTTCGGTAGACTGTGATAACTCACTAAATACACAGAACTAGAGAGCTTTACTGTGACATGTGTGCTTACAAATTGTTTAACAAGACTGGCAGCATCACATCACCCTAAACGTCTCATGAAATTAGAAATTAGCTCTCCATATATGGTGTTTTAAACATAATAAATCCACAGCGTCTCTTCATGCAAGTCAGACAGTCCTCAGGCAAGGCAAACAAAGACGAAATCGTGGTGCGATAAAGTAACCTATGATTAGCGAAATCCAACAACATTTAATAAAACGGCTGGTCATTGGAGACTTCAGACCTGTGCAGTTTATATGGCGGTAGAGTCTCCCAACGATTTTGATCTGATTGTAAGACAAACTATGCAAGTTCTAAACAAAATGTATCCCAAACCACAATACAGCTAAATCAAACAAATGTAAAAAACGAATATTTTAAGGAAACATGAAACTAAAAAGAACTAAATGTACATGCGTCCACGATGGTAGGAGAAATAATGTTAAAAGAGAAAACGTCATCAAATCAAAATGTTATGTAGTTTAGCATACCTTTGGTTTCTTGTTAGGCTACACTAGGAGACGCTTTGGTGTGGCGAGGTAAATCTAAAATCTGTGTAGTGTTTTTGGTTTGTTTTTTTTTACGGCTAAGCTGGCGGTATTTTTAGACCCTGAGCTCAGGTGGCAGTCCTGACCATTCAGCCTCCTCAGGTCAAAGTGGCGCTCATGTGAACAGCTCTTCATGCTGAATAGAATCTAATGATAAACACGCAGGAAGTGTCCGTCCAAACAGGCCCACTTGGTATGAAAAGTTCACCTTGGAACAATATGATATCAGATTTTACAGTAATGAAAGTAATGTATGCCATACCACCACCAAGATCAATACAGTTTCTGTCTATATACATGTATTAAATTAACTCCTCAAATGATGAGAAATCATGAACTAGCAAGTCTTATTCTACCATAAGAGTGTTGTTTTAACGATGGTATAATGACACATATAATGATTTCTAATTCTGTTTATTATTTATTAAAATACAAAAAAAAACACAGGAAATTTGGATGCAGTATTATAAAACAGAAAAAAACAACTTTTACAGGCTTCAGTCGCAAATATTTAATGTGAACTCCCCTTACACTTATGCAATAACAGGAACCTGGATCTCTTAAAGTCTTTTAAACATGGTATATGCACCAGAACATTACTTCAGAAAACATCTGATGTTTTCTGAAGTAGTGTGCTCAGTGCCAAGGAAGGTCATGCTAAATACTGACTCTTGCATGTCGAAGCCAAGAATTTTTTTATTATTTTGTGTACAGACTTGATTTTCAGTTTGAATCTTTGATAAAGAGACTGAGAAGTAATTACATATGGTCATTATATTGTTGCTAAAACAATAAAATCTAGACCTTTACACATTATTGTACATACACAGAAATCTAATAAATATGAGCACACAGTAAAGGCAGTATTCTGTTTTGATAAAGTTCTTAGTTGTATTGCAGGTTCTGCTGATGTATCTGTTCCACATCACACTGTTGGAGTGATTAGGGTGGTGCTCTGATGTGTTCCTGCAGGGGTGAGAGGGTGAAGAATGGCAAAGATCTGCACCAAACAGTCGTATCCATCTCACCACAGACCGTCAGTCCAAACCTCAGAAGATGAACTGGATGAAACCAATAACAGTGACAGTAGGTATGAAAGGATCATGCTTCATGTTTATTTGTTGTCTTGATCGTATGAACTTTTTTCATGTATCCAAGTTTATTTTTAGAATTTTTCACCTTCTATGTTAAAAAAACGTACTAGCCTCCACGTTTACTGTCTGTTTTCAGCAGTGACATGTTAGTGTCTGACACACTAAGGTTGTTTCTGGGTGGATATGAAGGTGGGTGACATGTGAGGTGAAACATAAAGGGGTTTTAACATTTTGCGTCTCTGATTCCTTCCCTTTCCCTGCATCTCAGGACGAACTCTGAATGTGAGGACATCACCTCCCACATGCAGGAGGTCGTTTCTGCAGCTACCAGTCAGCTCCAGGAATCGGGTAGTAGCTCATTCACAGGCACTGGTGCCATGGCAAGGTAACAGCCAGACCCCCCCCTCCCCCTCACCCACACCATTAGTTTTTCTTACTATCGAGACATCCCCATATGCTACATCCCAGCTTATCAACAAACTGTTTGGGAACTGAACAAATTGCTGGGCAGAGTTACTGCGTGTTCAGGACAGGGAAACAATGCTCTGCAGAACTCTTGTTATCATACGCCAACCTGGGTCAAATGTCCAGTGCATGCCAACAGGGAGTGGGTACTTGAATGATAATGTGGGATAGCACTTTATAACAAGAAGGTATTAGAAGTATCTGATATAATGTGTGTTGTATGCATTTGACACAGGAAGCAGGAAAACCTGTATACTGCATGGTGTGCATGGTGTTTTAGTGTTCTCTACCCATCTCCCAGGCTCTCCCATTTCCTGTTTATGCTGCGAAACTGGGCATTCAACAGGCTGCAGCACGAGGTTGAGCGGCCCGATTCCTTCCTGGAGCGATTCCATGGGCCTGAGCTTAAAGATCTGCCCAGCCACAGCAACACCACTCAGTCCTCCATGCAGCAGCCAGACCGGCTTCATAAAAGGTAAGTCGGTCCTGGTGCAGCATCCACACTAACAGCTACAAACAATGCGATTCTCTGGAGTCAATTGGAGCGAGACAGTTGTCCTGACTGGCCTAGCTTGGTGAGGCCAAGTCAAAATGACTGACTCAGTCCAGAGGGACAGCATGCAGATTTCCACTTAGGTCCCACATTTCCTCTAAGGTGCTACTATTAGCAAGAGTGCAGTGAAAATACAGAAAAGCATCATAGTAGTAGCTTTGCAGCAGCACAATTCAGTTTTAATCAGTACCAATAATCCAATAATGCAGAAACAAAATGTTTTTTTTCCCTCTTAAGTGAAGCAAACCATTGGCTCCTTGCAGTTTACAATGTGAACAACTGCAACAACACAGATGAGTAAAGTACCCAGTAGTCACAGTAGATGTAAATCCTTAATTAGCATAGAACATGTGTGAACTTCAGGATTTCAGAAAAGTATTAGTAAGATTAGTGGTGATTAGTTGCATAGATTAAACACGTTATATTGTAGTGTAGTAGAAATGTATAAAAATTAGAGAGAACATGATGGTTACACCATTGTTTTCAGTAGATTCCTTGGTTAGTGTACATACTAATAACTATGTATGGTAGTTTTAATGCTGCCATCTACAGGCAAATAAGTGACAATACACCATAGTAGAGTACTGCCTTCGGGCTTAGTGGATCCTGATCCCCATCCCCAACCCCAACCGATCCTTGCACAAAACACCTTTGGCTGCTTAAATTAAACCAGAAAATTTTACCTTTAGCAAAAAGGAGGAAAAAAATGATGAGAGAAAGGATGAAGAGAAAAAAGATGAAAAGAAGAGTGACAAAAATGAAAAGAAAAATGATGAAAAGGATAAAAAAGATGCTAAAGTGAAGGAGGCCCTGCTGTAAGTACTGATGAAGGGTAGCATTCAGCCTGTAGGGTTAAACCTAATAACCACTACAGAGGAAGTATAGCATTTGGATCAAGCCTAAGAAACACTATGTTTCAACAGATAGGACTGATGATTTGTCTTTTGTTTTTGCAAATAAAATTTCACATAGTGCTTTTAAAATGGTGGACATTATGCCTCTTTTGGTAGTAAAATGTACAAATGTTGAAAATGGATAAAATCACTTACACTTCGCATCCACAGGAAAGACGCATGGATTATGGATCCATCCACAGATAACTACTATCGATGGCTCTCAGTAATAGCGGTGCCAGTCTTTTACAACCTGATGATGCTCATAACAAGGTCTGCATATGAACATCTGTAATAATCTGTAAATAAACTTGGCAGGGGGAGGGTTGGAGTGGTTTTGCTTATGTTACTGTGGTGTTATTCTTATTTCTACAGAGCCTGTTTCAATGAACTTCAAGACTTGTACACAATCCTGTGGGTTATTCTGGACTATACTTCCGATGCTCTGTACTACATAGACGCATATGTAAGATCAAGAACAGGTATTGACAGGACTCTGTCTTAATCATGTAATTTGTTTACATTTGAATGCGATTTAATTTGGATACTTGAATTTACCTAGGGATCAATAAAGTGATCTATCTATCAAAATGTAGAAATCACTAATCAATAAGTATGGAACTCATTAGGTTATAACATGACTTTCTAACCATTATTTTCAGGATTCCTGGAGCAAGGCCTCCTAGTTAAAGACACCAAGAAGTTAATGAACCATTACAGAAAAAACCCACAGTTTAAATATGACATTGTGTCAATGATTCCAACCGACATTGTAATGCTAAAGGTGGGATACAACAACCCAGAGCTGCGCTTCAACCGGCTCTTTAGAATGGGACGGCTCTTTGAATTCTGTGATCGGACGGAGACCAGAACCAACTATCCCAACATCTTCCGCATCAGCAACCTGGTACTTTACATTCTGGTGATTATTCACTGGAATGCCTGCATCTTCTTTGCCATTTCCAAAACCATTGGCTTTGGCACCGACACATGGGTGTACCCCAACATTAGCCATCCTGAATACGGAAGGTTAGCTAGAAAATACATCTACTGTCTGTACTGGTCCACTCTCACACTTACCACCATTGGAGAAACTCCTCCTCCAGTCAGAGATGTTGAATATCTGTTTGTCCTTACCGATTTTCTTATTGGAGTGCTGATTTTTGCTACCATCGTTGGTAATGTTGGGGCCATGATCTCCAACATGAATGCCTCCCGTGCTGAGTTCCAGGCCAAGATTGACTCCATCAAACAATACATGCAGTTCCGTAAAGTCACCAAGGACCTGGAGGCCAGAGTCATCAAATGGTTTGACTACCTCTGGACAGAAAAGAAGATATGTGATGAAAAAGAGGTGTTAAAAAATCTTCCAGACAAGCTCCGGGCTGAGATCGCTATTAACGTCCACCTGGACACTCTAAAGAAGGTGCGAATCTTCCAAGATTGTGAGGCTGGATTGCTTATCGAGCTGGTGCTCAAACTGCAGCCTCAGGTGTTCAGCCCTGGAGACTACATCTGTAAGAAGGGTGACATTGGAAGAGAAATGTACATTATCAAGGAAGGAAAGCTTGCTGTGGTGGCAGATGATGGGGTCACGCAATTTGTGGTACTCAGTGACGGTGCTTACTTTGGAGAAATCAGCATCCTTGGTATCAAAGGCAGTAAAGCTGGAAACAGGAGAACAGCCAACATTCGGAGCGTAGGTTACTCTGATCTTTTTGCCCTGTCGAAAGATGACCTGATGGAAGCACTTACAGAGTATCCTGAAGCCAAGAAGGCCCTGGAGGAGAAAGGCAAGGCCATCTTGATGAAAGATAACTTGATTGATGAGACAGTGGCCAATGCGGGAGCTGACCCCAAAGATATGGAGGAAAAGATTTTGCGGTTGGAGAACAACCTTGATGTCATGTCCACCAAGTTCGCCAGACTTATGGCTGAGTACACGTCATACCAGAGCAGGATCAAGCAGAGGCTCACTAACATGGAAAATAAAGTAAAGACTCTACATTCAGAGCATCTGTCTGAGGTGGTTGAAGACAAAAGATAAACTAAAATAGACAGTGTGAATGCACACAGACATGGGATCAAGGGACTTTTCACCCATCAATGTACAGTTTTTGGATATGTAGGCAGAAGACTACTTTCAGTTTGTATGCTCTGAAAATGTGAGCGTATATTACTATTTATGTATAATAAACCATTGAGGTGTTTGAAAGTTCACATGCTCACACTTCACAGCAGTGTAAATGTTTCCTGTGGTCTACTGATTGTGCACAAGAATAGAAAATAGAAATAGAAAATGCTTCTGCTCTTTCAGAAAGGAGCACTCCAAATACTGAAGCCATGGGAGGTAATTTGCTGACTGCTGCAAAGTGTTGAACATATCAAAGCACTAAGTTAACAAGCATAATCCTAAAAGAAGCTCAACATGCATTTTGCTTGTATCAGTGTGTTTTAATTAATCAGTGTGATTAATGAGTATTTCAGTGTGATCGTACTGCTCTCCCAACATGCTCTGAAAGTGTGGCTGAAACTGAACTCTGACAAAGACAGTGCTTATAATCAGCATTTGTTTAAATATGCAGTGTCCCTAGGGGTGTCAAAGATAGCGATCTTAATATAGTATTTAACAAATGCTGAATAAATTCCATTCCCTCTCATTCATTTGTATGAAGGAATGTGTGGTCAGACAACAGTGCACAAGCACTCTCTCTCCACTGCAGAGTCCTGAAGTCACATGCGAGCAGATGTAGATGAAGTTGATCAGAGCATGAATGGAAGTGTTGCAGGTTTGTAGACAGAACAAGAACGGTGTCGCTGTCTGTACTCTTTTCTAAAAGCCTCAGAGTTAATGCAATGATGAAGTGTTTTTCAAACTCTCTATTACAACTCTTCAGCTGTATTTAAGATGTTTTCTTTATGTTTTAATATGAAACTGTGCTGTGAGTCAGTCTGTGGTAATTTTAACACTGAAATTTCTGGCTTTTGGATTGGTAATCTGTGTTAAATGTACTGAGTTTTTTGTTACTGATTTTATGCTTTCATTACAGTTTCTGTCTGGTGTGCTTGTAGGAACATAAAAGAAGTAGGTCAACTCTGAATGAACCATAATAGAAATCTTTCTGAACAAACATAAGTGTTTTAAACAATTCAAAGAAACTGTATAGCAGGAATGCTGAGCTTGCTGTAAAACATTTCAACAATATGATCACTACAGGCATCTGTAGGCATCACTTAAGGTACAGAGGAGCTTAAGGTTAAAGCTGGCAATGCTTCAACATTTTACTATTGGACATTTTTACTATTGAACTATTCAGTGTGATACATCTTATAATATTGGTGTGATGAAAGGAGCTTTTATTAAGGAAATGCAATGCAAGATTTCCCTTGTAACAAAGCTTCACATTGTTAGGACACATTTACCTGAATTTATTACCACTTTTCGAGCTATTTAGAGCCACATAGCCTCCACTCAGTGCTGAATGATCACCATAAACCATGTTGTTCATGGGAGGTCTGGCAGAAAGGCAGGTTAGGGAACATGACTCAAACTAGATTATGGACTAGATGATCACTGGACCTGCATGCTCTCGGACCCTCAGCCTGAGCAGCATCAAGATCAGGGCAGTCTTTACGAGAAAGAAATGGACTTTGCTGAACTCTGGCCCTTACAACAGCTAGATGAGTCACCATGCAAAGGGGTGCTAAACTAGACTGCAGTGTAATGCCACACAAACAAGAACTGTATAGACCTTGGGAAAGGAACAGGTTTTATGGGGCAAACTTGTCACTTGGAAGAAAGTGGCTTAATGTCAATGAATGTTATACCAGTTTTAACAAGGTTATGATCAGGTTTAACAAGTGTGTCATGCCTTGCAAACAACAAACATATGGACTCATTTGTACATTATGAATTTTAGGTTCTTTTATGCTTTTAGCACATCTGCATCGTTACTTCAGAATATGAACTCTTAGCAAATTAGATTCATTACGTAATTCTATTAAAACTGCAAAGAATTTTCACTTCATGGTACATATACTACAGGCCAATGGAGTGGAAGCAAGCGGTGATTCTAAACTGAGAACAGCTAAACAGAACTTTCCTACGGAAATGAACAATGATCCAAAGCATGTTGAGAACTCCATCAGAACTTTTCACAATGGTTTGGTTTCTAAAAGTACTTCTGAAGGTTTGGAATGGCATATCAGCAACATATGTGCTTGTGAAAGGAGACCATAAACAGGTCAGGGTGTCGTTACAGCTAAAACTCTCCATCCTGATTAAACGTTCATGCTTGTTTTTATGAAGTGAATGTGGTTTCCAAACGTTTTGCCTGTAGTGTATGTATTCTAAAAGATAACTTTTCATTGTCTAAACAGTTATTTTTCTGATGTTTCAACAGTACCAGTGTTTACAAAGTAAAAACACAGCAGCTCCTTGCTTTACTAACTGTTAGCCCTGTATTACGAGACTGCTTCAAGTTGACTGGGAACTGTGATACCTGTCTGAAACTACCTCAGTCAGTCCCACAGCAGAGCAAATCTCAGGATCAGCAGGAGTTTTAAAATCACAGAATCTTGATATCCGAAACTCACTTTCCCCAGACATTAACCTTCAAAAGATGACAAACAAACAAACAAACAAACAAACAAACAAACAAAAACCAGCCCTTTTGATGCACAACCGTCAAGGCTCTTCAGCCACAAGGGCTGGTGTCCAGCCTCCAGATTTTATTCCATCACAGAATTAAAAACAAGTTGCTAAGCTGCTTCATGTTTACACATTAAAGTCTTTGTTTTTCAATTTTTAATTTATTTAAGAATAACTTGAAACAAACAATCAAATGCTTTCATTCTCGATATCAAGTTCTGTTACCCCTTTAATGTGAGCGCCATCAGCAGTGGAACAAACCACAGACATATTTTAAATGGGGGAGGAGGAGCAAAATGATAAGCAAAAGAAACTATCAGTGGGTCCAGGGCATCACCAAAGTGGGTTTCCAGCTATTCTTGCGTAAACCTGAGGGTTGGTTCTCAGCATACATGTTTGGCACAACTCTATAGTGGTACAACTTGTGCCAATATCCCCTCATTCAACAGTATCTGGGCCAGACGATGTGCAGAGCAAAACATAAGTCACTAAAATATGAACACAGCTTACTTCAGTAGAGAACTGATATGGGTGTATTGTAATTAGCTTAAAAGTCTGCCTTCTTGAATTAAAACAAGACTGTTAAACAAATAAACCTCTCCAAATAAGGACTTCACAAACATTGTAAAGGAGAGGTGGTTTTCTTTCTCTTTTATTCCTCTATTCATATCTTCTTCTTTTCCAGGAATCACCACGTGAGCAGACTGCTATTCGGCTAATCATGTCATTCATAATGAAGTAAGACGAAGAACCAGACTCTGCAGCTAAAAACGGATCACTGGACCATGAGCAAGCAGCAAACCCTGCCAACACGGCATGAGAGACAACGCAGTTCCTCAATAAATACAGCCTGCTGATGACGAGGATGGGACCGAAGCTGCTCTGTACCGAAAGCATCGCTGGCGAGCGCGGACTGACTGGGGAAGACCTATGAACCATGAGCACAAAGTGTCAACGAGTGGTTGACAGAAACTAGCAGACATTCTGAAGATTGAGTTAAGTGCACTTTCACAGTTCAACCATAGTACGACAAGGACTTCCTCCTCCCTTTAACTTTTTTGTTCTTTTTTTTTTTATCATCATCATTATTATTATTATTATTGTTATTATTTTTTCTTTTGGTTCATGTGGTGATCAGTCCTGATGCTGCTGGAAATGACTAACCATCCGTCCTTTTACCGCATAAGAAATGAAAACGTGAGCTGTATTCCAGGCAGACATGAATGAACAGACTTTATCCCTTAAAATAAATAGTGCTATATCTCAGTGCATACAAAAAGGGAAACTTAACACTTACATTAGAGGGAGAGAGCCAAGAGTCCAGTGTGGGTTTATCTATTATTTAGGCACAGGCACTCGGTCACCAGAACTTTCCCATTTTTAGCCCGTTTCATATCCTGCCTTTACATTTAAACTTGATATTTAACTTTTTGTTGACGGCGTAGCTGATTCGCCTTTGACGAAAACATGAAAACTCTGACGTTGAGCAAGTTCTTTTGCGGCTCCTTGTGCCTCAGAGCATGCCGAAGCCTTTGGCATAAGTGATGGCTTTGAGGAGTCTCTCTCTTAGTTTCTCCTTGGTGGAGTATTCTGGGAGGAGCAGCACATTGAAACAGGTGTGAGAGGTTGGTAACCTGATACGAGTGAGTATGAGAGGGAGGGAGCAGGGCAGAGAGAGGGAGAGAGAGAGAATAATTTAAGCAAACAACATTTTTATTTTGTATGCAAATATAGAGCAAAGAAGGTGTGAAAAAATGTAGCCATCCTAAAGCCTGACTTTACATATTACAGTGCAATTACCTGTCTGAATCTGGCCCATTTTTGGCAATGATCATCTTCAGTTTGCCCAGGCCCCCGACTGGTGCTCTATCTGTGCCTGTGGTGAACTGCAGAAACAGTCTCTTCTGCTCCTGCCCAAATGAGTGCACAGTCTCCCAGAAGTCCCTGCGGTCAAACACATCCACATTCCCATCACTACAACCACCTCCACCTACAGCATCAGTGTCTAATGTAGGAATTCAGTACATGCTTTCCAGAACAAGCATCATAATAACAGGATCTAAATTAAAAAAATTCCCATTTGTATGAACTAAAGTATATCTAGTGGTAAGGTTTTTCCACATACTTAATAATGCGACAATCCCTGTTGTAACCACCGTCATATTCTGTAGTCTCCTCAAGTGCTTGAAAGTCAAGATTCTGAAGAAGATTAACAGACGTGGGCATTATCCAAACCACACGGTGTATAGATGGTGCAAGTGGCATTAGATGACTGCAAGCTGGAGTGGTGTTCACTTACTCTGCTTCCACATATAAGCAACTCAATCTCCTCAGGACGAAACAGATATTTCAGTGGAGACTCGTTAGTAACCATATGGAAGCCTCTTCGGAACGCCTTGAACTGCTTTTCCACACTTTTATTCAGCATGTATTCTGCATAGAGCGCTACAAACTCCTGCAGACACACACACACACACACACACACACACACACACACACACACACACACGGTGCACATTTGCACTGAAACTACTGTGAAATTATACCATTTCTGGCTCTAAAAGGGCAACTGACCTTCCTGTTATCGTTGGTGACGGGGATTTTGTCTCCACCTTCCCTTAAGTCATACATGAGAGGGTTTCCAAACAGGTCTGTCTGTGATATCTGGAAGGTGATCATCATGTCCTCCTCCACGTTGCCCTCATACTCCAACAACTCCTTCAGACTCTGATAGAGAACCTGCCCCAAGCAGAAGCCCACATCTGAGGAAGCCGTGCAGTCATTACAGGGCAGCTGTTACAGGTTGGTTAGCTGCCCTCGTTCAGGCACCAGTGCTGCTGGCCCTGCTTATTTACAACTATGAGAACTGATGTACCGTGTTTTAGAAACTGTGCTCCTAAATGTGTCAAGCCAGCTCTGATTCAGGTGTGTGTGTGTGTGTGT
>JAOXYF010000018.1:6832911-6869755 GCA_028565775.1 Sternarchorhynchus goeldii | reverse complement strand
CAGACGCACTCCAGTGATACACACAGGCCTCTGAGACACGGACCCAAAGGAAAGCCGTTATATTACACAGTCAAGCACTATTTGGAATAAAATTCATTTTTAGCATGTAAAAGCAAACAAAACAATAGTAATTTGGAGAAATCTCTCATTACATAGATAATAGATAACGGTATAATATAATGTATCAGTTAATATTTCCCCCTATAAATAATCCCCCCCATCATAATAAAACATTTAAAAACACTTAAGTTCTTGAGTTTATATATTCTATTTTTCTTTTGATCTTTATCACATAAGTTGTAAGTAAAACAATTAGTGTGAAATTAGTGCACACTAGCAGACTAAGCTCTGCAGGAAGACTTGGTCGTCAAACTGGGACAAATGAGAAACGCTTAGGAAGACAAACTAAACAGATTATTACCGGGCGGGAATCTGCAAGGTCTCGGAAGGTTCCTTTCTTTCCCATTAGCTTTCTGTAAACCACCATGGGGAAATGCACATCCAGAATGCAGTTGTTGTAGATAGCTAGGCCCAGCACAATGCCTATCAGAGTAAACTGGCCTTCATTCTCAAACGAGGAGGGATTGAACCAGAAGAGCTTTGTGCTTTCATCGTACGTGAACATGCCTGCAGAGTGTTGAGAGAACAGACGTAAAGCAGGTGTGACTATGTACTAACAAGGCGTAAAGGAAGATGATGAATCATAGTTACAGCGACTCCTTTTTAGATTTGGTCTCATATTAAAGCCCTGACATTGTTTTCCACAGCTTCTTCAAGAAATATTTAACATTTTTATAGTCATTTTTAGTTATTTTGAACTGTATACACAAAAGTGGTGTGGAAATATTTGTTTCTCAACAAAAACTCCAATTAATCTTTATAGCCAGATAGAACATTATAAAACAATATGAATGCAAATAATACCTAGGAAAGATGTTAAATTGTGTTTTCATCTTTTAAATGAGACATAAAAGTGATGAAAAAAATATATTTAAAGCTATAATTCATTAAGCAGCACAAACAAGGCAATCAAAGGGATTGCATAAAGTAGCTACAAAATTACTGTGGGGGGAAAAAAGCACGCGTGTATGTTTACAGTGTGATTAGTGTGTGAAAGGTGTGTGTGTGCATATTCCACCTAGAGACTCAGAAAAGGCTTTAATCATGATTACCTATATCTGGGTTGAAGATCTCTTCTACTACCAGCTGAAAAAACTCTTTGGACACTCCTCCTTCGTCCACTCCCTGTTCGCCTTCAAACTCCACATACAACTGCTTCTTTAGGTCTGCTGGGTTCTCCATGGCAATCATCTCCAGCTGAAATCACACCCGATAAAATAGGCCTGTCTTACAACCAGCTATACACATCTGCATGCAGCAACACTTCTAGATTAGCAGGGTTTTTTTAAGCAGAAATTGCAAGTGCAGAAATTTATGCAGAAATTGCCTATGCAGAAATTCTGTAAATGCAGAAATTCAGAACGGCTATGAGAACGTTGATGAAAGCTAAAGTAATGCATCACCCATTTACTGATGGCTCCAAAAATGTGCTCCACACTCACCCTGACGAGGGCGTCATCTATGATGTGGTCTCTGCGCACTTTGAGGCGCAGGTAGGGGTTGAGCTGCTGTCCTTGCACCAGGCTGTAGAGAGCGGTGATCCTTCGCTCGCTGTACATACGGATCCGGTTGTCATAGTAGAGGCCCAGGTTCTTTGTCACGGCGTTGAGGATGAACGGACAGGTCATGAAGGAGAACTTGCTCTCGGTCTCCACTTTGAAGAACGTGTAGTCCTTGTCCATCTCCAGCACATCATTTAGTGGCTCGTTGATAAACTCCTCAAAGGGGATGAGGGGCTTACGGCAGTCGGACGTGCGGATGCCCAGCTCCGTCTCCAGCGGGTCTACGCGTGGCCCTTTCTTGTTGCGCCGCTCCTCACCCAGCAGCTCCTGGAGAGTCAGCTCGCTCGACTCGGGAATCGGCTCGTCGTCCTCCTCCTCATTGTGGTCTGTGTCCAGGTCGCCGCCCAGCACATTTGCATAGTAGACAATTTTCAAGCACTTGGTGGCTGCGACGACTCCATCATCCTCATTCACAAGGTTATCGTTGTTGAACTCGTTGCTGATGACAGTATAGGTGATGAGCTGCTGGAAGGTCTCCACCAGGCGGCGGATCTGGTCGGCTCCGTACTGTGACCACAAACGTGACAGTTTGGCCAGAGCCGGCAGGGGTAGCTTGCTCATAGCCTTGCAGAACTGCGGAAGGGCGATCTCCAGATACTCTGGGCTATGCAGGTTGCTGTTCTCCATGACAATAATGAAGACGTTCAAATAGTTGGGGTCGGCAGCGTACACGTTGTGGTAGGTGAGATCGCACTCGACGTTGGGCGACAGGTACACGAGAGCATTAAGGAATGCAGCCTCAATCTTCTCATTGGACAAGAGTCTGTCGTAAACTCTTCTCACCGCCTCGATGTCCACAGACACTTCAACTGGGCCCACTTTTTGAATGTTGTTGCCGTCATGAGAGGCTCCTTCTCCACCAGAAGCAGCAGCATCTGGTTCCACCTCCATGGCGGTGGCTGAACCCGAGGCCGTCTCTTTCTCATCTTCGTCTTTGTCCTCATCCTTGGCTTGCAGTGACTTCAACTCCTCCTTGGTGTGTTGTTTGGCCTTACGGAAGCTTTGCACCAGGCTCTCTGCGCTGGAGAAGACCCTCCCAATGACACGGATCAGAGGGGAAAAGTCTTCAGTTTCCCCACATACTGCTAGGATTTCATAAACCTTCTCCTCTGTCAAATAATTCAAATCTGAAAACACACATTTGAGATGATTAAAAATGTCAATTAAAACACCTGAGACGAAAGAGTTTAACTTGAAACCCAACAGGGGGAAAAAAAGAACACAATGTCATGCTTACCTCTAAAGTCTTCCCTGGTGGGAGGCAGGTCCTTGTGGTTCATCTTTCCGTTGCTGCAAGCAGAGAAATTGTGGGCTCCTTTGGCACTGTTCTCAGGGAACGCCGAGCTAGCGCCTTTCTTGGAGGGGTGAGGATCACACAGTTTGGCGTTATTCTTATACAGCTCCAGGGCCTTAATGGCCGCTGCATTGTTATCCATGCGTCGGAAACCCGGAGAGGAACCACAAGCCTCGTTCGTGCAGGCCTCATTTCCACAGCCCTCAGTTAACTGGTGGTAGTAGCGCTCAATTAGATGTTTTGCAGCTGCTCGCTTCCTGCATCAGACATTCAAACAAGACAGCAAAGGATTAGTAAGGTTCATTCCCTAAAGTGCTTTAATGCATATTACTATACACGGGGCAAACATGATGAAGGCCAAGATAAACCAGCCTTATACAGTAGAGAGCACGCATACAGTACAACCCCATCAATTTATTTTTGCAAATGTAAAGAAAAACGTGTGAAGTTGTAAAATATACAACCAAAGACAATCAAGGATGAATATATTAATATTCATCACAAGATCAGAATCCATGTCTAAAACATATTGAAAAGGACTGATGAAGAGAATGATAAATGCAACAAAGGTTCATCAAGTGCAAATGCTCATGCAACACCACTTTTTTTCTAGAAACATTTCATGCTATATTCTAGGCTCTAAAAACTATTTTTAAAAAGCACATCCTGCATTCAGGATGCATGCTGATCCTGACACCGGTTTGTCATTTTCAAGAACTTACTGCATCCATAACGAGGCCATCAGTATTACGGTAAACCAACACAAAATGCCAAAGTGAAAGCAAATGCTGGCTTTCGCTTCTTGTTATGTTTTTTGCACATTAAATAGTATTTGTCATGCTACAAGTATACACTGTATATCAAGAGAATAATACTGGCAGTAAAGTAAATACTTAAAATATAACATATACTTACATTAGACTTGCTTAAAGTTTCCAATGCTGGATTCGTCTATGCTTTGAACTCTAGAGAGAACAAAACGTGGTCAGGAAACAATCCTGTAAGTTAGATGAGAAGAGAATGGATTAGCTCTTGGCTAAACAGACAAAACTTAATTCTCAAGTTGCACTCTCAGTGAAATGAGCTTGAATGTGTAAAACGGCAGCATAGAAGAACAATAAACTCAATGTGATACCAATGTTAAAACACAAAAAATTTAGAAGAAAGATAAGACTGTGGCAAAAAAGCGCTTTGAACTAACATGATCATGTATTTACAACCTAACAAACTGGAACTGACAGGTTCCATACGTAGGAAGTACAAAAACAAAGCATAACTGTTCTAATCCAATAAACATACCATAATGCTCTAATAAAAACGCGCTGAAGAGATCTTTAAATGCACATGGTTGTAATGAATAGTGTGTCGTGTCAAGGTAAACAGTTGCTTGTAAAGTCATACCCAGTGGCGAACAGGCCGCCGAGGGGTAGGGGGTATGACTGTGCACAAACACGGTTTGAACGTTTAGCTACACCACCAACGGCGTCATTTTGGGGGTCTGATTCGGAGCCACAAATACAAACCTTAAGGCCAACTACAAGGCTCAACATCGCCCAAACAAATTAACTCACTACAAATCCGATGCTCGTAAAAGCACACCGATTCACTACCAACAACAGCCCAAGTAACCTTGCTGCAACTGTCAACGGGATTTGACGGCGGAAAAGCTCACTAGCGCCAAACTAGCTTTCTAGATAGCCAGCTACAGATAGCCTTTAAGCTAGCAGGCTAGTTTGTTAGGCGCTAAGCATTTCGCATTTTCATAGCAATTATGGACGTTCTCCAGGCTTTCCTTTTTATGTATTGAATAAAAGGTTCGACAAGGTAAAGATAAGATAAACACTCGCTATTACATCATTTTAGTGGATATGCTTGTTTACGACGAACCCTGTTCCTCCCCGGACCCCCCCTTTTAGCTAGCAAGCTCGCTGGTTAGCAATTCAGCTAGCTAATCTAGCTTGCTAGCTAACCCACTAGCTGGTCACTGACCTGAAAGCACGTACTAATGCTTTGCCTGTGTGCATTTTTACACAAAAAAGCAAAAGTAACATTTTGACAGCTTACTTCTGAAGATGTTCTGTTGTGGGCGAATAAATCCTGCCACTCAACATCACAATCGCTCCAATTCAGTTTTCTATTCAACTCCAATCCCTCAACAAAATATTCTCGGCCATCTTGATAGCTGAGGCAAACACGGAACGTATCCCAAGATGCAACATGAAATCTTAAGAACCATAGATATTTCATGACCATTATTGTAGCCTGAAAAGCTGCATAAAATGTATCGTTGACACTTTAGAAGGGCAGCATATTAATTATTTGAAACGTTTTGACGACGTCCATGCATTAGGATTTAATACATACCTTAACTGGTTTTGTTTTTATCCCACATTATTACTTAGTTTGGGAGTAAAACCTCTTGCAGTAACAGCAGATATCACCAGATGGCATAATCCGAATAAGAGATCGAATAATCGATTTTTTTAATTTCGCAGATCTTAGACTAAATAATCGCAAAACAATAGGAATGTTAATGCAATAAACAAATATTTTTCGTTTGCATTAACAATAGCTTTAAAACAATGTACTTAAACAAATCATAGGAGAAAACATGAACTCTGTAGGTTACATCAGTTGCTTTTCTGGCAGATCTTAGACATAAATTTTGGATCTTTATTTTCTTGTAAACTTATTCTAAGGTCACTTCTGATGCTGAAATCATCTTTGGTTTGCCTGGCTATTTGTCTGTTAGTGTTAATTTCTTCACATAATTTTGTCCTGAAGATTTACCTTACTTCCGTTCCAGGATAATAAACATGAACTATATAATAAGCACGTAGCCTCGTGTTTATAACACCTGCTCACAAAGTTCATGACATTAATTCAGTTCACTCAGAGAACACTTATTATCACTCAGAGTTCCACTATTTCTGACTTTTAACAAAAACAGATATAAAACAATATGGGTATATATGGCGCAGAGTCTGAGACACACCTCCTCAGATGAGGTTATTTTTATGGTTAATATATGGTTGTTTTATTCTGTTGCAGCCAATGATGACATGTAGAGCTGAATAATGGAAAAAGTCATCTATGTTTAGGATGATACAGCAATGAAGAATCTGGTTCTCATGAATATAGACTGCTGTTTAGCTCAGAGTCAACAAGATTTGAGATTAAAGTCCACTCTTACAAATCTTTTTAGGTGTTGGGAGAGGTTCAGTTAACCCAAATACAGCGATTGTTGTGCAAACTTTACTTTAAACAAGTTTAAGCCTACAGTAACATTTAATTTGAACAATATTCAAATTGAGGACGATTCTACAAACAGGCTAACTTCAACCTATTTATTCATTCATTCATTCAGTCAGTTAGCCAATTTGTGGAAGATCCTTTTGAGGTACAACAGAATGTTAACCATCAAACCATGAATCATCACAATGTATACTAGAGCATGGTCACCAAACACTTACATAGGCTATTTAAATGTGTGTTTCATGCATAATTTATTTTGTGCCACATTTATTGTTACACTTTTGTGGACACAATTTCTCTCAATAGGCAGACATTATAGGTAAGGTTAGCAATATACTTTTCCACATTAACATTGGTAACACTACATTTCAGCACTGATTTGATAGTTTGTGGCAACTGCCACATTTTTGAGGACTGTGTCTGCTACAGAGAGGGCACTGTAGAATTTGTATGGTTGGATTGAGTTAGTAACAGCAGGGTCTTTAGAGGACAAACCCAAAGGCAGTTTTCCCACAGTGCCCACTGCCTGGTTTGATGACATACAGAAGCTCGTGGTTGAGAGATGTATCCTCAGGAAGCCTCAGGCCATTCTGTTCAGGTTTGACCCTACTGTAAGGAGTGAGCACCCTGGTGACATCGCCGGCAGAGGAGGCGCAAGGAGACGACGGCAGCATGACATACACACACATTGTTCTCTCCCATTCATGGCATAGCAAAGAGATCAGTACAACAGGAAACACAAACTCATGGTCAAGGGAACTGCCACACCTCACTCAGCAAGATTCAGCTCGACTAAAGCCATGAATTTTTGAAGATTACGTGAGCAACTCAACACACAATCAATTATCAGTTGAAGATTTATGGCAAAATATGTATATACAGACAAAGTAGCATTTCTTCAAATGTAGATGAAAACTGAATTGGCCACATTACTTATTTATACTGTAACAATTTTTACAATTATTTATAAAACAGAAATAAATGACAGCTTATAAGCACTTCTTTAAAAACCTTATATAGAACAATTATAGAAGATTATATATATATAAGGATTTTAGTAGGAATTGGTTTAAACAATCCAAATGATCCAAATCAAGCACACACGATCACTTGTCGGCAGAGAACTCCATAGACAGAAGGTCATGCCTGGATAGTGAAATGAAATGAACACAATTTGTTTCCCAGCATCATGATTCACTTTTCATTCCATCACCTCTCAAATATTACTGCAATGATTTTGTTTTTGTAGCTGCAACATGCAGCAAAACTGGACTTTTACAAGAGGTAAGTTTATAGCAGCCTGGAGATAGAAAAATGCTAAAACATGTTCTTTTGCTGTTGTTGTGAATGCTGCTGATCCGAAAGCTGACATATAATGCAATAATTTCTGAGCCATCATACCAGCAGTAAGAATTTATCAGTGAAGATTTATTGTGCTCACCACAAAAATAGGCACTGTTGCTAGGGAAGAACAAAAAAATTGACTGCCAAGAAGCTATTGGACTTCAAACCAGACAGTCTGTTCTGCAGAGATACAACAGAAATGCTCTTGTAGTGGACATTATTTTAAAAGGCTCACACTGTGGCTCCTAAAAACCAATTAATGCGCCACAACATATTTACAGTGGCCCATGTTATACCCAGTGAATGCTATGTTGAGCTATACGTTGTAAGTTACTTGCTAATAAAGCAATTTACATGGGTTGGATTTTTTTCCACAGCATATTTTACAGATGCCTGATGAGCCAGAGTTCTGTCTACACTTTGAACTCTTTGTCATGTTCCTCAAACCATTCCTCAGTAATACTTGGAGTATGGCAAAGTACCCTGCTGCATCACTGATTCTTGGGCACCCATGACCCTGTTCACCAGTTGTCCTTCTCTGGAGCGCATTTGGAAGGTACTAACCATTACCTACCTTACCACCAGATAGACGAGAGAAGACCTGCTGTGTGGGAGATGTGACCGATTCATCTAGACATCACAATTAAACTCTTGTAGTCATTCACATCCTTTCGCCTGTGATTTTTCCTGCTTTAGAAGCAGACCTAATCAGACAACTCCATTTGTCTCATTGACTGTAGCAGACAGGAACTTGATCATGGATGAATCTGGCTGTTATTCCAGACCTGATCAATGGGATATGCACTCCACTTCACACATAATGTATGAGACTAGAGAGAGTAGGCATAACAAAAATATATATTAAAGAGCACACAATTGTATCGATTAAAGAGAGCACACTGGACAGTAAAGACTTCCAAAAAGCAAATCAGTTTAAAAGGCATTTTTAGAACTCAGTCTTCTCTTTATGATTAACAAAAGGAGTTTTAATTTATTGCCATTGACCTCTTAGGAAGCAAGAACAGGCTTTATTTATATTAATCATATAGCTGTCTGCCATGGTGTCCTACTTTAAATGACCTTTTTAACCAGGCTGTTTAACACCGTATTCAGCAGTGCAATTACTGTAGTCATTAGAGAAGACTGAAGTGTGCATACATTAAAAGAATGAAACTTGAGACACAAAAATTACAAGCTTGTGTTGATTTTTACCAGAAGATGCAAGACCATACTAAAAAGAAAGTAAACTTTCTCATTGCCTCTCTTCCAACTGCAGTAAACAATGACCTGACACAGCATCGCTGCAAATACAAATAATACTGGCCATCAAGAAGGCACAAGGTTGACATAACTCATAGTAATGAGAGAGAACCGTGTTCTGTATGCTGTAATAGAAATGCTAAGTAAAAATGCTACCTTGTGCTTACAGGAAGTGAGAGATGAGGTTTCTTATTCTGCTCTGGATAACAAAAACTCTAGGATTGTGAAATTTACATGCAAAGCCAATGTCCTCATTCCAAACAGTAAAGCAATATCAATAAGCTTCAGAAGATGGAAACATTTAATTGATGTTTGGTACTGAAATGAACCAGAAGTGTCATGTACTGTTATAAACTTCTCGGTTCTGTTATGAGAAAATGTGCCATTATGCAAGTTCAGACTCATTAAGACCCGTTTTCCACTGATGTTCTTCTTCAAAATCTTTAGAGATTACAAGGGGCTCTTCTCCATTTCTGAGTGAGTCGAGTAAATGCTCTTTACTGGATGGCTCTTCTGTTGCAGAAACCTTGCCTGTGGAACGTGGCTCGAGAGAATGCGGGAAAGGAGTTGGTGCTCCTTAGCTTGCTCAAAGCCTTTCTGAATTTCACAAGTCGTCTTCTGATCTGTGATTCTTTGCCAAAACACAAAAGAAGGTGGCATTCCACACCCTTTCAGTGGCACCAAAATATAAACAACAGATACAACTACAGCCAAGGACCATAACTGATGTCATGGTAAACAAGACAAAAATGATCCTCAAAAGCATCGTTTAAAAGCCTCTGCTCCATCTTAAGTGCACCCACCGTCTTTTTCTACAGCTGATGTTGCCACGCACTCTTCTGGGCTCAGAGTGCACATAGACAGGAGTCTGCAAACAGCCAGACACCGTGATCCTGATCAGCACAGGGTGTCAGTCTCGTTCTCATCTTCAGTTGCACTACAAGGTTGGTCTGGTGTGCACAGGAGAGCCTGGGCTCGCCCGCCGCCTGCGATCGGCCTCCTCGTATGACGACTCATCGCTCAGTGTTTTCCTTTCAATCGGTTTTAGAATCTGCTTAAATGGCACTGACAAACAGGTGCTTATCAATCAACCAGGCTATCTCCTCACGCTTCATTTCAAGTCTGGAGAGGAGCCACCAGACTCAGCTATCAGAGTCAAATCCTAACGGGCAAACATCTTCACATGGACCTGATGTTTTTCGCACGTTTAGACAAAATACTCCTGTCACACATCTTGAAGAATTAGAAGAATCATCCCTCAGGAGCAGCTGTGAACTGTAAATGGTTCTTCAGCAGATATGCCTTCCCAACAAAGCCTGAGCTTTCATAAAAGCTTACTCTGCTTTAATACTCATAATAGGCTTTGCTGATTTCATCAGGATATTTGGTGGAACGATCTAGCAAGTCGGCTGGTCAGCAAATACTGAGAGTATCTTAAAGTGGACTTTTATACACTTTCCTAATGTGGCATTTCAATTCACAGGCATGCAGTAAGGTTCACACATAGACCGTTCTGGCATTCTTGCTTCTCTGTGCTCACGTAAGCCGTTAACTTTAAAATTTGAATCGTGCTTAGATTCACATTTCTCCACACATAGTCACATATAACATTGTAGAATCTGGCTCTGAGAGAGATCTCCTTAAATAATGCATGATTTCAGCAGATTTTTTATTTATTTATTCATTTTTTTGCAGTTTCAGTTGTGTTGTTATGCTGTATGCGTAGGCTACCAAACAGAAAGGAGTCACACACTTAACAAGACGTTTGGTTTAGGCAGCTGTCATTTGCTATTTGTGGCAGAGGGATTTCAGTCACTTTATCAATCTCTCTCTCTCTGTCTGTCTCTCAACAAAAGAAATCACTGAATCATACATAACTTAGTGACTGCAGAGCACTGGTACCTTGACTCCCACAGACATGTTTGCTCAATACAGGAGGAATGAACTCTGTTTAAAAAAATAAAATAAAATAAACCATGAACATAAAATAGGGTTTATACATATACCACCTTAAATTGATTTGATTCATGCTAATTAACGTTTTTTTGGTAGAAAGAACACTAAAATAGCTGTCTAACCCATCAATTTGGAGTGTGTGGTGTTTACTAATCACCCTTCTATAGTCAAACGCATGTGGACATAAACCAGTATAGTGCAGCCACACTCAGTACAGACGTGTATAAATGCAAACACAAAGCCATTTCCAAAGACCGACACTCAAAGACCGACACTCAAAGACCGACACTCAAAGAAGAGTGGGCCCATCTTTAAACATGGAACCATCATATGATGCCAAGTCAGTCTGTGAAATTTCTGCTGTGCTAGATTTGCTTTGGTCAACTGTGAATATTTTAAAATGAATCCGTCTGGGAGCAAGAAAAGCTCCACCCTTGAATATTACAGTACACAAACCCAGAAGGCGGGACTGCTAAGGGCTGAAGTGGATGGCATGTGAAAACTACGTCACTCACTGCTCAGCTCCGAACTTCCTCTCCAAGCAACATCAGTACGAGGACCGTGGATCAGGAGCTTAACTTAACTCTAAGATTACTACCCACAATGCCAAGCGTGAATTATACCGCCACTGGAGTCTGGAGCAGTGAACAGTGTTCTCTGGAGTGATGAATCGTGTTTCACTATGCAGCTGTCAAATCTGGGTTTGGCCCATTAAACACCTTTGGTATGAATTGGAACATCAATCGCAAGTCTAGCCTTCTCATCCATCATCGCTACCTGCTCGTATAAATGCACGTCTGATTCAACGGGCACAAAGATGCACTCCAAACTCTCGTAGAGAACCTTCCCAGAAGAGTGGAGACCTGCGATTGCCACAGAGGGGAGCCACTTCCATATTAATGCACATGGCTTTGAAATGCGACATGAAATAAGCTCATATAGGTGTGACTGGCAGGTGTCCACATTCTTTTGGCCAAAAAAGAAGCCTCTGTGCTATTACACGCCTGAACGCTGGCGTTCCTGTAATCTCACCGGTGTAGAAATGTCTGTGGCATGGATTCCCTGCTCACAACTATACATTTCAAACCTACAGCTCACTGCCTGTCAGCCTTTGGTTTTGATTTTTGATAAGTTTCATTGTTTAGAAAAAAAAAATCAATTAGCAAATTCTTTAGAAACAAATATATGTGGATTTACTGCATGCAATTACTGTTTGAAGAAACAATCTGTTAAGAAATGTTATCATATGGCGTTTGTCAAATACTTGCTGCTGTGTGAATGGTGGGTATGAGCAGAAGCACTAAGTGACCTTAAATGACTCTGCAAGTTGAATCAGCACCAATGAAAAGCACCTGCCTCAAACCCTTAGAGAGCAGAACGTTCCCAAAGAACATCAATAAACCATTAGGTAGGTCAGAGTAAGGAGTGTGAGTCAGAGGCTTTAGCATTCCTTTAAAAATGTGTTATAAATTACTCCTATTACTGATGAGAAGAAAAGAGAGAATTTTCTTTTTGTCTTTACTGAATCCTTGTGCATTTCCATGTCCTGGAAATGGTTGTTAGTGGAACTAGTCATATTGAAGTGGTTTATGCTTCTGAAAATTTAACCAAATGGCGGTGTGAGATGGCAGTGCAAGTGTGGTGAATGAGCTGGAGAACAATAACAAAGGACAGAGATCTGTCAGAGATCAAGAAAAATCCTTTGGGGAAGTTTGGTTTCAGAATCATCAAAACACTGTTCAGCCTCCACAGGATAAAGCTTCTTTTCCGTGCTGGACACAAGCGTTAAGATCATGTTTCAGTCATTACCTGCTTCAGTCACACGTGAAAACAACCCAGATGGGGAAAACCGATGGGCTGGTTTAAAACACGGAGGACTTCACCTCGGGCTTCTCCCTCTCGCCATGTGGATTTTATCTGGGTAGCTGTTTGAGTGGCAGCATGCGTGAAGGACGGAGGCTGAGGGGACACTGAGGGATGGCTAGCATAAATCTGTCCTGTTATAATACTCTGGGATTAGCATCAGTGTGGATGTCCATCACCCCTCACACTGCACAGCGCGCTGACCTTGCTCTGAAGCTGTGCACATTAAACACACGAACCGCAGATACAAACGGAACCGTGGGCCCCGATGATGAATATTCATGATGACAGTTCATCATGCCCCACCTCCATAAGGACGAAGGCAAGTGAAGGTTGTTGGTAGGACAGGAGAAACTCCTCCTCTCCCCATTACAACTGTGCAGCTCCTGGAAATGTGGGAGAGTGAAAGGATCTGGGGATTAATGAAGCGTCTGGAGTGATCTTCACAAGTCCTCATCTGTGTACGCCTGATCCTTGCATTTGGACCATCTAGTCAAGACTGTTCACTTTAACGATCAGATGCATCACCATTTCCCCAGTTTCTTACGCCACATGTATGGAAGGGATGAGGGGGAAGACAGGAAACACTCATCTTAAATCTCATCTTAAAAAGGTTCCCTTTATTTAAAACAGAAAAAATACTGGGGGGAAAAAAATTAAAATAAAGGAGTTGAGCTACAATTTGGTAATTAGAATATACTTTGAAAAGTTAAAAGCCAACTTTCATGCTTATTATTGTCTAACCTCAGCAAAAAAAGTAACATTTCGTTGGGTTTGTGTGTTGTATTTTGAAATGTGCACTGTGCTTTTGCTTGTGTTGGCGTTCAGAGCGGAGTCTGTGCTTCTGCTGAACAGCTTTTAGACTTGCTGTATTGCAGAGAGGGCATTTCAACGCCTCTTGGGAAACTTAAAATGGCTTGATTTCTAACTCAAAGAAGTGATGAGTAAGGAGCCATTTAGCACCCATACTCATTACATTTCATTGACTGCCTCAGTGCTGCCTTCAGTGCCCTGGTAAAGAAACATTGTTTATTGTAGTTTTCTTATTTAAAGTAGATTGTTACTTAATAAACAAATAACCAAATGCCCGGCTATGTTGTCTATTTATGTTCCCTAAAAATATTTCCATCTCTGTAAGAACCCCTAAAGATAATTATTAGTGTACCCACGCTAGCTTGCTACATGCTGCGTCCTCACATCAGTGAAACCCTAGCATCTCCATACTCTTGCTAAACTGGTCAACTAGAGCAGTGCTGTGCACTCTCACCTTAGACTGAAGGTTCCACTTCTGGTTTTCTTGCACTCTGGGGGTGTTTACAGGTCATGTTGCAAGGCCATCAAAGCCAGGACTGCTGCAGCCAGCACAGGCTGGACATGCCCAGAACCAGAGGAGCCGAGCTCTCATGGGGGAGCTGGAAGAGGGGGAGGAAGAGAAAGAGAGAGAGGGCAAAAGAGGAGGGAGAGAGGGGGATAGAGGAAGGAGGGAAATCCAGCACATTGTGTTTAGCTCCGAGGGGAGGAGGAGCCATCAGTAAAGGCTGGTCATTACCCCCACGTCAAGGTGAGGGATGCGTTCACTAAGTGCAGCAGTGGCGGTCAGCACCATGCCGACGGGCAAAGGCAGAGGGTGGAGAGGTGCAGGTGGTGGCCACGTCAGCAGAGCATCGCTGGGCTCCAGCCGCCCCTCCTCCCAGCCCCCGGCGCGCCGTAAAGGAGGTTCATTAATAACGTACCTCAGATGCTAGTCACCATGCAGAGACCAACCACAGCAATTCTGGGCCAAAGATCATCCATCTTCCATACTAGTCCTTAAAGATCCAGCCTGCATCTTAGGAAGAATCGAAGTTTAAAGCGCCTCAAAGTTCCGTCTCCAGGGATCTTTACTCTTGGAGGAATGTTGAAAAAGGCACAATAGAAAGGTAGAGCATTTTTAAGGTCTTTTAGCTGAGACATGCTCAGTGCAAGCCTGACCTATTCTTCTACCATATCCCACAATCCTGTTCTGATTCAACACATATTTTGTAACGTCCACCTCCTTCCAAAGTTATGTCCCCTGCTCTGGTACTGAATTTCAGATTTTACATCATCACAATTATTAGTCATGCATATTCACAATGGCTAAGCACAGAGAAACTCAGTGTAAAGTGAACCTTTGTATGAAACTTTAAATGCACACAAAGTCTTGTGTGTAAAATATGTTGGGTCAGGAAGCTGTTCACGTGTGCTCATACTGCTCAGTGAGGACGATCGGTCACACCATCCCCGAAAGCAAACGTGCCCAGCTGGGCTCGGCGTGACCGTGGAGAAACAAGGGTATGCTGAAAGAGCTGCTTCAGCACAGTAGCCAAGCCCAGAGAGCTGTGTTCAGGGCAGCCAGGAGCACTTTGGCTCTGTTCACAGCAGCTGGTAACACTTCGGCTGGGCAGTTCAGAGAAGGATTATAGGGAGAGGTCCATCGGTTTTCATCCACACTGTGCTTTGGACCTCAGAGACAAACACAGACTCACAAAACATGCAGATGGAAAAAAATTTATTTCTGCAAATGTGACAAAATAATGGTCTCATCAAAAAACCACCACAACAGAAAGGAACACACGGCAGATGGATTCCCAATGACGCAGAACTATTCCGAACAGCTGCTGTGGATCAGGGGACACAAAATGTATAGCAATGAACAATAAAAAAAAAAAACCAAAAAAACAAAACCACTTGAACATTAGTGTGAGAAATGACAGTAGAGTGGTCCAGGAACACGGTCACAGCAGTGACACTGCTAACGGCCACCTGAACTGAACGAAGCCAGTGGTCACTTGAGTCGAGTGGAGGAAGAGGTGGAGTACTGGTGCTGGAAGCCTCCCCTCCAGGAGGGCGAAACAACTGAGGAAGGTAAAGGGCAGTAAACTCCACTACAGCATGGCATGCTCAGGGAGCCAATGGAAATCTTGCACCAGAGAACGTGTGTCCGAATCCACCAATCCACCACAAAACAAAAAAAACCCACTAACATACAAGGAAAATAAATATAGGGAAATGCTCCGTTGATTAAATTCCTCCATTTAAAACAATGCTTTCATTAAACCTTGGTTAGCATTATAACTGTCAAATAACTATATATACAATGTATAACAATTTTCCTGTTAAGATACTGGTCAAAAATAGTGTTGTCTCCAGTGTTAAGGAATGTGACGCAATTTAAAGTACATAGTACACAAAGTACTTATCCACCGAGTACATCAATATATGGAACTGTAAATTTGAGCATTTTTTATGTAACGCCTTCAAAACATATACACAAACACCACCCATTTCCAGTTACAACATGTAGATGTTTTGCATTGTAGAAAGGAGTTTATAAGGGAATTAAGAAACAGCACCCATCTAATGCTCCCTCTCTGTACATCCATCGAGGCACTTACCGAGACAGGACAAGGTGCTTGGCAACCTGACATTTTCTTCTTCAGTCTCCTGTGCTGTCTAACACTGTGCAAACTGCAGGGTGAGATGATGGTCCTCTACCAGCCATACTATAATGTCAGAGTAAAAACAGCAACCAACACCCCCCATATATTATATATATATATATAATAAAATATCTAACATATCAGCTTTGGGATGCTAACAAATGTTTCTTTGCATATCTTTTAAGACCACTAGAAAGGGGAATGCTGACATTTTAGCAGTTTTCACGCCAACACCAACAGGTTGAACACACTTGGTAATGCCTGATCTCTACACTAGAGAAATGCTACTGCTCCCTGGACGGAAACGTCACAGAAATCGAATAATTTGTTAAGATTGCCTTTCTTCATAAACCTTGAGGTCACAGGGGGGAAATGACAAACGATAAATTCCCAAACAAACATTTAGCATCTGATTAACACTTCAGAAGTCCCACACTTAATTTTTCCAGCATTTCAGAATTTTTCTTTCAGTCTGCATAGACGTCAACTATCCAGGCACTGAACCCAATGGCTTACCCAGGACTGCACACGCCACAGGTTCAAAATGTCAGAACGTAGCATACTGCTATAACCTTGCTCACAAAACTAGCCAATATGGTAGTGACAAAAATGAAATCTGTTCCTGGAACAAAAACCTCCATTCCAGTGCTACAGGGTTTTTCCTGAGGTTACAAACACAGACAACCATTTATAGTGCTTCTTGTACTGTATGACGAGCAGTTCCACCACAAATGTTGAGGAAAACCAGCCACCTCCAAGCAGGGAGCTCAGAAGTGAAGGACATTAACTCAGTGGAAGCTGTAGCTTTGTATTACAGTAACATGATCAACGGTTAAAGATCACATTTTTTGCATCTTTGGTCAAGGACAGTCAGCAATATAAATGTATAATCTATAAACGTATAATCTACAAACGTTCATCATATTTGAAAGGGGGACAGCCAGCAAAAAAAGAAACGTTACTAGACAGACTGTGGCTGATTTAGAACGGCTTTCGTAACCGAGTGAATTTGCATATTCCATAATGTCTCCCTTTGCACATGTATCAAGACATTCCATCCAAAAGCTCAAAGTAAACAGCAAATTGGCAGATAATATTCACTTATGACAAGTGATTTTAGAAGTAAACACCAACCATATTGCAAATGGACTGAATAAAACGTCAGCAATAATGCAATTAATTCAGCTTGATATAGACCAATACATACCTAAATACACACACACACACACACACACACACACACACACACATATATATATAAAAACTATTTCTGATACAAAAAGCAGCAGCATATATGTATTACAAAATAAGGCATATAATTGGTATCCTTGGCTGGAAAGGACAAACATTTGTGAATTTGTATAAAAATAGGTGAAACTGGTGCTCACCAGACATGCATTTCTGCAGTGCTGAAGAGGGGGACTTCAAGTTTTCTATGCAAAGCTGTCGATACTTCACTTGTACTAGTCAGTCATGACCCAAGCACATGAAACACTGACATATTTGACCTCCAAAACTCGAACACAGTCATGTAAGTCGCCAGCCACACAGAGACACGGCGCATCAAGGAAACTGCTACACAAGCCGGTGGGCTACAGTATTTTTACGTACATGTGTACCTGGGGATGTGGGATGGGATCCTTCAGAGTAATTACAAGCTGTTTACATGCACTGGGAATACACGTTCTTTCAAACCGTGTTTAAAGTGTTGAACTGCCTTCAGATATGTCGAATCATTTTAAACATTTTAAAGTAATTGTACAGCTTTTTGGAGTTGCAGAGGTCAAGCTAATCAGATAGTGCAATGCTACCCTATATGTCGGAGAGCCAGGCTTTTGGAACCAGACGGAATCTGGGGCCAAAGGAATGTTTCTGGACTGCATTTCCTGAAAAAAAAAAAAAAAACAAACAAACAAAAAAATACTACATAACAAATGATACAATCCTCCAGAACTGAGACGGCTCAATAAGACATTTAGGAAAAAAAGAAATTTAAAACAAAATAAAAACAACCTACATACAATCTTAAAATATATAGAAAGACCATCCAGTTTGGATCTGCTATCTACCCTTAAAAATAATCTTTATTTTGAACTTTACACATCTAGCTAAAATATATAAAATGTATAGTACCCATCTATATCTTTATAAAATAAATCTCCGGAAAAATAGAATAAAATTTATCGTTATCGTGCAAATTTAGACAGGAGTAACAGAACGCGTCATACTAGCTTTGCTCTTGGCGTTTTCGAGCATTCCTGGACAGAGTCCGGAGTGCCACCCAGGCGCTCACCACATGTCTGTATGAGAACATCCTGTTGTGGACGATCCAAGCTTTCTTGGTTCTTTTTAAAAGTAACTTCCAGAGGACCCCCACTAGGGGGCGATATGAGCTCCACACACTCTGTCTGAGGCATCAGTGGAGTAGAGGTGAGCCAGATGGCGTCACTTGACCGCCCTGGGTTCAGACAGACGTCCAGGTCTGCAGAAAGTGAAATGTCCCCAGGCTGAGGTTGCTCTCTGGAGTAAGGCAGAGTACTGTTCTCTGGAAGGCCAACGTGGTTTATTGGCTGGTCTCTGGAGTCGAAAGCCTTCATCCTCAGGCTGTCTGAAGTCACTTTGCCTGCCCAGCTTCCCGCTTTCTGAACATGTGGGAAATGGTTCTCTGGATTCTTTGAACTCACTGGCGTGCCCGGCATCTCCAGGTTCTTTATGTGGACGGGACTGGCTGTTTGGTCCTTCTCTTTTGGGCTGGTGGGATGGGGACATGCGAGTTTGGAGCTGCAGCCTTTAAGGAACGTTTGGCCGAGAGGGAAGAGCGGTGTGTGAGGGGCGGGTCCCTGCTTCAGAGGCTCCACCTTCATTTGGCTCTGACTGACTAGGTGCCGGTGCTGCTCCAGGGGCACTTCGTCCAACTGCCTCCCTACCTGCACTGGACTGGGGAACAAGGATCCCTGACAGGCTCTATAGAAGTATCTGAAACACATGCGCGCACACACAAAAGACAAACACACACACAGCACCCATATATAAATACATCAGCTCCTCACGCAAAGAAGAGAAAAAAAAAAAAAAAAAAAAAAAAAGAGAGAGAGAGAGAGAGAGAGAGAGAGAGGTCTGCAGCATCAAAGCTCAAATCAAGATTCATGAATTTAACAGCAGGGTTAAACACCACCCCAATCTGTTGATTACTCCATACTATGGAAGAGTGTGTCTCTCTCCCCCCCCCCCCCACACTTATCTAATTATGAACAGTGCAGTTTACCTAGGCAGAAGAGCAGCAATTGGCGTGATGATGCATAACAGATAGAATAGCGGTTCTCTCAGGAGTGTTTGAATGGTCCAGTAGGGGTTGGAGGGAGAGTAGCAGGTAGGACAGGATGCATTGTAGCACAGCGCAACCGTAAAGAACAACACTATACTGAAAGCAATCGATGCCCAGTTCATCCAGGTCTGGAAGACAAAGGAGACAAAAACAATTCCAGGTGTGCCAGGTGAAGGAGAACTGAAAGCCTGCATGAAGCTTTACTGCGTTTGGGTGGTGAGGGTGGTCCAACAGCCCTGATCCCTGGTCTCTTTCACACCCAAACGGTCTGAATCGAGTGCTTCTCACCTGTACTCCGAGCTCATTTTCCCATGCAGGCTGGGGAACGATGACCCTGCCAGGATACCTTTTGCAAACGTGTACTCTTAACGTGCACTGTTCCCGGTGAGGAACGCGCCCCCCCCCCGGCACGAACAGCCATCGTGTCCACAAAGTTGGCTCGGCCGCAGAGGACATTTTTCACGCGCGAAAACTTGTCAGCGTAAAATTTACAGCCGCAGCGTAATGGAAAGAACCTTAATTCAATTCAGCCTTTAAAGTCTGAGACAGGCTCATGGGGGGAAGGAGGCAGGTAGGCAGAGAATCACACTCAGTCACGCCAGAGGATGGGGGTGGGGGTGGTGGTGCACGCACGCACGCTCGTATACAAACCGCTTATGTTCAGTGTGCTGGAGGAACACGTACAAAAACAAAGTGTGTGTGTGTGTGTGTGTGTGTGTGTGGCGGGGGGTGGGGGGGGTGGCTATGCTGTAGCAGGCTGCACTCTTTGCCAGGGTGATGCATTGTCTGTGATGGTGCAGTGTCTCTCGATTCAATCCAATCAGGCCAGCTCCACACATTACTATCCCGTGTAAGAGCAGTGCTGTCTGCACCATGATAGCCAACATCTCCTCCGTTTCCTGGAGAGAGACGAGCATTACTTTCTTATTCCGTCCAGCCAGACAAACCTTGGTGGGAACCCTCAATGCTGAAAAGACACAACCTTCCTACCACTTTCTAACAGTTCTCCATCATAGACAGTGCAAAGATTACAAAAAGGACATCAGCCCTGCAATACAATGAAAAACAAAACAGAAAAGCTAAGATTAAAGAAACCTACACTGCAGTCCAAGTAAGACATGAATTCACACCAACATGATTTACTGCGCGAGTAACAGATCTCAACAAGGCAGGCAGGACGTGTGGGTGACGGGCCGCGAGGGTGTGTGGCTCACCCAGGTTCTGGTTTCGATGCCGAGGTGCAGTAGGATGGTGAGCAGGGCGACTGTGGTGATGGGCGTGCCCCAGGTGAACAGATCCACCTCGGAGTCAGCATACGCCTGCAGCCAAGGACGGACAGGGAGGAACTGAGGAAAACTCACAATGTAGCATGAAAACAGGCGTGCAGTTACATCTCTAAAGAATGAACGCAGGAAACTATAGAAGCATACTCACAAAATAAGGGATGAAGAAACAGATGAGACTTTGGTAGAAGGCATCGATCATATTCATCCAGAACATGTACGGTTTATATTCCTGGAAGATAAGAGCACCAGACGCAAGTTGATAAGCTTTGCTCAAAGAAAACCCCATTCAGACAACAGAGCGCATTTCATTAGGACACCACACCAGAGTTTTACTACTGGTTTCTAATGGGGCAGTTGAGCGTTACGGTTCAGGGCCAATGAAACCATGACTGGGCCCCTGCAGGCCCCTGTGAGCAGCACACTGGCAACAATTCTGATTTAACTGTGCCATGTTGAACTGTCCCAGTCTTCTGTGCATGATTACTGGGTTGCATTAACATTCCTCGGTCCCATTACTGGTCCCTAGCACTGATCCTCTGCTCCAGCTCTTCTTTCTTCTCTGAAATTTACCACAGGTTAAATGGACTCATAAAAAATTCTGGTCAGGAGTTTAATAGACATGTTTGGGGCACATGCTTCTGTCTTGGTTAGAGGAATTATTGGCAGCACATTGGGGATGCACATATGCACAGATCACTCAAAACATTAAAACCACAGACCGATGAGGTGAATGCTCATCATCTTATTACACTTGCACCTGTATATTGTAGGCAGTGAACATTCAGTTCTTGGAGGAGGTGCTGTTGTCCCACCACTGCACACGATCACTTGTTGACGGTGGGGTGGAGGGATGCCAACCCCTCAGGGTGCCCCCAAGTCTGCGTTCCCTTCTGGTTCTGTCCTTTCAGTTCGGCTGTAATAGTTAACTGCTGGAGTTGCTGCACCGCTTCTGAAATGTCTATATTTTAAATGTTCCATATTTAGTCCCATAGAGAACCAACTGTCTCTCTCTACTTTTACCGAGCTACTGGCTATAACCCGATCCGGCCTGATACCAAGTAAGGACTGATGAGGCTCTCCTGTTACCTGCCCCGGACCAACCACCTCCCACTTATTCAGACGTGGATGGAGGATTAATCAACTGGATGGAGGCCCGTCTCAACACCCCCGATTTCCCACCCGCTGTGGCACAGCCCTGGACTGTGCGTCATATTTTTATGATTTACTACTCTCTGTATTTCTTGATATATTTATCTTGTTGTCATGGTGACCAGTGTGAGCCAGAAGAGGATGGGGCCCCCCCATTGTTCAGGAATAGTTATTCAAAAATTCAAAGTGGTGATTTAGTCTCCAAATTCCCCAGATCACAATTCAGTGAAACATCTGTGGGATGTGCTAGAAAAACAAGTTCAATCCATGAAGGTCCCGCTTTGGCCCTTCAAGACTCTGCTGCAACCAGCTTGGTACCACAGGACACCTCAGAGGTGTTGCAAAGTCTATGACTCAACGAGTCAGAGCTGTTCTGGTGGCACAAAGGGAAGACCTACACAATATCAGGCAGGTGGTTTTAATGTTCTGGCTGATTGGTGGACATAAGGACGTGTGTGTGTGTATGTGTGTGTGTGTGTGAGAGACACGTCTCGTATCTCATTTTCAACAGCTCTTTTTCTCAGTCAGCTTGTGGCCTTGCCTGCACACAGTGGTCACATCACTTTTGTAGTCCAATTTTTGTTTTATCCTGTGAGCACCTTTGTGTTCCCACTCTTACTTCACAAAGCACGACTGCCTGCCGAAAAAAACCCAAACAGTTCTACCTACCGATAGGCATGTGTCAAAACCAGCAAACACTTGAATTATGGCTCGATGATGACAAACTAAGTGTTTGTGGTCAATGGCCTGTATTTTGCACTGCACCCTCAGATGAGCCACACATGGCAGGCGTCTCCGTCAGCAGCGTTGCAGCAACTACTCTCCATGTTGTGATGCACGTGTAGAGAAAATGAAGGGAACCCACTTGCTGTTATAACTGGATCGAAGGCTGTGGGGCTGATATTCAAAGCATCCTTATGCACACAGATTTAATGACTTACTAAACTGCATAGACACAGGGCCATTTAGACCTTATTGATCATAACTGATGTAAAAATAATACTTTAGAAGGATTTTGCTAAACATAGGCTGAAAAGCACTAGTCTCCAGGCATCAGGCAAGCAGCTGATTACTGCTTCACTGTTGTTAGTGAGAGGTGGGGCGGTACCTCCGAGTTCTGTCCATTCATATAGAGCTGAGGTAGTTCCTGCAGGGTTTCTGCAGACACATCTTTGTCTAGAGTGCCGGTGATGAGCTGGGGGAATGCAGAGAACATCAAGTTGAAGAAGATCAGATACCACTGGTCAATCATGGCCGAGCCGGAGAATCCGCAGTAGAACTGATACCAGAAGATGAGGGCCACAAACATCTGGAGAGGAAGTAAAAATACAAACAATAGTAAGTACAGCCAGGACAGAAGTCCCAGCTCTAGTGCAGTGAAACATGCTGTTGACCTCTCCTTACGAATGACGCATCTGGACGAAGGGGAGCTGCTCCCAGGACCTCACAAGAATAGATGTTCATTAATGAAAGAGCATAAAGGAACCAGACACTGGTGCTTCAGAGCTCCCCGCTTCAAACAGCTTACGGTGAAGGAAAACAACACAAATCAAGGCCATATGACACAGGGTCTTCCATCATGTGTTTAAAGACACAACCAAGAATTAGAGAGGCAGAAGTAATATTAAGAATGCAGCAGGTTTGATGTCAGATTTAGTACAGATCTACCCCTTAGATGGATACCAACACTTCTGCCTTATTTTTAAATGAGAAATATACATTTAATTCATGTTGCCAAGAAATTTTTATTTATTAATAACATATCGCAAATATATTGCAGATATTAAACATGACATTTTTTATTTTATTGGGGAAGAGGATATCTTTAGCTATAAAAATGAGAAACACCTCTGCTAGTTTTCCAGCCTGGCTGAACCATCTCTGCACTCGTGTGGAGAGAATCAGCATTTTCTCGCTTGAATGTAAAACACTGCTTTTGCAATGTGTCCTTTTGCAATGTTGTAATAAATGAAAGATGCATTTGTCTCGTCTTGATATACTGCCAGACTTTGCTATTCCTCCTTGGAGTGACTTCCCCTGGGGAGCAGCACTGCTGTTTTATTGGCTGGGTTTTTGTTTGGTATAATTTTTTGCCTCTTTTACACCAAATATGCCCACTAACTACCCACCAGCAAGACTGTGTTATTAAAAAGGCCTTGGAGAGATACAGTTTATAGTCCATCTGTTGCTATGCATAATTAGGGTCAGCCACGCTCTCGCCTTTCATTAACGATCAGTGTCTGACCACAGGACCTGTTGGGCTGTGGTTCACTTGGCCGTTTGCTACAGAAGTGACATGTACACAAACCCCAGCGACTCTGCTGTGTCTCATAAGCACGCGGCAGCTCAACACCATCAAAAGTGGTCCCGCAACCAGCTGATGTCCTGCCTAGGAGTGGTCCTGCAGTCAGTGGCACAGGATGGCCGAAAAACTATGTATGTACATGGCTAAAATCCAGTTTGTAATATGTACGCTTAAAAGCACGCGCCCATAATTGAGTAGAGGTAGATAAAAGTAGATACTGAAATCCGTTTGATTTCACTGCAGTTTTCTTACATGGACCTTACATGAACATACCCAACCCAATCAGAGACCTTCACTTACTGCATTCTTGTAGAAGAAGTAGAGGATCATGTTGGCTAGGCGAGAGTAGCACCAGTGGCCATGAACAAGCAGCAACTTCTGCAGGTACCGGAAGCGAGGGAGGGCAAAATCACTGGCCATCACTGCCTGCAGTCCCAGGGAAGGGGGAGTCAACACAGTAAATGAGATACACCCATACAGCATTAAGCAGTTACTATGAGAAATTCCAACTCTTCCATTCAAGGTCCACGAAAATGCAAGTTCAAAAGCACCTATCGCAGCATTACACCCGCGTTTAATGAGATGGGACACACGGCCTTGTGACAAAAGGCTTGTTAAAGGGAGTCGTACCGCATGAAAAGAAACCCGAAAACCATCCCTCACCAGGAGCGGGTTACTGTGAACACATCCATCACCTCTCTTGCGTTTTACTACACGGTCTTGATTGCTGCACGCGTCAAGAGTGTGTTAGCAGAGTGCGTTAGTCTCTCCAGACATGGGGTTGATCAGCCCATCTCCACTCTCACAGACGGTTCCTTTCCTGACACTCAGGCCAAACCCTTTACTGCAGTGCAACAGCAGGAAGACCAGAACTTTGCTTTTGTGATCTGAGAACCTTGGAGCCTGCAGGATTAAGTGGAGCTCAGGTTCATACAGGGAGGAAGCTTGTTAATCATGTCTGTTGGGCTCCACGGGATACGGAGGAAGTTAAGTGCATTCTGGCTCCATGCAGACGCCACAGGAACAAACGGATTCTCACAGAGTCCTGAGTTCCTAATGAAATAATTTATCAGGCCTGAGACATTTAGGGGGCAGAAGATGGAGAACCGAGCAGATGGGCTCCCAGCACACCTGGCTGTGCTGCTTTCCTCTCAGGTTAACTGGGGTGTTCCTTCAACTGTACGCACGTCTGCTTCCACGTTGGGGAGATGCCACCTGACTCCAGGATGGAACTGGAATTTGGTAGGGATGAGCTAGGCTCCATTTCACTCGCCCTCACTAGGACTTGGTGAGAACAGTGTACACTGTAGCTCGTGATCACACTGAACAGCTGGGGCCCATAGCACACGCTCACCACTCCCACCCATCAAGGGAGGGACCACCAAGTACAAGGACGGATGACTGCAATTAGTCATTAAATCATACTCCAATTTATCAAGTTTAAAAAACACGCAGCCATTAGCCTAACGGTATCTGCCACTGCAAGAACGTCCAGTGCATCTGACTGCACTGTGTCTGCAGTCCTGCTTTGCAAAGTAATCTAGTCATCTGAACTCCTCAACATCTGAACTTATCCGTGCTCCTCTCCCCTCTCTGTTCCACTCGGAGCACTTCTTTCTCTTGAGCTCCACCAAATGTCCTTACCTGCATGCCCTCCTGACCAGAGATGCCCACTCCTACATCTGCCACCTGGATCATACTGACATCATTAGCCCCGTCACCTAGAGTTAATGAGAGAACAAGACAGCAAGAGTGAGAGAGAAGGAAGGAGGGAGGGATGGGAGGAGAGAGCGAGCGAGCGAGCGAGCGAGAGAGAGAGAGAGAGCGAGAGAGAGAGAGAGAGCCCTCCTCAGGGTATAACAGAGTGACAATGAAAAAGTGCAAGACAGCAAAGGGAAGGGAATTTAATCTACAATAATATAAACAAAGCCCATCAGAGTGCTGTGCTGATTGAAATAAAAATAATAATTTAAACACACTAGAGAACATTGGAACTGGGCCCTTAGTTCACTGTGCTGGAAGCAAACTGCTTTATGAGAGTCTCTTGGTTTCAATATTAAACGCCTCTAAAGCCCCATCATGAAGAGCTAAAACAGCACATCAGAGTTACTCAAGGATTCCTTTAATCAAAATAACCAGTCATTTTTTTTTTTATAATTGGAGGAAGAACAGCAGAAATGCCACCTGCATTTTCCAAGTTCCCAAAAATACATTACAGAACTAAAAGCAAATTGTTTGATGAGAGCGTTGGACAAAAGCAAATCAGGTGTCGTCTTCTGCTTGTGCGCCACGTTATGGTTAATCTAAATAACCTGCACGCCTCCACAACCTTCTCCCGTTCCCCTGGTCGCTGTCTCCCATAGCAACAGTCGTGGCTCTGATGAAAGGAAGAGTGTCTGCACCCAAAGCTGGAGAGATGGGAGGCTCGACTGGGATCTACTGGGATCTATTAGGGTGCAACGGCTCCAGCTGCTTGTACATCAGAAAAAATCCCGCAAAAATCTATAAATCCCTCTTAAATAAAGCCCTGCAAAACTTGAAATGGTTCAGTGTTTAGAAGGCATAAAGAAACAAAGACATATCAGACATTTCTTGACGAGGCACATTAAAGAATGAATAATCTCGTCCTAGTTGGGTTATGACCAGCAAGTTGTTCCAACCACCAACCCAGTGTACGCTGGGGAGGCATTTACCAAGCACATGAATTTATGTACGAATCTTAATTGTACCGCGTAGTCATAAAAATAAATAAATAAATTAATCATATTCTCAGGAAGGATGGTCGATTCCATGCTTGTGATCTTAAGTATGCAGATGATAATCACCCAAACTCCTGAAGCTAACCATTACATAACGCCCCATGAGAAATACCACGACCTCACAATTGAGGTCCTGTAGTAAAACAAATAGACAGGATGAGAAGAAAGACTCAGAGCTGGGCTTCACCGACCAACCCAGAACGGCACAACACACAGTAACCCAAATGTGCACGAGGTACAGTTGAGAACAAATTCTCTCTCACCACATTTAAACGAAAGTAACATAACAGTCCAATTTAAACTAAATCAACACCACACCATTCGTCTTAAATAACCCATTAACCATTAAAAGCTTGGTAAAGTGGAGGAAGGCCCAGGTGTAGTCAGAAGAATCGTTTGCCACCCCATGGAGGGCCGTTGGTGCCAAGTGTCCTTTGTTGCTCTTCCTAAATTACCATTTTAATATATTACAACACCAAAGTGCTTATGCAATTTCAAAGAAAGAAATTAAACCCTTATTGCATTTGTGAAAAAGAAAAAAAAAAAAAAAAAAAAAAAAAAAAGTTTTTAATGACCTGGACTTCAGCATTACCTCATTAAAACTACATGAAAGTGTGGTTCAACTAAGTCCCAATAATACATAAAGCCCCATCTGCTTAAACTAATGTTAATAATTACATTTATGCTCATCAATTCTGAACAACGGCTGTGGCAGTAGTAAACGTGGGCCATGTCAATATCTCCGGTGGTGCTGCCAAATTTCTCTTTGCCACGTGCAGGTGAGAAGTGAAGCATTTTCTTTTCTCCCTTATTCCATTTTCTCTTCTCCAAGCCCAGCTTCTCTCTCTCACCCCCTGCTGGTCATCAGGGTAATGGAGCAGATTTCTGCGTAGGCTCAGGCACCGTGGAACTCAACAACAAGGCCAGCACACGCGTGGCTTGGCCGCTCACTGCGGCAACTTGCCAAAAAATTGGGTTCTTTTAATCTACAAATTTTACTCTGTATGCAAGACTGAGAAAAATGGCAGTTGGAGAACGGCAGCATTAACCGTTGTGTTGGTGAGGGTTCGAGTCGGCCTGATGCAAGGCCTGCTCTGGTGCTGCAGTAGACAAACACACCTTAAACTTGCTTCATTTGAATGTGATATGGTAATTGTGGCCTGCCTCACTGAGCTCATGGAATAGTGAAAAGATTATACCTTCAGAACCATCAACCATCTGTACAACGTACAGACAACGCAGAAGGAGACCAAGCAGATGAAGACACCTTATCTTAATTCATGCATGACGGTAGCTTAACGGTTACTGAATACTGCTTGAAATGTCAACCTTTCACTGTCAAAGTGGCAGAAGTACTGGGGACATGGTTGTGTTTGTGGCGTAGTTCTTACCTATGGCCAAGGTCATGACCTTGAGTTTGTTGCGCACCAGTTTCACCACCATGCTCTTCTGCAGCGGCGTGGAGCGGCAGCACAGGACCGACCGGCAGCTCCGAGCCACCGCTAGAAACTTGTCCTCCAGGCTCTTGTCCAACGCATAGGCCAGGGTGCGCCCGTCGATCACCAGGCCCAGCCGGTGCACCAAGACTGGGCCGGCGGGGCCAGAGGAGGCCGGGGAACTGCCTGGGGGAGCGTGGAAGTGGACAGGAGCGTAGTCTGACTGGAACGGGCTGGCCGTACAGGGGTCGGCAGAGGAGCTGCAGAGGAACTTGGCCTGGATGTAGTGGATGCTTTCATCTAGCAAAACAGCACAAGCCTCCTGAGGAACACAGACACCCACAAAGGAGAGTCAGGGAGATCAAAGATGCTGAGTGAGTGCTCAGGACATCTGACCAGCAGACACTGCGTCCATGGAGAGAGCCGAGTCAGACCAGGAATGGGATAAACAGCATCAGCGATCTAAAACGCACACCACACCTTCCTACTTCCAGCCAGGCAGGACAGACACGTTTTCAACGAGCAGAAGCGCAGGAAAACACGGCCGCTAAAACTCGCCCTGCACCTCTGCACCTGGAAATCTCTGCGGAACAAATGCTTTTCGACTCGTTTCATGACCTGTAGTTTTTAAACAAGTCTCCTGGTGTGGCTGTAATGCACAGGGGAAGGAAGGGAGGACCATCATCATGAAAGCTTGTTCAAAATCAATGCAGGCCAGGAAAGTTTCCACTTCAAATACAACAGACACTTTTATGCAAGAAAAAAAGAAAAAAAGAGAAAAGAATGCAAAACTGAAAAGGTTTCCAGCTTCGATCAGAGCATGCAGAGAGCTGGAACCCAAGCCTGGCTACACGGCAGCTCGCCCTGGAATGTTTGGTCAATGACAATTACAATAATAAATTGCTTGCCCCATCGCCAAGAAACAAAACACTCGTGTATTTTTGGGTAAAGATTGGAGGTGCAGGATATGGGGAATAGGATTCCTGGTTCCATGAGTCATTGTGGAATAAGTTTCACATTCTTCCTCTGACTCATTCTCTCTACGGATGCAGAGCGAGGAACAGAATTTGAATATTGGAAGCCCATACCATCACTGGTTCGTAATCAGAGCAGTCACTTCAACCTAGCGGCTATACAACCATGGAGAGCAAGCGGAGGAGAAGAAGCGTGGCCAAACCTGGGAGTCAGCGTTGAGGGTGATGATCTCCTCCTCGGGTTCGAGGAGTTTGCAGGCATAGGCAATGTTGATGGCCGTCTCCTGCTTGTCCCCCGTCAGCACCCAGATCTGCAGGCCGGCTCTCCTGAGAGCGGCGATGGTCTCCGGCACGCCATCCTGCAGCCGATCCTCGATCCCCGTCGCGCCTGCATGTATGCATGCGCTTTGTGGGTGTTCATATCTAGAGACTAGCTAAGCTTAGTAACATAAATAACCCAGATACTGCTAGAAGATGAAGCTGAGCTGAAGCTCATTCTCAAGGTAAACAGGAACAGAAAGGTAAGATTAAGAAATAAATACATTTCTAAATAAGAACTTGCTGAAGGAAGCTGAACTTATAAACCAACATCACATAATACACGAGTTATAAAGAGGTGAGCTTGCATGCCAATACCAGTTTGTTTAATAATTACACATGGACAGAACTAAAACGTACCCTTACGGAAGCTGAGGTATAAACATCAGCTTGTAAGAGCTGCCCCTCCCTGCCATGAATCAAGAGCCATACGCTGAAACCTCTCAGCACATGTGACAAACCCTTTTAATGAATTTATTCATTAGCAAATTGCTGAGTGAGATGATCTCTCACCTAACAGATGGAGGTCAGTCTCCAGTCGGAGTGCAGACTCGAACAGCAGTTCCTCTCGTCCCTGGATAGCCGTTTCAGCCTCTAGGTGGCGCCGTAGCCAGTTGGCATACTGCTCCTTACTGAGCACCTGAAACAGAAAATCGCAAACAGCTGACTGCAAGCATTCCCATATGGATGCATCCTGATTAATGACTTTGAAAGGCTGTATGATTATGTAAGTAAGTGCATTATCTCACGTGCTGTGATTAAGACCATGCGACATGCAGTCAACTAGATGGGAAAAGTGAATCTGCTAAATATGATGACGGTTCATGAGAAGCATTTCACCCTGAACGTGTTGTAAACACGTGCCTTTCCTAAATAAGAGCACACGTGGACAGAACGCGTGGTGTTCCTAAATAAGAGCACACGTGTGCTGAAAGGCAGAACCAGCCGTCCAACGGGTCACACGAAACCTGGAGGAAATGGTCTCATCATACGGCTTTAACATCATAACACCAAGCAAAAGTATCGGAGGAATCGGAGTGTGAGAGAGGTGATGGAGGGGGGGCAGACAGGCAGAGCCTGCGTGCCACAGAGCAACACAGATCCCACAGGCAACAGGAAGTCTCACACAGCCATCTGTGCAGGATGTTCCGTGATGTCACCACGTCTCGGCTGTTAGAGCGAGACGGACACTTACCCTTTTGGCGATGCACAGGGTTCGAAGGCCATCCATGGCATACAGGTTCAGATAGTTCTGGGTTTTAAATAAAATCTTCCTTTGGCGTTTTCCTTTGGAGTCATCTGTGCAAAGACATAAGAGTAGTTTACATTAGGAGACGACGGCTCCGAGGCCACGTACGCCGGGTCAGTTCAGTGATGCCCTTCATTGAACATGGGCAGTCTGAAGTCTCAACACGCTCTTCTCCATTAACAGGAGACGGAGAGCTATGTGCTACGTAAGTGGTTTGAACAGGGCTTCCTGTCTCTGCACCCATAACCCCGCCCCTCACCCTATTGCCTCCTGGCAGGAAGACGGTGACGTGCTGCGAGACGCTTGCGAGATGTGGCCAGGCGCCGCAAAACAGAGCAGACAAGAGTGCCAGAGCTCCATTCACCACCCACTGAGTCATCAGCAGGCTGTGGTGCCCTGCCTTGTTTTCCTGCACCAAGGAGACTCACTCAGACAATTACACCCCCCCCCCCACCCACCACACCACCTGCTAACCCACTGGAAGATGACAAGAAAAGGCAGCTCACACTCCAGAGCCATTCTAGAAGCACTGTTTCAGAGCACAGATATGACAGGCAACTTGCTCTCTTGAGGCATTCTGGAAGAATTCTAGAAGCATTGATGTAGTGCACGGATATGACGGGCAACTCACTCTTGAGTTATTCAAGAAGTTTTTAGAGGACAGATATGACAGGAACCAGATCTAGGCCTGTGGAAGCCAGCAGGATTTTTGGACAGGAGAAATTCTCCACATACCTGAAAACAAAATTTACTTCTTTTCCAAACTGCCCAAAGAAAACTTAAGATTAAGAATTTGTCCTGGAACATTCCCAAGAACATTCCCATCTCCATTCACATAAGCTGCGTGGTTTTCCACGCTGGTGTGGAGACCTGCCTTCCACAGTGTTCTATATTGATAATAGAGTTGATCAAACGTTAGCGTCCTGGTGACCACGGCCAGTCACGTTACATCATCAGGAAGGCCAGGTGATCCTGCCTCTGTGAGTGGCCACTGTAACAACCGCTCTGCTCTTCAGAGGTCCACACCCAGCAGGAGCACATGCTAGAATCATGGCATTACAGACTGTTTCATTGATTTGTGTTTGTGTGTGAGATTGTGTGTGGGGAAGGGGAGGGAGGTGGCTTCAGCCCAGCAAAAACCATTTTCTAAAATCTCAAAGCAGACTAACTAAACACAGCACTTTGTTCTTTCATGGTTTCCTGTTACAACAGCATGGCACTATTTTAATCATAAATTAATTGATTTATAAGATGTGTGAGCTCTAAAAAAAAAACCCAAACTTATGTGGATATGGATGATTTAACTGCACATTTGTGGCTTTTGTGTTCACTTGACTGTAAACCATTTAAAAACAACCACCACCCTGTTGTGCTTCCATCTTAGGACAATTAGAGTGGGTGATGAGCCTCTGAACTGGACAATGTCACAGATCACACAGAACCCCACCATTTACCCTCCAGCACTCCAACAAGCTCAACTGAGTTTGTGTTTTCCTGAAGGCTTGACCATCGATGCAGGGCACGAGCCTCAGCTTAACCCTGCTGGTTAAGAGTGCGCCCCGGGCCACAACTCAAGCATGGCCTGAAGGCTTGGCTATCGGAGTGAGACTTGACCTCCAGCTGTAAGGTGCTAGGCCTCCTTTGTGGTAGTGTCTGGTGGATTTATGTACACAGCATTAGCTAAGAGTCTCACGGTACCTCTAAACATGCCTGGAATACCAACACATGAGCCCTGCACCGTTAGGACCCCCCCCCCTCTAGCTAGTCGGACACACCCACTCTCTGCCGTGCTCAGGATGAGGGCGTAGAAAGATTTAAACAAAAAATAAAGTTTGTCCTACGTTAACCATGACGACAGCAGCTTTGATGCGGTGGGTATGTCTAGGTTTTCACCTAGTTATGCTTTGAAATGTTTTAAACTTAACTGTGTCCTTTAATATGTGCTGTGAAGCTGTAGAGAGTTTAAGTTGCCCATAACAAAACGTGAACTTTCCATCATCCAAGGAATTCAGGGGAGAATTGTGAAATGGGCAGTGCAATGGTATTTAAATAACTTAAAAACACAGAAACAAACCCTTGAAGAAGTTCAACAGGTCTGGGCTCAACAGCATTGCAACACGGAACAGAGTGGGCCTTCTGCAGTCTGTCTGCGCCACCGGCTGCCCAAGCACATCTAAAGCCGACCTTTCGTCCACTTCCCTCACGCACGAATCAAAACTTCATGCAGAGTTACAAAATGCACTGAAATTTCGAGTGTTGTCACACTCACTGGACTAGTCAGAACGGGTGACCATCTACTCATAAGCAGGCCTGTGTCAGGGGAAACCTTGGTTTTTAAAAGTGCTGCAGTTCCTTTTGACACTTTAACCCCACCAGATGATCCACCGGATCAGGTAGCACCACCCTGCCGGACACCCGGAAACGTTACGGAGCTGCGCGGCCGAACCCCACCTGCAGGGGGGGGTCCCACGAGGTCCATGATAACGGAGTCGGCTCCTTTGGTGTAGACGGTGATTTGCTCAGTGAGCGGGTGGCGCACCACCACCGACATCCTTTTCCGGGTGGAGTCGAAAGCGAGCGTGTGCAGGAGCTCGAAGCTGAGGCGGCCCACGTGCGGCAGCTCCACCGTGACCTGGTCCGTCAGCCGGCCCACCAGCGAGCACTTATAGGCCCGGGCGGCGTACACCAACGCAGCCTCGTCTGGCGACTCCGCCTCGTACCGCAGCTCGTCCTGCGTGGCGCGAGCCTCGGGGGAGGCGGGAGCGCCCCCCCGGGCCGCCCGAAGTGCCGAGGCCGCCGCCGCGTGCTCCTCCTCCAGCCTGGCGAGGGTGCTGTCGGCCGAGGGCGAGGACAGCAGGCTGGAGCAGGCGCGGTGCGAGGACGAGCGGTTGGTGGCCAGGCTGGACGAGCTGCTGCTGCTGGAGGCCAAGGTCAGGCGGCTCGGCGTGAAACGCTTGATGAAGTCCTCGATGGTCTTCACAGGAGACTTCAACTCAAAACGCCGCACCTAGAGAGAGAAATTAAAGAAATATTTATCCATTCACTTATTTAAAAATATCTGAAACACTGATATAGTAAAAACTTGGCATCACATGGCACCATGATGGACATGAAATATGATATGTGAAGAACTTAACACTTCACAGTGTCAGGCTTACATGCTTCATATTCCCTTATGAATAATGTGAATAATGATTAATGACTTGTGAATAATGATCAGTGTTCCATCATTTGTATTATCCATACCAAACACATTCTGCTTTCAATGGTGCTTCTATATTTCTGCATACATTTGACCTTCAAAAACTTCTTCAGAAAAAGTATATCATATGTTTTGAACTAAATCAAAACAGAGAAGGCACAGTAAGCCATTAATTTATTGAGGAAAATAATCCAAAATTTGAATGGAAGTATGTGGTGTAACACAGCAATGACTGTAACTAAATGTTTGTCGTCTTTATAAAATAAATGTCTTTATTTGGTGATTAATCCCCTGCATTGTAATTGTCCTCATCAACGTTTCTGTATTTGGTGATTAGTCCCCTGCATCAGCTTGGTGGAATTTTAGCCCAGTCCTCAGTACAAAACAGCTTCAGCTCCCATTACCTGCTTGCTCCAGGTCCTGTCCTTTACTTCCACAAAACGTCTGTTGGATCAAATGTCAGGACTGTGACATTCCAAAGCCTTTCTTCTCCTTGGACCATCTGACCACCTTTGATTGAAAGACTTGTGCGTTTAGGGTTCTCGTCTTGCTTCATGACCAACGTTCTCTTGATGTTTAGCTCACGGACAGATGGGCTGACATTTTCCTTTCAAATTTGCTGGTATAATTCATAATTCATTGTTCCACCAGTGATGGCATGGCATCCTGGCCCAGATGCAGTTTAACAGGCCCAAACCATGATACCACCACCACCAGCGCGTTGTAAAGAAGAGATGAGGTTTTCACGCTGGAATGCAGTGCTCTCTGAACATAACTGAACATTCTTATTTAAATAAACAAACAAACAAACCATTTTGGTCTCATCTGTCCACAAAACACTGTTCCAATATCCTTCTAACTTGTTCATGTAATCCTTAGCAAACTGCAGATGGGTAGAGACGTTCTTTTTGCAGAACAGTAGCTTCGTCCTCGCAAGCCTTCATGCCCATCGTTGTTCAGTGTTCTCCTGGTGCTGGACTCATGACCATTAACTTCAGACAGTGTGAGGAAGGCCTTAGAAGTTACCTGGGATCCTTTGAGACCTCGGTCACTAGTACATGTTCTTCCCATGATCTTCGGTGCTCGACGGCTCCAGGGTAATAAATGTTCTTTAATTTTCTTCATTTGTACACAATCTGCCTGACTGAACTGGTGCAGTTCAAACTCTTTAAAGATATTTTTGTAACCTTTCCCAGCCATATGAACATCAACAACTACTCTTCTGAGGTCTTCCGAAATCAAAAAACCACCTTTGTTCATACACAAACGCATTGTGAAGATCAGACTTTGCTGAATCCGTTTTTTAAATAAAACGGGGTGCTCACTCACACCTGGTTGTCATCCCATTGACAGACAACACAGGTCTCAAATTTAATCTAGAAACATTTCCTCAAATGACTAATATCGTTTCATTTGGTTCTCGTTATCTGCTTTTAGGACTGATCCTATAAATGGGCAGCACTGATCCTATAAATCAGTGGTGATACGGATTCCGTGCTCTATTTTTCACACTCCCTTTGGTAATACTGTCACACACCAAGAGCCAGAAGGAAGCCTCCAAAAGAATAATCTTACAAGCAAATTCCAAAGAATGATTTACAACACTTGGTCTTCTGCTGCAACTTGGAACCCCAGCGTTTTTTAATTATTCTAAACATTTAGACCCAAAGGTACATTCAAGCACATGAATAATTATACACACAAATGTTGCAACAGAGTAAAATTTGTTGAATAAAATCAACATGAAAGGCCCACCCTTGACATCCTCATCAGTTCTGACCACACCCTGAGGGCTTCTGGGCTGTGAGGGAGTGTTAGTAAACAAGAAAACATAGAAAGTATGTTCTGTTTACCAAGAACAGTGTGGACAAGTGAACGAGAGACGGCATATGGCGTTGACTGAACATGAACTTAATCATCACGACAAAATGTCCAGCCACACATAGAAGACGTTAGCCATGTTCATTTGCCATGGAAAGCTCACGGCAAATTTATGGTTGAACTGCCCATCTGCTCAGTGTGAATCACTGGGAGCTAGGTGTGGTCCTTCTGCTGTTCCCATGTTGGGTTTGGGCAGGTGTTGGAGAGCCTGTTCAAGTGTGAGAATCTCAACACACACCAGCTGGGCCCCACCGGCCGACAGCGGCGGCAGACAAACGGGCAGGTCACTGGGCAGTTCTGGTCCAGCTCCAGACAGGTGGCACCAGGGAGTAAGAGGAGCACAGGATGCACCAGGCCCTGGGGAGGGTACAGTTTCTCTGGCCAGCAACCCCAACTGCATGGGCACAACTCCAGAGAACCTGGGCGTTACCTCCACATCTCTGGACTGGGTGGGTGGGTGTGTGTGTGGGGGGGGGAAACCAGCTAAACATTGCAACCCCTGGATACAAGTGATATATAAACACACCCCAGCTGGAGTGGATCTCGCATTACAAACGGAGATAAGCTCCCAAGCACAGCAAGGAGGAAGCGTTTTCCCAGGAATGGGGAGAGAGAGATCTGGATGGTCTGCTGTTAACGTTGGAAACGACCCAGTATGCATTCAGCACTTTTGGAGGGAAGCTCTTGAAATTGGCTTCACAGCTACCAAAAAAGTGCTGTAACAGGACTGAGCTCCCTCTCCAGGGTGTGTCCAACGGCGAAACCCACAGTGCTGTAACAGGACTGAGCTCCCTCTCCAGGGTGTGTCCAACGGCGAAACCCACAGTGCTGTAACAGGACTGAGC